>CM059199.1:52819705-53146511 GCA_030323885.1 Branchipolynoe longqiensis | reverse complement strand
TTCGCTGAACGTGAACAGAACGTACGGCGAACGTAAACCCTTACGTTTGACCTACGTCGAAACTTTTGAACATGTCCAAAACCTCGACGTAACTTGACGTAACACGACGTAATGTGACGTAGCTCGACGTCACTCTAACGTCATTATGACGTCATCATAACGTAATCCAACGTATATCAACGTAATGACAAAATATCACCACGTTAGGCTCACGTTGGCTCATTACGTCGTAGTGTGACAGGGGTATTAGAAGATATGATAGGTAGATGTGCAAACCTGGAAGGATTACAAACCTGGAAGGTTTACAAAAGTAAATAATCCGGGGCCACGAGATTATGAAATAATTAACACGCAAGGACACAGGCTAAAGCGAAATCGCAAACATATATTCAAAACACCAAATGAATATAAATCAGCAGAAAAAAAACCAAGCACAGCAACTATAGCTGTATTCACACGGGAAAAATCTAAAGCGATCTACAGAAGGCGAATCATATGAAGCGATTTAGATGCGCGTTCACACAGGCAGTACTTGGGCCGGAAATCGATATCTGCGCATGAGCAAGTCCAGACTAACCAGCGCCATTTTGGGTTCGACGATGCTGGCACCAGAGAGTGTGGGTTCGACCTAGATATGTAATGACTGAATCGTATTGGTTTGGAACGGTCAAAACTTCTGCTGGGCAGTGAAACCTTAAAAATAAATCATGAACAAAATATATGTGCACCTCTAACAGGTTCATAGACCAAATTATATAATATGCGCTTTTGATCGACCAGAAAGTCAACAAACCAAGGTCTTGACTGCGCATGCGTGTGACGTCCTAAATCGCTTCATATGCGTTCACACGGGCAAGATAAAACGCTTCAACATAGATCGCTTCCTGTAGACCACCTAGCGAAGCGTTTTACGTTAAACGATTTATATGAATCGATTCAGCCCTAAAACGCCTCACCGTCGCGTTCACACGGCAAATGTGAGTCGCAGTACGCAAGGCGTTTCGCGTGAGGCGTTTTAACTCGCCCGTGTGAATACAGCTTCTGACAAAAGCAAGCCAAGTCAAAAAGACACCAACTAGTAATTACGTGACCCAATTCGGTCGGGTAGTTCGCAAGCCAGAGCTGTTAGCCTGTGACACGCACCAGACAAACATCAATTAGCCCGCCGCAGTCAGACCAGACAGGCACACACGAAAACAATTAGACACCTGCACAACTGGGCAAAGTGAGGCCACGTGCGTCTGCTGTTACTGTTAGGACAAAATGAATACCAATGTAACATAACCCAAATAACATATGAAACAACCGTTGTTAGTAATAAGACTTAATTGCATTTATGTTTCAGATATAAGATGAAAACAAATTGTTAGAATTAGATTGATAATAAACATAAGAATGAGACCTGGTGGAGGTAGACATATGATCGTAACGAAATACAGATTGAACATTACTTCCTACGTACGGAAGAAACTATATTGTATGTCTTCATGTATTTGATATATGTATGTTACTATGAATATTGTTAGAATTAAGTAATTGCATTGGACGAGATGTCGGCTATAAAAACAACAATCGAAGCAACGACACAACCGAACATTCCACAATACGTGGCGGTGAGACAATAATGACCAATGCCCAAATATAAATATGTCTTGAAAAAAAAAGAAAAGAAGGGAGATGTAATATATGTTAACCAGGTCGTGGCTGCAGGGGTGTGCTAACACGGTGTGCATAGCCGGGCCGGTGTAATGAGGCCAAGGTGGTAGTGTATGAGCTAAGAATAAACCAGTCTTGAATCTCCACTCGCCGTGTGGTTCACGTGTCTTCTTTACAAAACCTATAACCTCCTGATGACCAGATTTGCTAGCATTGTTGCCATGCAACTGTTTCCAATGTAGATCACAGTGAAATTGTCCTAGCAAATATTTAGTATGAGATAAAATACCATTTCCCGGATGATGGTGATTGGATTGTGTGGTCACCATTTTCCCTAACCTTCCGGCATAGAGGCTGTAGCTGTGAGCTGGTGACCTGCGTCTTCGCCTCAGTCTTTCTTGGGGGACTGGCGGAACTCGGAATACCCATATTTCAATATGAGACTGAAACTGGAAGTCTTCCACCCCATAACAAGGCCACTATGATGTCACAGGTTACCACAATTATTCAAGCAATGTGTTATTATTTCTTTTTAACAGATAGTTATAATGCACATGATTCGTTAAGTTGGTCGTAATGCGAAGCATTACGTTTGATGCGAGGAGAGGAAGAGACCCTCCCCCGCCCCGGGCTGTCGCGCTGCGCTCACACCTCGCCAGACCCCGCCGCGCCGCCTCCTCGCCCGCCCCCCTGTCGCGCAGCATTCGCGCCTCACCCGACGCCCGCTCCTCACCTTCACTCGCCCTCCCCCGGGCCGGCAGCTTTCACACCTCACCTGCTGTCGCCCGCGCCCCTTCCCTCCCTTATAAGGCCGCCCGCCGGCCTCCCTCAGGCACTCGCCCTCCTGCCGCCTTCCAGACCTCACCTCTCTTTTCCTCCACCCAGCGGACGGGAGGCTCCCCCACGGACAACCCAGCCACCGACGCTCACGACACCGCCTTCATGAACCCTCCCGACCCGACCCCGACCCCCACCCCGCCCAGCCCTGAGGAGTTTGCTGCCCCCCTGCTCGACCCTCGCCGGACCTCCTCCCCCCAGCCCTCAGGAGCGGGCCTCCCTTTTTTGGCCACCCGCTCCCCCTCCACCTAGGCCCCTTTTCGCGCATCGGTCGTAAGTTAAGGGATAAGCTGCAGTATTTAGAATGCATGAAAGTAATACTTACTTGGAGTCTTGTGCTTTATCTTTCATGAGGCTTGCACTTCCTCTTTATGTTCATGGATATATCCAAGCAGTACGGCTAGTTAACTGTTGCATGATCTGAAACTGGTTTCCCAGCAATCCCCCCCCCTCCCGCTTGTGAGTACTGGATGGAAGGACTGATTGGTTACACAATCAGATGAAAACATAAAATTTTCTAAACCAAAACGCTTATCTATATTTGAGTATACACAGTTAGATACTAGTGCACTCATTTAATATTAATTGCTCTATAGAAGGAATACTAAGTCAATTTAATAGATCATGTCACAACTGAAGGCTATGTCCACCATTTTCAATCATATTCGTTAAATGTTGTGCATATGTCAGACTTGACATGTTGTTTTTTTCATTTCTTGATGTTGATCTTATACAAACTGAGAAAGCTGTTGAAATGAACCATGTAACATCCGGCCATAACATCACTTTAACACACATACATAACATCATTTTAACACACGCAGTAAATTCAAACAATATTTTATTGATTTAACTTAACACAAGACAATTGTTTCTTACAAGAAAAAAAGTAGAAAAAATGTTTGTGTAAATGTATGGTGTCGATATGCAAATTTTTATATTTTTCCTTCAGCACAAAATCATATAACCATATTTTGGATACATTTTGTGGGAAAGATTAAATACATATAGTATTGCTACATAATTAAAACACCGAGCCAACAATAATTATTTGACTTACTATCCCCCAAAGAAGGCAATATCATTAACAATGTAACGTGGAAACGAAAAATGTGGTACACCGTTTCTGAGAATGACTGGTGGATTTATGTATTAAATTAATTAAGATAATTCGATCGGTTTTTAAAACTAACATTAAAAGAGAAATATGCGAAAAGGACACCATTATGATCAGAATACCTGGATATATTGAAGAAATGATGAAAGCTAATTGAGAAAAAAACTGACCCCATGAACTTTACTTATTTCAAGTGTAAAACAATGAGAGTAAGCACATAGTTTGAATGTGAGAAAAAGTAGCCCAAAAGAACAATTGAGCATTTTGTTTTCTGCACATAACTGATTGTCAATGTGTGGGGCACAAATGAAAATACCACATTTTTCCCAGATGTATGACAAAAACTGTGTAAATTGCTGATGTCACAGTTTGTGTATACTAACGCTGTGATGCTTGTGATATATGCGTAATAGATGTCTAGATGCCTAGAGGCACAGACACGACTGCACAGATGCCAAGAAGCACAGATGCACAGATCATCGACAGAGACGAACGGGTGTAATGAAAATGGCCAGGATGAAGACGCGCAGAACGTCAGGCCAGCTAAGCAACAGGTGAGGCAGCGAGCAGTGAACACGGAGCACCGAGATGCAAGCATCGGATGCCAGGCCACTGATATTGATATATAATTCCATCATAATATTGCTATGGACTAGTTATTAGTGATGGTAATTGTTTTGTCAATGGAAAGAAAATACAAGTGAATATGTATTTTTATTGTGTCATTATGGACAATGTGTTTTGTGGAGGTTAAGCAGCCGGACAGTTCAAAGGACTTCAGTGCCATAGCGCTCGGACACTCGCTAAACCTGTGGTTTAAGTTACTTACTTACTTACGCCTACTCACTTAAGTTTAGTGCATGTATATTTTATTGTATTACTGTATGATGAATGAGTAAACCTGGTATGCTTTATGGGGATTTTGAGACATTTCATGTCTCAGAAATACTTTGAGGGGGGGATGTGATATATGCGTAATAGACGTCTAGACATGTCTGTAATATATGCAAATGAGATGACGTCACATGACTAAGTGTGCCGGAGGTCTAGACCCCTGTATGGGGAATAAAGTATTCAGTATCCAGAAGTCAAAGGTTCAGACATTGTACTTTCACAATGCTTAGTACGTTTGTTTGTTTTGTTGTTGTTTTACGTCCTAGCAACATCTAAGGTCATATCAGGACGGGTACCGACTTGTGACAGTGCGCACTCATTGCGACTTTATAGTGCTGTCCCACTGGGAAACCAGGCCGCCGGCACCATGACCTGATATCCCACTCAGTCACATTATCCTGACACTGAGCACACCAGTCCTTGCCCTATCCTAATAATGCCGAGCGCCTGGCTAGGAAGCGACAAGTATCAATATTAAAGTCATTGGTTTGACTCGACCGGGACTCGAACCCACGACCCCACGATCTACCAGCATGGGAGACGGACGCTCCAACCCACTCGGCCACCCCGTCTGGTGCTTAGTACGAATTGACAGTTGAATGGTGACTGACATCTTACACAGAGGACTGTCTTCCGCGGATCACGCAAGACGTCTTAACACTGCGAGTACTGATTCACAACTGTTTATTAATAGAACCGGGCTCTACCACCTTGACTACCCTGACGTCACTCGGGCAGGCTAGCCGCGTACCATGATACTAACTAACCCACCGACGATATCAATGCACATATATTACATCCCCCTTTTTTTTTATTAGAGTTAACTATACATATACAGTGAATCTAGAAACAACTTAACTAACATCAATTATTATAACATAAAGGGCCCTTTGACGAAATTGGGACTCTTGCCGTTGTCTAACATTGTGGTATGACAATTGTTCATTTTATGTATGACGTTGCTATATAATGACGGAATAAACTTAACTAACATATCAACTTGTATGGACTTTTTATGCCAGTATAATAATTCTTATCATCTAACATCAGCAGACAAATCAGGGCGTCATTTCGCGCGGTAGGATGCACATGTCATGTTGCGTTTTTAGCCCATGTGTTGTAATTGGTATGTGCGCCGCTGATCTGCTGATCTAAGTGCGGTCATTCTGGCTCATTTCTCTGACCGCACCTGGTGCTATTTCGAGCTATGCTTCACTCGGCTGTGCGCACGGCTGAGTCTATACTGGACACTCTCTTGTTGTTTTAGGTCAATGCTATCCCAAGGCGGAGTGGTCTACCTGACACGCGGCCGTGTCTCGTTGTGTATGCGTTCACGGTTGAGCGCTCTCGTGTGTCTGCAAATTGGGGTGCCGGCGTGGCATGTTTTTGTCTGTGGTTTTCTTGCTCTATTTGTGGGATTCTAAATATGTGAATGCGATTACGCTTGAACTTGTTGCCGGTGCTGGTAACTATTTCATAATCCCGTGGTCCGGTTTTGTTGGTTTTTGTAATGATGCCGCTTGCCCATTTGCCTTCGTGTGTTTTATACCGTACACTATCTGCCACTTGTAATTGCCTCACTGGCTAGCCTACTCGCTTGTTGTAGTATTTTTGTTGCGTTTCCTGACTTTTAATTATATGCATTGTTTTTTACTTTTGAACCACCGGTTTTAATTTCCGTTCAGTGGTTGGCAACTTTGAATTAAGACTATGGCTCATCAGCAATTTTTTGCTGGGGAGGCATCCATAGCCATTAATGGCGTATTTCTGTAATTTAACAACGACAAATTATAATCTATGTCATCAGCATTGGCCTTTTTTATCAATTTCTTTACGGTCTGAACATATCTCTCCACTTGCCCGTTACTTTTCGGGTAGTGTGGGCTAGAGAATATGTGTAAGAACCTATGTTTCAAGGCAAATTCGCAAAACTCACTGCACGCAAATTGCGGCCCATTATCGGAAACGAGAGCTTTTGGGATGCCATGTGTGCCAACAATTTCAATCATTGCTTTAATTACATCTTTGCTAGTAGTTCTCTTTAATTCTCGTATTTCCGCAAATTTTGAGAAATAGTCGATGACGATAACGTAGGTCTTGTTATCAATTTGGAATAAATCGGTCCTGACTTTGCTGAAAGGCACGATAGGTATTTCGTGCGATACTAGTGGTTCTGCATGTGGTGTGTTTCTGTGTTGTTGACATATTGTGCAGCACCCAACCTTGTCTTCTATCTGTGAACTCATCCCCGGCCAGAACACATGGTCTCTCGCTAGCTGTTTGCATTTTATGACTCCCATATGTGTTTCATGTATGAGTTGCAACATTTCATTTTATAAGGAATTTGGCACAATCATTTGACTACCTCTAAGCAATATTTCATTTTCAATGCTAATTTCATCTTTGAATTTGAAGAAACTTCTTATATTTAGCGGAACGTCTTTACTATTTAAAGGCCATCCTGCCTGCACTACTTGTGTTACCTCTTGTAGGGTGGGGTCAGTCAGTGTTTCAGTGTGTATGCGGTGCGCCATGCCACGCACCATATCAATCGTCGCTACTGACATTTCGCTGTCGAAGAGATCGTGCAGCGCAGTGTTAGTAGTGTGCGCCTGGGACAGCGCATCTGCAAAATACATGTTGCAACCACTGATATGTATGACAGACACGTTGTAATTCTGCAAACGCATTCTCATACGCTGCATGCGTGCAGACAACGTATGCAATGGTTTTGACATAATGTTAACCAATGGTTTATGGTCTGTTTCAACTGTTATTTGTTTACCGTATACGTATTCGTGAAACTTCACACATCCAAAACAAATTGCGAGCAGCTCTTTTTCAATTACAGCATAATTGGACTGGGTATTGTCGAGCGCTTTAGAAGCCATTGCAACTGGTTTACCTTTTTGAAACAATGTGGCGCCTAGGCCGGATTTCGAAGCATCCACTCGGATTGTAACACTTTCATTAACATCATAATATTGTAATACCGGTGCTGTTACCAACAATTGTTTAAGTAGATCAAACGCGAGTTGCTGCTCATGTTGCCAATGCCATGCTGTTTCCTTACCTAACACAATCCTTAGCGGTTTAGTTATCTCGGAAAACTTAGGGATAAATTTACTGACATATCCCACCATTCCCAGGAAGCGCTGAATCCCGGCTTTATCCGTGGGCTGAGGCATTTCTGTTATAGCTTGTATGCGTTCCGGGCTTGATTTTAACCCACTGTGGGTTAACACGTGACCCACATAATTTACAGTCATTCTACAAATTGTTGACTTCTTTGGATTGAGCTTCAAATTCGCCTCTCTTGCCCTGATGAAGACTTGTTCTAGGTTTTTATTATGTTCAGCAATTGATGTACCATACACTAGAATATCGTCAGTAATGACGTTCACCCCTTCTAAGCCATTCAAAATATTATTCATTTCATTAATGAAAATATCACCTGATGTTTTAATACCGAATGGGAGTCGAGTATAACGGAATCTACCCCATGGGGTGTTAAAAGTGCAAAGCTCTGAACTCTTTTTATTTAACTCAATCTGCCAAAATCCGCTATTTGCGTCTAGGACAGAAAAATATTTTGCATTAGCAGTTTTTGCGATGACCTCTTCAATGGTTCGTGTCGGATAGGGTGTACGTAAAATATCTTTGTTCAATTTTGTTGGGTCAAGGCAAACACAAATTTTGTTCAGCTTTCGGACTACGGTTATCGAGCTAACCCATGGCGTAGATTCAATCTGTGGCACTATTACTCCCAACCTTAACATCTTGTCAATTTCATCTTTTACTTGTACTGACACAGCATGTGGAATACGGTGTGGTGGGTCGACCGAAGGTCTTACATTTTTGTCAATGTATATATTAGCATTTGATTTGATATTTCCCAACCCTTCAAAGATGTCGCTATATTTATTTACCATGAGTTCTGCTTCTCTCGACATGCATTCATCATCCACACTCAACACGGGTTGTTCCCCTCTCGCGGTGGTTGATCGTCTGTTGCTCTGACGTTGCGTCTTGGTTCTCTTCATCTCGACTTCGTTGACTCGCTTTATGAGCTGCAGCTGTACGCAGGCGTCTTGTCCTTGTATCGGGTTTCCCTCCGTCGTAACTTGGAAACACATCGGTATTCCTCCTACGACGATGTGAATTTCGCCTTCTGGTCGAATGCGTTGTCCTGAGTATGTGACCAGGCAGCATTTTGTCGGTTGCAATATGATATTGCGCAGCTTTCGGTAGATACCAATGGGTATGATGCTTGCTTGGGAACCCGTGTCTAACTTAAACTTCACGGGCTCATTTTGTAGCATTACAGTATTGTACCATAGTTCACGTTTGGCATTACTCATTGTTGCCAGCTCTCCAATGAATAGCTCATCTTCATCCAGCTCTACTTCTTCTTGGTGTTCGTCATCATCGTGAATTTCAATGGCATTTACTATGACTGGGTTGTTTTTCCGAGATCGACAAACTTTTTGGAAATGCCCCACGCGCTTAAAATAAAGACACTGCTTGTCTTTTGCAGGGCATTGGGTGGGTGCATGAGTCCCACAACGACTGCAGACGGTGCGCGCCGGGCTGAATTGCCCACGTCGATCCGACCACGTGCACGCACATGGCTGTAGTGGCGCGTGGCGGCCCTGACTTGCGGTGCTGCACGTGCTGAGTGCGTCGACACAGTCAGTGGTCACTTCGGCATTGCTTCTCAGCTGAGTGTGACAATTTTCACTCAGCCTACACATGTCTTTGCACTGTTCTAACATTAAGTTTGGCATTTGTAGAAGCCTGTCTCGCAGTTTGTTGTCACGGACACCACACCAACCTATCGCACAATATATAATCCTCCAACTGCTTGTAATCACACAATGCAATCCTATGTTCCAACTCCCGAATGTATGCATCGATAATGTCCGTTGTTTGATTGTACGAATTGAAGTTGTACCGCACAACGGTGATGTTTGTGTGTCCATAGCAATATTGTTCAAATATGTCAATGAGCAGTTGTATCTTGTCCTTACTTTCATTGTCAACTTTGAATGTTTGGTATAACTTCTGGGCCTCTGGCCCTGCCATGTGCAGAAATACACAGCTCTGTATTTGATCAGTTTTTGTCGCCGCTCTGGACGCTACTGCATATATCTGGTACGACTGTAGCCATGAACGCCAGTTCAAAGCTAAATTTCCCTCTAAACACAAGGGACCTGGTGGTTTTAAACCCGAAAGCGCCATACCTGCTGGGTCCGTATACTTCTGACACCATGTAAAGAACAAGACGTCTTAACACTGCGAGTACTGATTCACAACTGTTTATTAATAGAACCGGGCTCTACCACCTTGACTACCCTGACGTCACTCGGGCAGGCTAGCCGCGTACCGTGATACTAACCAACCCACCGACGATATCAATCCACATATATTACACATGACACTCACTTGACGGGGAAAAAATTACCATTTAATTAGCTTGAGGTTTCGAGATCGAAAACAATCCACATGTGTAAAACGCGTTTTGAACTAAAGAACAACACATTTCTTGTGCTGAATTTTGCTGTGTAAGTGTCTAGTATGCGTCATCTGCTGTCAGAGTGGAATTGTGACGTGAATAATGACGACCACATGAAACATTGTTCGGCCTTGGTGTTACACAAGTAGAGGTCAACAGTTTAACCAAAACCCAAGAAACAATTAAAAGATAAGTTCACTTGATGTCCTGACATTATAACATCAGTTTGTAGTGAAATTAATACAGTAAGACTACGATAAACCTGAACCATTATTACGATGTAACAAAATGGGTGCCATTTTCACCCCTAATTCCAATCTATTTGGCCTATTACAAGGATTTGTTTTCATTCTAACAGCTAATTTTGCTTTTAATTGTTTCTCACGCGTCTTTACATGCATATCATCAGACTTAACAGTTTTGGTGTCGATGAACTATTTGTGGATGAGATGATGAGAGAGTATGAACAACAAAGACAAAAGCAGGTTTTACAAATATTACGGAGATTTTACTTTGTAGCCTACATCTAGACTGGACGATAATCATTTGACTTTACAATCTACAGACTTGTCAAGGCCTTGAAATGGGGCAAATGAAATATATAATTAATTTACTAATCATACCTGTATTAATTACGGGGCATTGATTAGATAAATATTCCCACCCCACCCTACCCCAGTCTAAATCCGAACAAGAGCTGCTTTGATAGAAATCAACGGTAAACAAGCTGTGCATATATTATTATTATATTATTATTATTATATGGACAGTTATCAAACAATTAGAATGGAAAGCAGTGGACAAAAAAATGGAAAGACATTGGAAAAAAATGGAAAGCAATCAAAAGAAATTAAACAAAATGGTAAAAAAAAAGCTGCCTGAACTGAAATGAACAGAATGGGACGTACCGGGGGTTGGGTGCTTCTCTGGGCGGTGATGCGGATTCCGAGGGACACCAGTTTGCCAGGGACACTCCCATTCAAATGCATTGTTAACTGCCGTGAGCAAATCTTCATACAGAAGAAGTCAACTATCTCCCAAATTACATCATCTAGAAACAAATCGTTTGGTACACATATAGAAAACATCTTTACCATAAAGACCATATTAAATTTATAAGGTTAGGGTTCTTGAATTCTATTATTTTTGAATAAAACTAACGTTTTGCACTGCGCGTAGCGTCAAACTCAAGGCATTGTCAATGGCCGTGAGCAATCTTCATACAGAAAATACAGAAGAAGTCAAATATCTCTCAAATTACACCACCTAGAAACAAATCGTTTGGTACACATATAGAAAACATCTTTACCAAAAACATTATATTAAATTTATAAGGTTAGTGATGATGATGTTCGATTTTGACGCATGTGCAGAAGCGATGTGTCCCTCGCAAACTGGTGTCCCTCGGAATCCGCAACAGCGGCGCAACATCCTGTCCACGTCACCATACAGTCAGCATGCGCGGGGTCTCGTCATCGGTGCTCTTCCCGGACCCTCCCCTAGGAGAGTACAGGAGCCTGCGACCGTTCTTAGGGGTCTTCTTGGGAGGTCCACGGCCAGACATGATGCTTGCGGTTTGTTGGTGACTATACGAAAGAGCAATGTGAAATAATTAAATAAGTAATACATGAATAAATAACTTCACCAGCCCTGGGCCCGTATGCATGGGGCGGTGTTAGCGAGCCAAAACTGGTTTTGGACGGGATTTCTAGTTTAGCAGCGAAAACTCAGTAAGCAAGGAGTGGTGTTAGCACAAACACACCGAGTGTAAGCTAACACCGCATCATGCATATGGGCCCAGATGTTCAATGCAAACGTGACATAAATATATTAAATTTTAAAAAGTAAACAAATCTTCCTAACCCACGTAAAGAAGGAAGTAATCAGTGATATTCGACGCTGTCGCTGATAAAGTTTCGCACCCCACTTAAAACCAATGTGGAGGGGACGGGGAAGGGGACACGCATGATCAGATGAGGCAGTCAACTGTAAAACAGGCAATCAGCTTAAGAGGCACCTGGCATATACACAGCTGCGCACCATGATGGGGGATAACACAAGTTTGTTTAATCTCTTCCTCGACAGCCATCAACTACTAGTGAGTTGATGGCACACATAGTTGAACACACTATATCAATCAGTACAGACATTTCAATAAATGTTCTTTAACATCGTGATGCTACGAGTACACACCAATAAATGTTAGCTTTAACTGTTGTGCCATGTCTACAAACTAGTAGAGTTTGCACAAACTAAATGTCAACTTCAACTTATGCTTAGGTCACAACTGCTGCGGGTGCCGTACGGTGCTGCGGTGTGTCTTCTGGTTTATGCAAATGTTACGGCGTTACGGTCTGCGGTTTATCTATTCACACATCGTACACGTATTTAATATACAAAAAAAGTCATAACTTTCTTAATATTGATGACACAAACATGAATTTTGTAACATATTGATAGTCATTTTACAACCCTTTTATTCCATTTCTATTAATTAAGAGCGGCTAACAGGTCCAATGCCTATTATAGATGTATTCTATTGATTGATTGATATCAACAAAGGTATCGCCTGAGGCATTGCTCCAACTTTTAAAAAACGCAACCCTTGCGGCGAGAAAAAAAACCGCACGGTGACCGTAACTGACACGAACGGTCACCGCAAGCACGCCGAAGCGCATTTGTGACCGAGGCATTAGTAGGGCTAAGAAGACTAGGGCATACACAACCAGGGCCCGTATGCATGGAGCGGTATTAGCGGCGTGTGGTGTTATACCTCTAACTCCGGGTACCTATATGCGGTTATCGGCGTCGTCGAGAACTATGTCAAGCCGTATGCATGGGTGCTTAAACGGTGAGTGTTAGCTAAACGTGAATGTATTTATAGATTTGGGAAATCCCTCGATTTGACAATATGAATAAATCCGCCAATGCTGCGGCTACATTAATATCGGTTCAAATTTAGGGTTAAATTGATAAGATTTCACTTATTGCATGTGTAATTCTGTTAAATATGACAGCATTTAATAGATTTGGGTGTAAGAAATTTCCCGCGGATTTGGCGGCGACGGCCGTGGCCATTTTTATTTGACGTTCTACAGTATGGATATCGACGTCGCTGCGGCGGCGGCGATTTGTTTACTTTACATTCGTCGATTCGAAAATATTAATATCGCGGCTGTTACGGCATCAGTGTTAATCTCGCTTCGGATTTAGGGTTAAATTAATAAAATTTCACTTATTGCGTATGTAATTCTGTTAAATATGATAGCATTGAGTAGATTTGGGTTCCATCCTGACACTAACCTAACACTAACACCACTGTAAACCTGCTATGAGCAGAGTTAGAATTTCCGAGTTTAAACGCTCGGTGTTAGGCCTAACACTGCTCCATGCATACCAACTTTTCGGCGCTAAACCAGAAATCCCACCATAGACGCGTGTTGGGTCGCTAACACCGCTCCATGCATACGGGCCCTGAATTCAACCCATAGAAATACCGCATTTCTATGACTCAAGTTTCAACCACCCGAAGAGACAAGTTTAAGTTACGCGCAAGATAGAAACATGCAATCCCCTCCTGTCAACCTACTACTTCGGCCCTAAAATCTAGAAATGATATCCCTTATTTTGCTTTTCTATTGCTTTAGCTGTCATAAAACAACATCATTTGCTGTTCTTAATTGTAAGGCGTCTGCAAGTACGCAAAGCATAATTCTCAAGATGGCGACCGTTTGTTGTCGTTTCCGGCATGCTGAAACTAGCCTTATTCTGATGACGTCATCACGAGTCTGCGCACTGATTGGTCAGTGGGCGCCCGCCCGCCCTGCTGTTACGGTTTCCCAGGGACACCAGTTTGACAGGGACACATTGCTTCTGCGCATGCGTCAAAATCGAACAGCATCGTCACTAACCTTATAAATTTAATATAATGTTTTTGGTAAAGATGTTTTCTATATGTGTACCAAACTATTTGTTTCTAGGTGGTGTTGTTTTAGAGATATTTAACTTTTCCTGTATTTTATGTATGAAGATTGCTCACGGCCATTGACAATGCCTTGAGTTGGACGGTACGCGCAGTGAAAAACATTAGTTTTATTCAAAATTAATACAAATCAAGACCCCTAACCTTATCAATTTAATATCATCTTAATGGTCAAGATGTTTTCTATATGTGTACGAAGCAATTTGTTTCTAGGTGGTGTAATTTTAGAGATATTTGATTTTTTCTGTATGAAAATTTGCTTACGGCCGTTGACAATGCATTTGAATGGAAGTGTCCCTGGCAAACTGGGCCGCGTTCAGGGTACGTCTCGGAGACATCTCGGCGACGTCGCGGCGATGCTTTTTGCTCTATTTGCGTTCAGGGTGTGTCTCGGCGACGTCTGGGCGACGCCTCCCTTTTCAATCAGGAGACAAAAAGCGCCTCGAAAATGGCCGCCGTGTCCAGTGGTTTCAGCCAATTACAGCGCAGCTTATCCATTGCAAATGGCCGCCACCCATGGGGGCGGCCATTTTCGAGACAATAAACTGCCTTTGCCGTTCAGACTAGCGTGACGTCAGACCCGTCGCCGAGGCGCCTCCGAGACGGAGCCTGAACGCGGCCCAGGTGTCCCTCGGAATCCGCAACGCTGCCATGAACCATGATGGCGAAAATAGACAAATTCTCGAAAAATTCATAAGCACATATTACTAATTTTTAGCTGCATTTCACTGAACCTACTGATACTCCAAACACGTATCATTTATTGCATAACATATAATTTCATTAACCTGTTCCAAAACTAGTTCTATTTGTATATCTTTTTAAAGTAATAACTGCAATTTGCATTTCCGAATTATAAACCCGCGGTCAATACAAATCAAGAACACTGCTAAATCAGATCAGACCAATAAAAATAACCTCGATCTATTCATTCCATGGTAATGGACCAATAATTTTGTAGCATTTCTAGCCTCCTATCTTTCAAATGATAGCTTTACTTGATTAGTTTAAGTGAAGACTTAAAACTTACTATTCTCAACTCTTCAAGATGGCACCCGTGTCTAAGCTTCGGTTGCTATATCAACAGATGACGTTAGCGCCAGGAGCATGCGCAGCGACTATGCTATTCTCTCTGATACCAAGAGTGAGGCTAGCATTGTAGCAACCTAGGCTCGGGCACAAAACACGCGACATATACGATATACACACACATATATATGTATATGTATATATATATGTATATATGTATGTATATATATACATATATATACATACATATATACATATATATAATAATTCTTACGTTATCTATGTACAGGAAAAGAGGAGATAAGGTATATTAGAGATAGAGACAAGTATGCAATATGAGTTGGGAGCAACTTAGACCCTAGATACAAGATTCACCCCATACTGCTGCAGTAGGGGTGCAAACCAACCCTATGTAAAAGCTGTCGAAAATGCGGGTCAAAGAATTGAGAGCCTAATTTCACAATCTAAGAAGCAACAATTATTTTTTACATCTGTTTTATTATTAGCCCGCTACCTTTGAGTTGAAAAATATAATATAATATCTAGTTTAATAAGATTTAAAAGTGAAATCGACGGGGTTCTGCGGCCGCCATCTTGTCTTTTTGCATTCTCTCCCATTTCACCAAATCTGTGCCGATATAAGTAGCCATTTGATACTGGAGCCACAGTTTCTAGTTCTGGTTCCATCAATCAATCAATAGTTCCATCCTCTAGTCGAGGGTTGGATGCAATGGTTCTCCACTTGTCCCGATGTTGTGGTGTTCTGATAGACTGTGAATAATTCAAGCCTGTCCACTGTGAAATATTTGTAGACCATGATGTTCTTGGTCTCCCTCTCCCTCTGCTGCCATTCACCTTCCCTTCCAACAATGTACGGTATATTGAACTCTGACGAATGATGTGGCCAAAATAAATAAGTTTCTTTGTCTGTATAGTGGCAAACAAGCTTTTCTTATTTTTAATTTTTCTGAGAACTTCTTTGTTGGTGATCTTCTTTGTCCATGATATTTTCATCATCCTTCGATAAGTCCACATCTCAAATGCTGCTAAACGTTTGTACATTTTCTTAGAGATTGTCCATGTCTCTGCCCCATACTAAAGCTATTTTCGCCCGTATTTACACTACATTGTCCTTCACCCGTGTACTACAAGTACCGGGTGAATCTTTTATCTACTTAGACCCCAACTCCTTTATTTTTAAAAATAAGTCCTCCGAGCGAGTGGGGGCTAGGCCCTGTGCAGGAGGCAGAGCGGTGCATGATGGGGGTCCCACCCCCACCCGGAAGGGGGGGGGGGTGCAAGACACTAAAGTCATTATTACACACGATAAAGGGTTCATCACTATCCATATATTTGAATATATATTTATGTATATATATATATATATATATATTTACATATATATATATATTCACATATATATGCATATATGTTAGCTTTTTTGTTGCTAGTTTACGTCCTAGCATCATGTAAGATAATATCTTCGTTTGTTTGTTGTTGGTTTACGTCCTAGCAACATTTATGGTCATATCAGGACGGGTATCAACTTCTGACAGTGCGCACTTATGGCCACTTTATAGTGCTGCCCAACTGGGAAATCAGGCCACCGGCACCATAACCCAATATCCCACTCAGTCACATTATCCAGACACTGAGATAACCAGTCCTTGCCCTATCCTAATAATGACCTTAGATGTTGCCAGGACATAAAACCCCTACAAATAAAGAACACACAAGATTGGAGCTGTCCCATAGACAATTTCCACTAGCAATCTTCCCTGTGACAGCAGTTGCAAAGAACTTAGTTCACATAATGCTACTATGATAATAGGTCTTTTACTCAGTAATGTAGTTCAATGTAAAGTTAATCTGACATTCTCTAGTTACGGATCATGAGGAAATCAGGAACTCAAGCCTACTCGTTAGCACTTCTATTTGTGGGTGGGTGGGCAGCAAGTCTGGAGGGTGGCAAACTAATCGATGCAGCGTCTTGGTTAGAAGTGGCAGGTCCAGCAGCTGGGTGCAAGTGAGTCAGGTGTGGTGCCGGCTCGTAGTTCCATAAAGTTACTCTAGGTGGCGACGTTTTGCCAGCTTCAACCCTGTCACCCTTTCCATGTGTGAATTACCCCATGTTGCCGAAGCAACATGAACAATGCATTTGATAGTGCACACCACCAACACCAGCACAAAATTCCAGGAAGATAGAATAGAAATACTAAATATAAAAAATCACGCTTCTGAAAGATAGGATTTTCTATTCAGTGCCAGAAAAATTAATGCATTGTGTGGGCAACATGGATAGGTAATTCAGAGCGAGGGACAGAGACTCACCACCTACATACCGGTACCTATGGTGGCTCACCTTTATCGCCATCTAGCGGATCCCAACCACATTAAGCCTTAACTGTTGGATTCGAACCGCCAGCCTCACTCAGTCCCCAGCACCCAAACACTGCCTGTGGTGTGTGGGTTAGTCCACTCGGGCCGGATCGAACCTGCAACCTGAGCTACTACATCACTGTGAAGCAAGTTCTGATAGACATATTTGACACTTGCATTTACATCTAGAAAAACCTAGATTTAAATATGCAATAAGATTGACTTTGATGATCAATTTTCTCATGTTGTGATGTATAGCGCATTATGCGAGTATAAAGGCACGGAGGAAATTATTAGTTATTATGATTGTTATTATTATTATTATTCTGCATATTGCCACCTCCTTGCAATTTTCTCATGTTGTGATGTATAGCGCATTATGCGAGTATAAAGGCACGGAAGGAAATTATTAGTTATTATGATTGTTATTATTATTATTATTATTATTCTGCATATTGCCACCTCCTTGCAATTTTCTCATGTTGTGATGTATAGCGCATTATGCGAGTATAAAGGCATGGAAGGAAATTATTAGTTATTATGATTGTTATTATTATTATTATTCTGCATATTGCCACCTCCTTGCTATGCTCATGACTGGTGGCACCACCACTGATGTTCGTACACCCTATCATACACGCCAAACTGCCACTCGCACCGGAGGATTTTTTCTTTTAGGCAAGGGCTATTGTTCCCTAGCCAGAATATATATATATACTTTTTTGTTGTTGTTTTACATCCTAGCAACATCTAAGGTCATATCAGGACGGGTACCGACTTGTGACAGTGCGCACTCATGGCAACTTTATAGTGCTGTCCCACTGGGAAACCAGGCCGCCGGCACCATGACCTGGTATCCCACTCAGTCACATTATCCTGACACTGAGCACACCAGTCCTTGCCCTATCCTAATAATGCCGAGCGCCTGGCTAGGAAGCGACAAGTATCAATTTAAAAGTCATTGGTTTGACTCGACCGGGACTCGAACCCACGACCCCACGATCTACCAGCACGGGAGACGGACGCTCTAACTCATTCGGCCATCCCGTCTGGTTTATATATACTTATCCCACTATATTTGTCTTGTGTTCCTTCTGTACTGTAGCTGATCCTGTCACTATTTATAATGGTGCACAGCAAGTACCGAGTGTGGGTGTGATCGACCAATCATCGTATGCAAGCCTCGAAAGCAAATTCTTAGCAAAGCAAAGCAGAGCAAAATCGACATTCTCAAAATTTAGCTTGTTACAATTCTAGAACTAGCTAATTCTAGATGTAGAGGTACATATGTCTAAAGTTACTAATTCAGCTATTAATTGCTAACACCAACATTACAACTGGCCAGCATTGAAAACAAGCCTGGGTACTCGGGCTTATATGCTATGGACAGTATAAATACAGCCTCAATAACAAAAAAAAATTAACAAACGTTTTTATTTCTGATAAAAAAAACCACGACTATGCCACACACTGATGGTCGCTGTCTAATTTGAATCATTTTTGATTATTTTTGCAAGGGAGTGTTAACTAACTATTATTACTACATTAAAGTTGCATAGTCCAATGAAAACATCAAATTTTCAAAACCAAAAGCACTTATCTAAACTTAATTCTACATATTCAACATAGATACTGATGAACTTATTAAGCATTATTTTGCTGGTTCCTCAAAGACTGTGGTATGTGCTGTCCTATCTGTGGGAAGGTCCCTTGCTGCTTATTGGAGAGAGTAGCCTATGTGGCAGCAGCAGGTTTCCACCTAAGAAATATGTCAGAATGAGTATATATGTGACGTCTAATAGCCTATGATGCGAAAATCAATGTCTTCTAGAAGCATGATTAAATAAAACAAGCTTTACTTCTTTTTGATAAACTTTTGCTTTATGCAAAATCAGCCATTAGAAAGTAGCATACCTTTATATAAAATAGCTATCATTCATAAAATCAACTTTTCCAAGTGATGGATTATCTTAAAATAGACATTCCCTACACCATGACACGTGACTGCCGAAATGAGCTCTCTACTGACAGCAGGGATACTTGACAGACAGCAGGGGCATAGCTAGGCGTAAGCGCATACGCCAAAACGTCCACATCGTTTTGTCCAAAAAAAATTAAATTAAAAAATAATAAAGAGAGAGAGAGAGGAGGCATGAAGTAGTCCGGAGTGTCGAAAACTCAAGTCTAAAATGTGTAAAATCCGCCAGCTTAAGCTTAAGCGGCCCCCTATCCCAGTGGGGCCGCACTATAAAGTCACCATGAGTGTGCACTGCCACAAGTCAGTACCCATTCTGAGATGACCATAGATGATGCTAGGACATAAAACAACAACAAACAAACAATCAAACACCGCAGCACCATCAGCATAGTCTAATATGTGGTACAGCTGCCGCAGCACCATCAGCGTCTACTAATACGTGGGGCAGACGCCACAGTGCTATCAGCGTATACTACTAGTATGTGTGTCCTGATATGACTTTAGACATTCCCAGGACATAAAACTTCCAATAACCAAGCCAAATAGTATGTGCATACCAATATGTGCCAGTAGGTTACATTTTGCGACAGTACACTTACAGACCCCACTGCCGTGATACAATAGTTATTTTGAACTTGGGTAGTGTTTTGGACATATGTAGGGGTAGTGTTTTGAACTTAACACTAACAGTAGTGTTTTCAACTTAAGTTGAAAACGCTACCATAGTGTTTTGAACTTAGGTTGAAAACACTACCATAGTGCTTTCGACGGGGTAGTGTTTTGAACGTCCTACACCAGCACCTGGGTGGGATCGGGGGGGGGGGGGGCCAGGCAGACAGAGAGTCCGTCGAGGGAGAACCCAGCGCCGATCCCTATGAAGTAGCGTCATAAAGTGGGTGGGTGGGCTTTGTAAAGTCTGATATGTGTTCATTCACTGGAGGAGACTGATCCCGGGGGTTAGGAGGGTGGGGGGAGGGGGATCAGGTGAGGGGCTGCAGTGTCTATTGTTCCCACCAGGGGGACATGATGGCTCCCCTACTGAAAATAACCATCGATGGAACAATTGTGAATGTTTGTTTGTTTTTGTGTTATGTCCTAGCAACACTCATGGCGAGGTTTTAGTGCTGCCCCACAGTGATATCAGGCCACCAGCACCATGACACTCAGTCACATTATCCTGACACTGAGCCAACCAGTCCTTACCCTATTGTAATACTGCTGAGCGCCAGGCTAGGAAGCGACAAGTATACATTTTTAAGTCATTGGTTTGACTCGACTAGTGTTCGATCCAACTGTGAATGTGTTTGACAAGTTCACTTATCTAGGCAGCAGACTATCTCGCAATATTCATATTGACGATGAAATTACTCAACGTCTATCTAAGCAAACTGCTGCATTTGGAAGACTACACAACAAAGTGTACGATTAATGAGCCCTCAAACTTCAAACTAAGCTTTCAGTGTACAAAGGTGTAGTTCTCACAGCCTTCCTCTATTGCATGCATTGATGTAGATTTGCTGATTGATGATTGATGTGTGATGATAAGAATGCTTTGGTTATGATGATTGAAATGTCCTGTGATTATGATTGAAATGTATTCATTTATCATGTAAACTATTATTAATTATTCCTGCATAACTTCACTTGCATGTCAGACCTTGTTACCAGTCACTCACAGCTGCATCGAGATGATCTGTACTAGTCAGCCGGATACCCTGCCTGTCATGGAAATAAAGTTGTGTTATTCCCACTTTCTGTTTCCTACTTCTCTGTTCCCCGGGTAGCATTGACTTTAGTTTGAAGTAACTTTTATTTTATATGGCTACCTTTGGAAATATTTGAAGTGCAACCATGCAAAATTAATTTTGGCAGGCACGCCAAAACTCTGACGCCAGAAGTGTAAATTTGTAAGTCATTGGTTTAACTGGACCAGGCTTTGAATCCCGCGACCTACCAAAATGGGAGAAAGACACTCAACTCAATTGGCCATCATGTCTGGTCTAACTGAAGCTGCATAGAGCAATTAGAGCATAACATTGGCACGATCAAGACATGAATCAGATTTTTTTTTTGATTTTTCTTTTTTAAATTTATTTTAATTTTTTTTATTGACAAGGTATTTACTCTGCCCATAACGTATAAGCTCCTGTCAGGGTGCTTGTTTTCAATGCTGGACAGCTGTGGCGCTGTCTTGATCTGTTCCTTTGCCCAGGAGTGTTCACCTGTGTCTGCTCGGGTCAGCCTTCTGCAATTTTGGTTGTTAGTAATAGCCTATGTTAGTTTGACATATCCAAATTTGATACTGGTGCACTGATTAAAATTGTGTTGCTGTGTTGAAGGGAATGTAAAGTCAATTTAATATATAGCCTGGATATACGATGTATATCCGCATATAAGGGGTGGAACACGGTACTTCCCTCTTGTGGTGCGCAAGAACGGATTTGGTTCAGGTGCTTATCCATTGGGCGACGCTGCTTTCCGTAGCCGAGGCAGTCTACGCCTGGTGCATTCGACAGTGCTCGCTGAGACACCCCTGCCGACCCATGCACCTCCGAGCGGCCATTGGCGAACCTTATTGTTATAACTGTTTCTAGTTGACATAACTGTTTGATTGATTGATTATCTGATTGATTATTTGATTATTGATGTTGATTGACCTATGTTGATTGTCAATAAAGTATATTGTCCAGTCTCTCCTTTCCTTGTCCTGTGTAGCCTTACAGATATATATATATATAATACATATACATAGTAACAGAGAGCTGTAGTCAGATGGATTGCAAAGCTCATCTATGACACCATGAACAACCAGTTCATTGTCATATGGACATAGATGTCATGCAGCACTATGCAAACTACCACATATATATATATTTCAACTCGTCCCTTAGCCTCTTGGCTAATTATAGCACAGTGAGAGGTAGCATAGTCCACTTGATTCAATTTGCATTTGCACCTCACCGAGTACAGATGTGGAAAGGTGAACAGGGACTCAGGCTTTACACTACTATTTGTAAGTAGGCATTACTGCATTTATATTATATGATATGTTTGCCATTCCATGGGTTTTTCAATGTGTAAAATGTCAAAGTGACACTTTGTGTGATATTGTGTGCCATCGATGGAACAATTGTGAATGTTTGTTTGTTTTTGTTTTACGTCCTAGCAACATCTAAGGTCATATCAGGATGGGTACCGACTTTTGACACTGCACACTCATGGCGAGTTTCTAGTGCTGCCCCACAGTGATATCAGACCACCAGCACCATGACACTCAGTCACATTATCCTGACACTGAGCCAACCAGTCCTTACCCTATTGTAATACTGCTGAGCGCCAGGCTAGGAAGCGACAAGTATACATTTTTAAGTCATTGGTTTGACTCGAGTA
Organism: Branchipolynoe longqiensis; assembly: GCA_030323885.1. NCBI lineage: Eukaryota > Metazoa > Annelida > Polychaeta > Phyllodocida > Polynoidae > Branchipolynoe > Branchipolynoe longqiensis. The sequence goes on along the minus strand of CM059199.1, from coordinate 53,123,734 downwards.
GTGTTCGATCCAACTGTGAATGTGTTTGACAAGTTCACTTATCTAGGCAGCAGACTATCTCGCAATATTCATATTGACGATGAAATTACTTAACGTCTATCTAAGCAAACTGCTGCATTTGGAAGACTGCACAACAAAGTGTACGATTAATGAGCCCTCAAACTTCAAACTAAGCTTTCAGTGTACAAAGGTGTAGTTCTCACAGCCTTCCTCTATTGCATGCATTGATGTAGATTTGCTGATTGCTGATTGATGTGTGATGATAAAAATGCTTTGGTTATGATGATTGAAATGTCCTGTGATTATGATTGAAATGTATTCATTTATCATGTAAACTATTATTAATTATTCCTGCATAACTTCACTTGCATGTCAGACCTTGTTACCGGTCACTCACAGCTGCATCGAGAAGATCTGTACTAGTCAGCCGGATACCCTGCCTGTCATGGAAATAAAGTTGTGTTATTCCCACTTTCTGTTTCCTACTTCTCTGTTCCCCGGGTAGCATTGAGTTTAGTTTGAAGTAACTTTTATTTTATATGGCTACCTTTGGAAATATTTGAAGTGCAACCATGCAAAATTAATTTTGGCAGGCACGGCAAAGCTCTGATGCCAGAAGTGTAAATTTGTAAGTCATCGGTTTAACTGGACCAGGCTTTGAATCCTGCGACCTACCAAAATGGGAGAGAGACACTCAACTCAATTGGCCATCACGTCTGGTCTAACTGAAGCTGCATAGAGCAATTAGAGCATAACATTGGCACGATCAAGACATGAATCAGATTTTATTTTACATATCCAACTTTGATACTGGTGCACTGATTAAAATTGTGTTGCTGTGTTGAAGGGAATGTAAAGTCAATTTAATATATAGCCTGGATATACGATGTATATCCGCATATAAGGGGCGGAACACGGTACTCCCCTCTTGTGGTGCGCAAGAACGCAGTTGGTTCAGGTGCTTATCCATTGGGCGACGTTGCTTTCCGTAGCTGAGGCAGTCTATGCCTGGTGCATTCGACAGTGCTTGCTGAGACACCCCTGCCGCCGCATGCACCTCCGAGCGGCCGTTGGCGGACCTTATTGTTATAACTGTTTCTAGTTGATTGATTGATTATCTGATTGATTATTTGATTATCGATGTTGATTGACCTATGTTGATTGTCAATAAACTATATTGTCCAGTCTCTCCTTTCCTTGTCCTGTGTAGCCTTACAGATATATATATATATATAATACATATACATAGTAACAGAGAGCTGTAGTCAGATGGATTGCAAAGCTCATCTATGACACCAGGAACAACCAGTTCATTGTCATATGGACATAGATGTCATGCAGCACTATGCAAACTACCACATATATATATTTCAACTCGTCCCTTAGCCTCTTGGCTAATTATAGCACAGTGAGAGGTAACATAGTCCACTTGATTCAATTTGTATCTGCACCTCACCAAGTACAGACGTGGAAAGGTGAACAGGGACTCAGGCTTTACACTACTATTTGTAAGTAGGCATTACCATTACTGCATTTATATTATATGATATGTTTGCCATTCCATGGGTTTTTCGATGTGTAAAATGTCAAAGTGACACTTTGTGTGATATTGTGTGAGTAAATTATTTTAACATTGACATTGGCATGTTGGCCCAATTTAGGTTGCATCGACATTGACATTGACATTGACATTGACTTTGACATTGTGGTTCAATACACTGTCATGTTATGGACATGTGCTAAGCACAACACAGTTTACACTTTTGCCTGTTCCATGTTTTTACAGTTACACATGGACTTGTGACTTACATTATTTACACATTATGCACAAACTATGTGCATTTAAACTAGTATTGACAGACTCAGTTGAATTTACACTGAGTAGACTTTGGCAGCTGGTGACAGTTGACACCATAATCAGGACAAGTTCTTTTTTAAATTGACTGTGTGTGTAGTTTGGTAACATTAGGTATGTGGTTACCTTATATTTTCATTTAGAATGTTTTTAAATAGTGACATGGTGTGAGGAGGATACGCACCATACACTTGACAGTGGACTTTTTCTGGGCTCTGAGTGCTTTCCACGACTATTTTTTCACCAGTAGTGCTTTTATTTGACCCTATGGGTGCTCTTATGCTGTCTGCACTTTACAATGTACACATAGTTATGCAAACTGAGTGTGCTTAATTAGAATAATGTGGTAGGATGCATAGGAAGTCCCACCGGCCTGGACCATGTGGTCACAGGCGCTCAGGTTTGACACTTGAACAGGTCTGCCCAAGCCATGTGCTCACAGGGCTTATCACCTATCTTTTTTGAGAGTAATGCTGGCCACTTTTGTCCCTTTAAAGGGAATAGGACTTGGTTTGTTTGTTGTTGTTGTTTTACTTCCTAGCAACATCGAAGGTAATATCAGGATGCTTGTGACTTGGAGGTGCAACTGGTAGCCGGTATGTCGCCGGTTGCTGCTGTCAGATCACGCACCAAATAAGGGGTGATCTTGGACACCTGACCATGCACATGACAGTGCCAGACTCCCGAGGGCTGGCCAATTGGTTGTCAGGTCATGCGGATAAAACTGCCAATCCCCCAAGGGGTGATCATTATGTGACAACTGACCAGGCACCTCACAGTGCCAGTCCCCCGAGGGCTGGTCAAATGGTTATCAGATTATGCGGATAAAACTGCCAGTCCCCTGAGGGGTGATCGCTATGAGACAACTGACCAGGCACCTGACATTGCCAGTCCCCCGAGGGGTGGTCATGTCGTTCTCAGAGAGCTTTAGTCAGATGGACTACAAAAGCTCTTCTATGAGACCCTGAACAATCCAGTTCATTGTCATATGAGCATAGATGCCATGTGGCACTACAGAGCTGTAATCAGATCGATTTCAAAGCTCATCTATGACACCATGAATAAACCAGTTCATTGTCATATGAACATAAATGCCATGCAGCACTATGCACACTATCACACTTACTAGTTGTGACACTATTCAGAGAGTTATAGTCAGATGGATTGCACAGCTCATCGATGACACCATGAACAACCAGTTCATTGTCATATTGACATAGCTGCCATGCAGCACTATGCAAACTACCATATTACTGGCCCTTCAGGGCATTAAACCCCATAACCCATATGGGAGTGGGAATCATGGGCATGAAAACCTCAGACAGTTGTGTATATATATATACAGACACATACTAGTTGTGAATTCTTGTGCCATGAAAGTGGACCTTGAAAGTCATGGGCAGGTAAACCCCAGAAGTAGGGATTTATGTACATAGTGGTGTTTTCACTCTATGTTAAACCCCTGTATGATTGTATAGGGAAAGCCTATTTAGGCCTTATCGCCAGGCTGGGAGTTACACAATGCCCCACTGTAGTACAACTCACATTGGTAATATAATATACATTCCAAGTCATTACACTGGCACTCAGTGGACAGGCTACATCAATATATAGATATATATATATACTACTAGCTGTGTGGGGTGGGTTTACACAAACAGTCTGACTTGTGCTAGTCACTCATGTTAAGCAAAAATGGGAATTAGAAGGATTACCTTCATTTCATTTAGACATTTTAGACAAGGCCATAAATGGACATAAGCATAGACAATGAGTGCCTATAAGCATTGACATGAGGTACCAAAATAGGCAAAGACAAGAGTTTCCAATAACCATAGGCTCTAGTAATACATTTAGATGCAGTATCTGTTAAGGGGATACAGATACCACTGGCCTATGCACATGAAATACAAACATGATTTATCTATATTTGGGCACAAATATGATGGTTTGGTGAAAAGAGGCACATACTTTCCATATCTCCATAAGAACAGAGGCCCTGTAAAGAAACAGGGGTACATCCATTAGAGTAAAAGATACCCAAGAACACATTGAGTGACAAATATACATTTTGTACTTAATTGTTGTTTTACCGATTTTTCACCTTGAATAAAAGAGATGGCAGTCAGGGCCATACTCTCAAACTAGTAAAACCCAGAGCCATTTCAAAGTTAAGGCAACACAGTTTCTCAAACAGGATCATAAATATATGGAACAGTCTCCCACAAAATGGTATTGATGCCGAGTCAATAAATTCATTCAAGAACAGATTAGAAAAAGCATGGACTGATGATCCAGGGAAATGTGACCCCTTATTCACCACATGCTACTAACTATTCCTTGTGTTGCATATTTACTTGCACTCAAGCAAAAATGAGAGACAAATAAGTGTTCACACTTCCTGTCTACCGTTCGCTATTTCACTATTTGTGCTAACAGGCACAAAATCAGGTTAAGAAACTAACTTCTTATGGCTTGGGGTGAAATCAATAGGAGAGCTAAGCCCTCTGTGTGCTTTAGGCATACTTTATCAAGAATGTACACTATTGCGCATAGTACTTTAGTAGGATATGAGTTGGTTTGGTTTGCCCCCAGGTTACATTATGAAACCATTACTCTCCATGGCTACTTTGAGCAACTTGACCTGGCAGTACCAGGGTTTCAATATTGCACTTCAGGATCCTGTTAGTGCTAGTCGATCATAATACCCTAGTGTTTATATGATGACTACTGCCAGGACATAGAAAACAAACAGATAAGATATGACATGACGGTAGAGTGTAACCTACCTGTGTGGAGGTTATTAAATTAACCCCATATCAGCTTATTCTAAAGTGCCGTCATTATGCCCTTTGCTGCCGACACGGCGTAAAGCAACCACCAATCAATTGCTTATCTTAAAAGTTTGACAATTTGTAACTAGCAACCCCACTAGATGTGCTGTTAGATGACATAAAATAGTATTTTCACATGGGGCGATTCGGCAAGGCAGAGCCTTGTGGGGGTTTGATGAAAATAACCTTTTCACGATAGGGGTTTTAGATCCATAGAATGACTAATCTGATCAAATCTATATGTTTTCGTGTACATTCACAGGAAATGTGAAAACAGTATATTAAAATATACCAGGTTGATAAAGCACCATATCTACCTAGCCCTATACCAATGGATTGGGGTCTAAATAAAAACAATTCTACTGTGTAGAAGTAGAGGCAAATGTCTTAACATTCACAAAGACATCACAATGAAGGGTTCAGAAAAGACAACTTGGTTGTAACCCCTTCAGAGAACAACTATGTTAAAAAAAAGTAATTGGACTCAGAATTCAATCACATTAAGAAATCTAGCAATATAAGATGTAAGCGAAATTATGATTACGTAAACATCTCACTGCGCTATACTTAGCCAAGAGGCTAGGGGATGAGGTGAAATAGAATAATTATGTGAGACTTATCTGGGTACAGTTGACACATAATTGTTGTTTTACCGAGTGTGACAGCCTTGGCTTGTTATAGTACAGCTTCCGCCCACCCTAAACCGGGGTGAAGGTAGGAAACGTCTTTGGCTTGCCGAAGGGAATAAAACAAGAAAACAGAGAAAAAAGGGAATAATAATAATTTAGAACATAATTTTGGTAATTAGTAGGTAAGGATTGAATCAAGTGGACTATGCTACCTCTCACTGTACTATAACAAGCCGAGGCTATCGGAATCGGTAAAACAACATTTAAGTGTCAACTATACCCTGGTCAGTCTCACATAATTATTCTATACATATATGCATATATATGCATACATACATATATACATATATATGCATGCATATATATACATATATACATGCATACATATATATGCATATATATATACATAAATATATACATATATGTACTATATAATTTATTATGTGGATATAAATATGCATATATATGCAAATATACCTATATATGCAAATATACCTATATATGCAAATATGTATATGTATGCAAATATACATATATATGCAAATATACATATACACGCAAGTATACATATACACACATGTATATACATATATATCCATATATATGTACATATATGCATATATGGGTCGTTCTCAGAAGTTGTGTACCAATAGTGTGACATCAGTACCACAAAATCAAAATGCTGCCAAAGTCCTATAAACAAGTTTCTTCAATGTGTATGTCCTTTTGCATCTGAATAATTGAAAATAAACATATTCTGACATTTTTAAGTAGGTCAAATGATGCTCACACCCAAAAAATAGCAGTATAGCATGGAAACCAATCTGACTCCAAAATCAAATATTTTCCACACAAAACTTGACATTTTTAGGACATTTCACATGCCACTTGCTTTATAAACAGTAGTAATAATAATTTGAAACCTTATTGCTATGGTTTTGTCTTATTTGTGAATATTAAAGAGAAAAGCAAAATAATATTAGCATGACTAACAGTCAAAGTGGAAACAAATATTTTACACAAATGTTCGGCTCAAATTTCAATGTTTAGGGGCAATTTGAGGATTTATCTTTTACTATACCATAACTGGGTCCATGCATAGAGTGTCAAATGGTGAAAATAGTTCCTGTACTGTATCTGTACTCAGTGTTTGATACAGAGTTTCATAGTACTTGCAAGTGGAAACGAAATGTTACGATGTTAATGACTATTTCATAATTACAATTTTTTTTTTAGAAATAAATGTCTTCAACTTAATGAAGACATTGTATATGACCATTTGAAGTGAAATGAGCTGTTGTTCAGAGGTTTTCATTAAGTTTGTGACACTTTATTTTCAATGCTGTTGACAATGTCACAAATTAGTGATGTAATTTTCTATATATTTAGCTACATCCATCCCAATAAGATACATAATACACAATATTAACATTTACTTTTGATCTAAAATATCTCCCACATTATTGGACTAAATGATGAAACCTAAATATTGACACTCCAATAATGGGTTTCTTTGAAATATGCATTTCAAGTAGACTACCTCAAGTGGTACACAGTTTCTGAGAACGACCCATATATGTACATATTCATTAAGATTTACATATATATATGGATAGTAACAATCTAAGTACTGTCCTGCTACTACCCCCCCCCCCCTCCTCCTGGGTAGGGTGCGCCCGGCTTCTTTCACTCCCCCCCCCCTGTCCGGGGGCTCTGCACGACACTCGCTCTGAAGCTTTGTTATACTATAATAATATATTTTGAACTCTCCCAAAGAAACGCGCATCGTGACAACGTAACAGCCCCCCCCCCCCCACACACACACACGCCACTGCCGCTCATGTGTATGCTATAAATAGATCTGGCATGTGACTTGTGCACAATGTGCATAAATAAACCAAATCGCCCAGAATTACACATTCGGCTCAGGACATCGGCGTCAGTGAGGAGGCGAGAGGTCATTATCTGTAACAGTGTAAGGATAAGAGAAAACCAGGCGGAGATGAAGTTCACCTGTGAACTGAGGAAGTCTAATGACTTGGGCGCGGAGTGTGCCGTGAACACAGCCACCAGTGATGCACCAACAGGCAAGTCATGCTCATTAATATTTGAAGAGTTCAGGTGCAAAACCATGTAAACGCCAATTCAAAAATTGATATAAACATTGGAATCAAACCCTCAAAAAGTTCTTCTTTTTACATTCCTACTTTTGTGTTAATTACTCCATAATCAGAAAAGTGGAATTAGTTAGAATTCAAATTATTTTCAGATACAAATCTTTTATTTAAGCTAGATTTTTGAATTGACGTTTACAGGGTTTTGCGCCTGAACTCTTCATATATATATATGCTTTCTCTCAGCATCCTCGTTGAAAATACATTCAATTTCAGTCTAGACTCAGATTTCATTATATATATACACACAGTTTTGAAAGTGAGCAGAGTGAACATTGGCTCCCAGTGTAGAGGAGGCGGGGAGGAGAGAATGCCTGCTCCGCAGTGAATAATGTGGAAGTTAAGGTGGTTAGAGAGAAACATTAAAGCTGCATAGTCGGATGAAATATCAAATTTCCAAAACCAAACCAATTATCTAGATTTCATTTGACATATCTAACTTAGATACTTATGCACTTATTTAGCATAAAACAAGTGTAACACACATATCCGTTATGTAGCTAAAATAAAAGATTGTTATCTAAGCTAATTTTAATTCTCACTAGTTCCCCTTTACTTGTGATGAAATGATTATGGAGCAAAGAACAAAAAGATAGGAATGTAAAAAAAAGAACGAACTGTATGAAGGTTAGATTCCAATGTTTATCTCAATTTCTGGATTGGCATTTGTGGGGTTGCGTGCCTGAACTCTTGAGTTATCATTTTCAATGCCGATAGTTGCCTCCACTTGTCGCCATTGCCTCCTACTTGCGCGTTCAGTTCCTAATTTCCGGTGTCGCCTGCGCGCATGTGCCGTGCCGCAGGGGGGAGCCACTGGGTGCTCTCGTGTCGCTTCCAGCTCGCCTTCATCGGCTTCCTGGGCACCCTCACCACTTACCTCCAGCTGGCCAGCATGAGCATCGCCATCGTCTGCATGACTTATGACCCCGTCGGCAACGTGACGTCACTTCCGGGGGCGGGGCAGAACGAAAGCATCGCGCAGATGACGGAGACGACGACGGCGATGATGACGAACGCTGAGGCAGGAGCACCTTGTGGTGCTGCTGCTGCTTCTTCTGATATGGTTAGTTTGTCAACGGGGAGTGGGACATAGTTCAGATGGTAGCGTGTTCACTTGTGAAACGGTCGGTCATTCGATAGATCCTGCTCAGTGGACGGACCCATTTGCAGTTTGGGCTATTTTCCGTTCCAACCAGTGGTCCACAACTGGTTCATCAAAGGCTGCGGTATGTGCTGTCCTGTCTGTGGGAAAGTGCATATAAAAGACCCATTGATGCTTATCGCAAAGAGTAGCCTATGTGGCGGCAGTGGGTTTCCTCCAAAGAAATATGTCAGCATGACCAAATGTTTGACGTCCAATACCCGATGATAAAAATCAATATACTCTAAAGGTGTCGTTAAATAAAACAAACTTTTCCTTTCCCAGTAGGGCAGCATTAGCTGTTAGTCCACACTTTCCTAAGGCAGTACCCGTCCTAATGCTTGTTTTTGTTGTTGTCATATGTCCTAGCAGCATTTAAAGTCATATCAGGACGGAACCCATCCTGATATTACCTTCGCTGTTACTAGGACGTAAACCCCCAATCACTCACTCGTTCACTCACTGAAAGGCCATTGTTACCCAAAGTGGGGTTTGAAAGGCTCCGTGTGTCTGGGATGGAAACTTATTAAAATAACAACCTGAACAAAAACCCAGACAAGATCCATATAGGGAATTAATGCTTTCATTTGTTGAGATCTTGTTGTTAATGGGGAATATACATAAAACAGCACTTAAATTTATTGTCAAATTAAAAAACAATATCTACATAGTATATTGTTAATGGGGAATATACATAAAACAGCAGTTACATCTATTTTCAAATTAAAAAACAATATATACATAGTATATATATATACTATGTATATATTGTTGTTTACATAATATATTGTTAATGGGGAATAAACATAAAACAGCGGTTAAATTTATTGTCAAATTAAAAAACAATATATACATAATATATTGTTAATGGGGAATATACATAAAACAGCGGTTAAATTTATTGTCAAATTAAAAAACAATATATACTTCACGAAAAGTGATTAAGTATATGTATGAGAAAAAGAATAATCATCATTTCTGGCCCAACTGTTCCTGACAGTTCACTTCCGAAAAGTGATTATATCAAAAAGAATATCTGTGGAGATCATATAAAAAAACTAATATATATCATTTCATCTTATAGCCCTCCTGTTCCAAACAGTCTCGCTCTTGCATGACCAACACAGTTGCTGCCATCACAGCATTAAACCTGGAGATCTATGCATTTGCGGTGGATCCTGTCAAGCCATTAATGCCCAGGTCCGGCTAGATTGTAGAATATGGCTGCTGCCATCATAGCATTAAGGGCAGAACCCAGCATATTTGTGATGGATCCTGTCCAAATGATAATGCATTGGCACAACCAGAAGGGCTGCTGCCATAATAGCTTTAATAGCTTTAAAACCAGAAACCTGTCCATTTGTGGCAGATCCCATCAAACTATTAATACTCACGCCTGACTGATGTGGCAAGCATGGAACGCTGCTGCATTAGCTAATACAAAAGATCTGAAAGATGGAAACTTTCAAATGCACATATCTCACTCCATACGGTTCACTCCTTTTTACATTCAATAACAAAAACATGTTTTCCTTTTATATACAGTGTAACTGACAAATTTCAAATGGATGCGCTCAAAACACATGCATGCGCATCCTCACATACATTTAGACCACCAAGAATATGCGTACTGCTTGCATTTCTCATGTACATATTATTGCTCTGTTATTAATTACTGTTATGTCATCCATGTCTCATCCTCCCTCATACCATACATAGTCCCGATGGCAGATGCAATTTTAATTGACAAATGTAAAATATTCCAAATTTAAATTACCCAAGTTGATTAATTATATTTATAGAATTGACCAAACAGTATTGAATATCCAACATGGAGGGGAGGGGAAACATCGACCTCATTTCCCCTTCCCCTCTATGGCCATACACAGTAGGCCTACTTGGTCGGGGGAGGCTAATGAGGTCACAAGATTGGCCTAATTGGTTAATAGCCACCCTGCATAATGGATGTTTCAAAGTGAGTGTCTAAATGGGTGAGTTTATAGATTCACTGGTTATTCTGTATATGCTGTCCCAAATCATTAGCTAATGCACCAATATCTAAGTTGGATATATAGGATCAAATGTAAGTAGTTGTTTTAATTTTGACAAAATGATATTTCATCGGACCATGCAACTTTAAGCATAAGTGAAAGCGCAGTCAATTTCAATCATGCACATCAAACACATAAAATTTATGCTTAATTTCTGAATAAGTTGGTTAGTTTTTGTAGCTTTACATCCTGGCAACATCTAAGGTCATATCTGGGAATTTCTGGATAAGACACTACTACTACTACACCAGATGGGATGGCCGAATGAGTTAGAGCGTCCGTCTCCTGTGTTGGTAGATCGTGGGGTCGTGGGTTCGAGCCCTGGTCGGGTCAAACCAATGACTTAAAAATTGATACTTGTCGCTCCCTAGCCTGGCGCTTGGCATCATTAGGATAGGGCAAGGGCTGGTTGGATCATGATGGCCTGGTCTTCCAGTTGGGCAGCACTATAAAGTCACGATGAGTGCGCGCTGTCACAAGTCGGTACCCGTCCTGATATGACCTTAGATGTTGTTAGGACATAAAACAACAACAAACAAACACCATCTAATTTTAGTGGAGGTCTACCTGAGAGTGGAGGTCGACCTCGGGTCAACCTCTGCATAAATAAAGGCCAGGGGACCAGCCTAGTCTGCTCTTCCTTGTTGCAGTGTTTGCTTGGTCCCCTGGCCTTTGTACCTGAAGTAATACAGTGAGTCTTCTCATCTTCTCAAGAATTACACAACGCATGATTAAGATAATTGAATTAAATATTTCAATGATTTCAAACTCAGTAATAATCAATAATACATAATAAAGATAACTGAAATTAAACAAATAATATGAATAAGCAATGCTGAGGACCGACCCCCCCTTGGTGGCCATATTCGATAGTATTTTTTTACTCCACTCGCAGTGTTCGATTTGAAATTCTAGCAACTTGGGTGGCCGCAGTTGCGGTCGTGATAATCGAATATGGTCGTCGTTTCCGCGGAATAGACTATTACTATTGTATTTGTGCATCCATGTTTATGCCAAATTTGTCTTTATTTCTATTACTTTTGAATAGAATCAAAGATTTGCACTGCATGTATCAGCAAATTAAATGGCAGCGGGTATTTGTTTTGCTCTCCACTCTATTATTAGCCAATTGCTGTCGTACACCCTGCTTGCTGCATAGTGAAGTTCGATGAGCTATTCCCATTTCAGTTTGCTGGATTTTGGTTATTATGCGATTCAACACAAATATACAAATGGCGGCCCCCATGTAAGGCTATTTCCGTTTCCATTTGCTGGATTTTGTGATTAAATTGTTCAGCTCTATGAGTATTGTTTATGTATATATACACATGTTAGTCCTTATCCTCCTCCCTGGGTGGGTCGGTATTAGAAAGAAAAAAAAGAAAAATTAAAATTTTGTTTAAGTAAAAAAATAAACAATTAAAAAAAAATTCTCGAGAACATGAGAAGAGTGAGCGTTGTTTCTGGTGAGCCAGCATGCACACTCATGCGCTTTCAAGCGTGCTTGCTGCACTCCTCATTGCTGCCCTCCTCATTGCTGCGCTCCTCATTGGTGCGCTCCTCATTGCTGTGCTCCTCATTGCTGTGCTCCTCATTGCTGCGCTCCCCATTGCTGTGCTCCCCATTGCTGTGCTCCCCATTGCTGCGCTCCTCATTGCTGCGCTCCTCATTGCTGCGCTCCTCATTGCTGCGCTCCTCATTGCTGCGCTCCTCATTGCTGCACTCCTCATTGCTACGCTCCTCATTGCTGCGCTCCTCATTGCAGCGCTCCTCATTGCTGCGCTCCTCATTGCTGCACTCCTCATTGCTGCGCTGTTCATGCTTGTGTCAGTATCTCGCGGGATCTCTTATTTCGTCGCCGTTTACCCTTCTCGGTGAATAGCGTCAGCCTTTGTTTTCAGACGAGACGGTTCCCCTTGTCTCGGGATATGCGTGGACTGGTGCTCTCCTCCTTCTACATTGGCTACATCCTCACGCAATTGCCGTCAGGGTGGGCCGCACGGCGCTGGGGCGCAAAGTGGACCTTGCTAGTCGGTAAGGTTGTCACTTTACTTTGTTAATAATCAAGTATAAAGTTAATAAAATGGTTGATGAAATAATTTTAAATTTTGTTTAAACCACCATGAGAATATAATAACAGGTTTTCATGGTTATCATCATTCTATATTTATTTAGTGTTGGTACTATTTTATTCATCTGAATCTACATTAAAGGTTGAGTACCCAACATAGACATACATTAATAAACCTACCTGGATAGACCACAAACGTTGAGAACTGAAATAAATACATAGTCCTAAACCACTCCCTTCCCTCTCCCTCTTTGAAATCCCCCCCTGGCAAAAAGAGTAAAAGAAATAACAACTACCATTGTATACCCACCAACCTATAACACCTGACTAAACCAATAAAACATATACTACTGACAAAGCTATAGTTGACCAAAGACAATTTAAATGAGTCGTGCAACCATTATTTGCATAATTCAAAATCTACGACTACCTGTATCAGCAAGTCATACCCATTATATTAATGTCTCCTCACAAGTATGATCATCAAATCACTGATATAGTCTAAAGGTAAATGGCTATTCTTCAGTCTACATGGGCAAAATAAGATCCCCACTATATTTGTAATGCCTCATTTTAACCTACTACTGTCTATATTGTTCATACCCCCGCATCAAAAATTATGTAATTGTTTCTAGGCTACTAACCATACCAAGACAACTATCTATCTGCTACTGAAATGCAGGCAATCAGATGACTTATCAGCAGCTAATGTCTGGTAAGACAACACCAACACTACAGCTGGCCGGCATTGAAAACAAGCCTGGGTGCCCGGGCTTACATGCTATGGACAGTATAAATATGGTCTCAATAACAACAAAAAATAAAACAAATAAAAAATCATCTCATCCATAAATAGTTCATATGCACAATAATTGTTAAGGCCGGAAGACCAGCGCCTCGGTGCTGACAAAATATGTTATTCAACTGGAATACAAAAATTTGAACAAAAATTTGTTTTATTGTGTCAACACCAATGTGCGGGCCTTGTGACCGTGTAGGCATACAATGCCTGGTGTTTACACATAATTTACACACATAATTAAGTAGTAATTTACTGATAAAACTGATAATGCATCTTAGCAGGCAGCACGTCTGCTTCCCATTTTAGAAGCCCTACGATCGATCCCTGGCCGAGTCAATCTGATCGATATGTGCTGCTACCTTGCTTGATGCTATGTATTAGTATTAAAGAGGAAGCACTTTAAGATCTTCAAGGAGAGGCCCAGATTTGAGATCAGGAAACACTCATTTTTCTTTCGAGTGACAGATCGATGGAACAGTCTCCCAGACCAAGTTGTTGAAACACCAATTTGAGAGAAGGCTGGATAGACATTTAGAGGACACCCGCACTTATATCACTTCAGGGCACCGTCAAAATCCATATGTGTGCAAAAAGAATAGGTCTCTTTTTGCCATAGCAAGCTGGCATTAGAGGCCCAATAGGGCCTAGATCAGCCAGAAGAGGATCTGTAAGTTAATCTGTAAGCTAAAACCGTTATGAAAATGAATTCCCACAAGTCGGTACCCATCGTGACAAAACCTTAGATTAGGATTAAAACCGCATTCAATCAATCAAGCATGTGATTATCAACTTATGCTTGAAGCTGCATAGTCTGATGAAAACATTAACATTTCAAAATCAAAGCAATTACCAGTGATTACCTAGATTTGATTGTGCATATCTAACTTAGATACTGGTGCACTTATCAAACATTTGTTGCCACACAGAATGGAACACTGAGGCAAGTTAATAGAATTTGTAACTGCAGATGCGTATAGTGTCAGAGTTTTGGCATGCTTGCAAAATTAATTTAGCATGTTTGCACTTAAAATATTTCACAAGTTAACCATTTAAAATGAAAGTTACTTCAAACTAAAGTAAAGTCGATTATAATGAACAACATAATATATTTATCTCAGATAATGACAGAAACTCAAAACCATCGGACTGTGCAGCTTTAACATAATGTAACCCATCCTGAAAGAAATGAAATCTCATTCCGACTCAAGAAGCGATGGCTGAATGAGTTGAGCATCCGCCTCCTGTTCTGGTTGGTCGTGGAATTCCTTACCTACTGTCCACACAGAGCCTCATTACTCTCGTTAATGTGTATAGGAATCAGTGCCTACAGCCTATTGAACCGCAGTCCCATGGTTGTTGCACACATCTCAGTGCGGGGGCGGGAGGGGCGGGAGAGGTGGGAGGGGGCCGGGCGGCGGCCAGAGCCTTTCACCGCGCCCCCCCCCCCCCCCCCGACATAGCCACAGCACCAGGGGTCGCCACCACCGGCCGCCTGCTGCGCCCCCCCCCCCCCACTTCCACCCCCACACACTCTGAGATCGCCGCTGACTCCCCCCCCCTCCCCAGAGTGCCTCGCCTACTGTCACCCTCCCCTGGTCCCCCCCCCCCCCCCAAGGGTGGCTTGGGGGGGGCTGCACGGGGGGGGGGCGATGAGGGAGGATGAGGGCGAGGGGGACCAGGGGAGGATGACAGTAGGTGAGGCACTCTGGGGGGGGGGGGGGAGTCAGCTGCGATCTCAGAGTGTGTGGGGATGGAAGTGGGGGTGGGGGGGGGGGGGCGCAGCAGGCGGCCGGTGGTGTCGACCCCTGGTGCTTTGACTATGTCTGGGTGAGGCGGTGAGATCAGGGCCCATATGATTGAGTCGGGGTTAGCGAGCCAAACCCATGGTTAGGGGCGATCTCCGGGTTAGCGGCGAAAACTGCGTATGTATGTGTCGGGGTTAAACTAACTCGGCGAGCGTAAAGTACTAACCCCAAGCGAAAGGAGGATTAAAGGTGGGGTTAGGCACCGACTCGGGCCAAATCTATTAAATGCTATCATATTTAACAGAATTACATACGCAATAAGTGAAATTTTATCAATTTAACCCTAAATTTGAATCGTTATTAAGGCTACCGCCGCATTGGCGGCGATATTAATATTTATATTTTCGAATCGACGAACGCAAAGTAAACAAATTGCCGCCGCCACCGCCGCATTGACGTCGCTTTCCACCGATTATGCCCAAATCTATTCAATGCGACCATATTTAACAGAATTACATACGCAATAAGTGAAATTTTCTTAAATTAACCCTAAAATCGAAGCGAGATTAACGCTGCCTCCTCAACGGCGGCGATATTAATATTTTCGAATCGACTAGGGTAAATTAAACAAATCGCCGCTGCCAGCCGCTGGTTCCTGGCTGCTGATATTCTCAAATAGCGGTGCTCGCCGGGTACAGGCTCAGAGGGGCCCCCTACATTGCTAAATAACTAATACACGATAACACGGTTTGGCCATATATGGGCATGTCATAATTTCGCGAGAACGAGGCCAATTCCGGATATAGGTAAACAAAGCCTGATAGCCTTGAGTTTGCCGGAACGCACAGTGCAAAGCATTAGTTTTATTCAAAATTAAGAGAAATCCAGAACCCTAACGCCACCTTATCAATTTAATATAATCCTTTTGTTAAACATGTTTTCTATGTGTATTCCAATTAGTTTGTTTCTAGGTGGTGTAGTTTTAGAGATATTTAACGTTTTCTCTCTGAAGATTGCTCACTGCTATTGACAATGCATTGAGTATGCCGGTATGCGCAGTGCAAAACGCCAGTTTTGTTCAAAATTAATAGAAATCCAGAACCCTAACCATATCAATTTAAGATAATCTTTTTGGTAAACATGTTTTCTATGTGTATTCCAATCAGTTTGTTTCTAGGTGTTGTAGTTTTAGAGATATTTCACTTTTTCTGTAAGAAGATTGCTCACGGCCATTCAGACTGCACTGAATTTGAGGTACGCGCAGTACAAAAAGTTTATTTTATTCAAAATTAATAGAAATGCAGAACCCTAACCTTATAAATTTAATATAATCTATTCGATGAATATGTTTTCTATATGTGTACCAAGCGGTTTGTCTATAGGTGGTGTCGTTTTATAGATATTTCACTTTTTCTGTAAAAAGAATGCTCACTGCCACACTGGTGATACTGCCATGCGCGTTTGTTTACCTATGAACACGAATTAGGTCAAGATGGCCGCCAAACCGTGTTATGGTGTATCAGTTAACTAACCCGAGCGCGCTTTGGTCACATACATCCCCATGACACATTTCGAACCCCGGGATTATCTAACCCGGCACCCTCCTTTAACCCCGGTCCGGTTAAAAATTGGCTCATGCATATGGGCCCAGGAGGAGGCGGGGAAGTCGTGGGTGATAACACCACATGTGCAACTTCTGGCAGCGTGGCTGGCTTGCAGCGGGAGCCTGTGGTGGTGGCGTAATCCCTGGTGGCAATGCGCGTTGACATCTGAAGGTGTGGCGGGTAGTGTTAATCGATTACGGCCATCCTTATTAGATTCTGACGCATGCGCAGAAGCGAGGAACACCTCTGAGCACGGGAACCCGCTGAAACCACCACACCGGATAAAAAATCTGCCGAGGGGCCCCCTGCCATCGCGCGCTCATGGCTCAGCTTTGTGTAGCACACGGCCTCACTGTGCACCGTCAGGATGCGCCTGATGTTGGCGCAGTATGTCAGGTGTGGCACTGCCTGGCGTCCTGGACGCCATGCACCTCGCCGGGCGCTGCACGGTCACAGGAGTTGGGGTTGCGGTTCCATGCGGCGCAGGGGGCGCCATAGGCCTCCCGTGTGTACGGGGTGCAGGTGTCGTCCTGGGATGTGCGGGGCTGGTTTTTGGTGGGGGCCAACTTGGCGGCCCGGGAGGTGGAGGTGGAGCCCGCAGCAGCCGCCAAGGGGGCGGTGAGGGCTTCAAGGCAGATGGCGTTAATTGCCATGGGGTCGTGCCACCCCTCCGGGAGCATACCGTCCGCGACCCATGTAAATATGGTATCGGAGTGTAGACGGACGGTAGGCCACGGATATGCGAGGTTATCCCTCAGCACTGTGAGGGTGTGGTGGGTGAGAGCGGGAATGGAGTCGGCGGGGAAGGAGGGGTAGGCCTCGACCATCCAGAGGGCGAGGTTATATTCCTCTCTGGTCACCTCCGCTTTCTTCACCGCCTTCCACTCCACCACCCTATCCACGAGATCATCCAGGATCTCGCGCACTGCCTCGGTGGCGGATGTCGGGGTGTGCGCGATCGACCTGTAGATGGTGGTAGTCGCGGAGGCGGGAGGCGCGGCGGCAGGGTTCCAGTGCTGGGCCTAGCGCTGGTACTGCGTGTGGAGGGGGTGCGCGGCTGCTGGCTGAGGAGGCGGCGCCGGCGGGGCAGCATAGGCCGCAGAGGCGGGCGGCGCGATGGCTGGGGCGGCGTGTACGGCAGCGGGCGTCGGCTGCGCGTCGGCGTTGGATAGGGCCATCGCCTCGACTATTCCGGTGAGTCACTCCACTGAGTGTGCTGTTGGGTCCATGGTCGCCTCGGCTGAGGTGACCCAGTACGTGGCCTCTGAGTTGCGGCGCGAAGAGGAGGATGTCATGGAGGCGGAGTCCTGTGCTGTACTATCAGGCGCTCTCCTGCTGCTGTGGGGTCCGGCGGCGGCCCCCGGCCTCAGGCGATAGTAGGCATGTTGTACGTATCATTGAGGAGTAGGCCAAATAAAAAGAAGGTGGCAGGATGAGAGCAGGAGGCAGTATGGCTGGAGGTTGGTTGGTTTGGGGTGTTCGTAACCTTACGACGGTTACAGGTTGCAGAACTGCAACATTATAGAGAGGCTCCGATAAATCGGCCCAATCTTTGGTTTGAAGACTTGTCTTCGTAGAGGGAGTGTTATGAAGGCTGGGACATCCTTCACGACGTAGTGACGACGGGGCGCCGGGCGGCAGCGGATCTCTCCGTGCCGGTATGTAGTAGAGCTGTAGGTGTGTGTAGTGTAGTGTAGCACTTGAATCCGGTCAGCAGGGGTCTGAGGAAGGCGGGCAAAGGCGGGAGCAGCGGTCGTTCCAGCAACAAGAACCAGACAAAGAAATCGTAATAGGTCAAGGGCCCCACCCAAGAACACAACAACCCTGGTCAGGGGAAGAAGTGTGCCTGGGAGAAATCGAATGGGCAGAATCTAGGAAAGAGAAATGAGGAGAGTTGAGTCAAAGGACCGTGTCTATTTGCCCTACGGTGACCATCCAGCGAGCCATAGACACGGACAGAGTAAGAATAGAAAGTGAAAATGCCGGCGGGCACCCCCTCCTGGAACTCTTTTCAGACATATCAAGGAGGTCCTAGGCTGGCAGAGAGGTGATAGAGAGAGGTGTGGACGAAGTGCGGTCCGGATAGCAAGTGTATAGCTGGAGGCAGCGGCGGACTCGGTTATAAGGGGTGACTCGGAGGGAGGTGATGTAACGGCCCAACAGGCAGTCAGAAGCGTATGTCGAAGCTAGGCCCCTGCCATTAGGACATAGCGAATATTCATGTCAGGAATACAAGCTGTAATTCAGTTGGTTGTTGGAGTTTTACATCCTGGCAACATCTAAGGTCATATCAGAACGGGTACCGACTTGTGACACTGTGCACTCATGGCGACTTTATAGTCCTGCCACAGTGGATGACCAGGCCACCAGCACAATGACCCGATATTCCACTCAGTCACATTATACTGACACTAAGCCAACCAGTCCTTGCCCTATTCTAATAATGCCGAGCGCCTGGCTAGGAAGCGCCAAGTATAAATCTTTAACTCATTGGTTTGATTCGACCAGGGTTAAAAAAACGTCGGTTGGAATCCCACGGACGATCAACTCATTCGGCCATCCCGTCTGGTCTGTTGCGATTCGGTGACCAGAGACTTGCGTGTTCTCCCTTGCAGGTATGAGTGTGCTGACGGTGCTCACCCTGTTCACCCCGCTTGTGGCCCAGTTTGATGTCCGGGCACTCATGGCCGTGCAGGCCGTCAAGGGAGCAGCTTCTGTAAGTAATCCACCTAACTATTACTAGTATTAGTATCATCACAATGCATATAGACTTTTCCCGCAGAACATGCGCAGTGAGCTGCTCCTCACAATAATAGTTCTTATCACTGTCATCAGATGGCGGGGTGGTAGGAAGATCTTCTATAAGACCTTTTCCACAGAGCTGACACCCACAATGCTAGTTCTCCCATCGCCGACAGAGGGCGGGATGGTGGTAAAAATCTTCTATAAGACCTTTTCCACAGAGCTGACACCCACAATGCTAGTTCTCCCATTGCCGACGGAGGGCGGGTTGGTGGTCAAAATCTTCTATAAGACCTTTTCCACACTGCATACTGAACAGTGTGTGGACACCCACAATGCTAGTTCTCCCACCGCCGACAGATGGCGGGTTGGTGGTAGAAATCTTCTATAAGACCTTTTCCACAGAGAATACTGAACAGTGAACTGACTTCCACAATGCTAGTTCTCCCACTGCCGACAGAGGGCAGGTTGGTGGTAGAGATCTTCTGTAAGACCTTTTCCACAGAGCTGACACCCACAATGCTAGTTCTCCTATCACCGACAGAGGTCGGGTTGGTGGTGAAAATCTTCTATAAGACCTTTTCCACAGAGCTAACACCCACAGTTTTCCCGCTGCCATCAGAGGTTAGGTTGGTGGTGAAAATCGTCTATAAGACCTTTTTTACAGAGCTAACACCCACAGTTCTCCCGCCGCGACAGAGGGCGGGTCAGAGATGGAAATCTTCTTTAAGACCTTTTCCACACAGTGTACTGCACAGTGAGCTGACACGCATAATGTTAGTTCTTCGACCGCCGATAGAGGGCGTGTTGATGTGCCCAGATTGTATGAAGCATTCAGTTCACTGAGATGCACTGGCGGGGGTGCTTTGGGTGGTTTCTATGAAGGATTGTGTGGGTACAGTCTAGGTTTATGGTAACATGCTGAGGGATGTATGGGGTGGGTTTAGTTAATAAAGATTAGTAGGATGGATGTGTGTGGGATTAATAGTGAAGTGTTGCCCATTATTAGATCCTATATGTGATTAGATGCTTGATATGTAAGTGAGGACGTGGTGAGGTGATGGTTATCTGCAGTTATTGAGTGGAGTGCATCATCTTATTGAGAAAAAAAACAGTTACCTCGTAAAAAAATAAAAATGTAAAAAAGAAATAAATTGAAAAAAAGGAAGAATTCTTAAATATTAATTTAGTTAAACCCCAGCTAGATTGGGTGTGAAGCATTAATAGTCATGCACTGATTACCTAATTTTCAAATTGATTGAGGAATATGCTTTAAATCCTTTATTTATGAGTGACATCTTCCCATATTTTCTCCCTCGCAGGGCGCCTTTTTCCCAGTGTTTTACCACATGCTTGGAAACTGGGCGCTTCCTACAGAACGCAGCATGATGGTCGCCATGTTTAGCTCAGGTAGGCATTTTCTCTCTCTCTCTCAAAACTTCAGTGACTCCACCAATTCCTTCCTATTTATCGCCTACCTTTCTGGTTGGTTGTTGGAACTTTATGTCCTGGCAACATCTAAGGTCATATCAAGATGGCTACCAAATTGTGACAGTGCACACTCATGGTGACTTTATAGTGCTGCCCCACTGGGAAATCAGGCTGCCAGCACCATGACCCGATATCCCACTCAGTCATATCATCCTGACATTGAGCTAACCAGTCCTTCCCCTATCCTATTAATGCCTAGTGCCAGGCTAGGAAGCGACAAGTATCACATTTTAAGTCATTGGATTGACTCGACCGGTAACCAAACTCCCAAACTCTCGACCTTCCGCATGCGAGGCCCTCGTACTACCGATTAGGCCTCCGCGCCTGGTCCTACCTTTCTGATTTCACAGGATAGCGAAGACTTAGCTGAAAGCCAGGAGGCAAATATCATTGCTTACAGTGGCATTACACTAAGCACCCCATGGCTATTCCTCTCACTTCTGTTTAAGTTTTAAGCATATTATTTACTGGATGCGGAGTCCAATCGGTAGAGCACAGGCTCTCGGTGCGCAAGGTAGGGAGTTAGAATCCCAGCCCAGTCAAATCAATTGATGCTTTTCACTATCTAGCCTGGCGCTCGGCATCAATAGGATAGGACAAGGACTGATTAGCACTGTATCAGGATAATATGACTGTGTGGGATATTACATCATGGTGCCAGCAGCCTGGTCTCCCAGCGGGGCAGCACTGTAAAGTTGTCATGAGCGCGCACTGTCGCAAGAGTTGGTACCCATCCTGATATGACCTTAGATGTTAATAGGGTGTAAAACAACAAACAAACAATCTAAGCATATTAAGCTGAACATTTCGAAGGTGTGAATATTTCATGAAGGTATTTCAGCCAGATAAGAACTGCCATGTTGATAGACAGCTCCTAGCAATCAAAGTGTTTAACTAGGGACACTTCTGAAATACTCTGATGAACATATGGACTGATGAACTACCAAGGGACAGGTTCCTTCCTCCATATCATGTATTAGGCACAAATGTACAAATGTTGTGAGGGCATTTATTTGGTCAAATGGTAAGCATTAACCTGTGGAGGTAAGTGCCCTTCACTACATTAGGCCAAATAATTTGTTTAATGATGGTGATCGTCCTTTTGATCACACAAATCAGGGTCGGGTGGGCGGTTTTTATTTAATATTTTTCTGGCGCATGACGTAGACATAATACATAAGCAGACCTGATGGCCTAATGAGTTGAGCATCCGCCTCCCATTCTGGTAGGTCATGAGATTCAAACTCCTGTGTTCAAACCATGGCCGAGTCAAACCAATGACTTAAAAATTGATATTTGTCGCTACCTAGTGTCAGTTTTTTTATTTTTTAAATATCAGGGGCGGGTGAGTTTGAATGGGTAGGCAGATTGATTTCAAATGAGCCGAAGCCGTCAGTGATTTCAAATGGGCCGAAACCTTCAGTGATTGCAAATGGGCTGAAACCTTCAGTGATTTCAAATGGGCCGAAACCTTCAGTGATTGCAAATGGGTCGAAACGTTCAGTGATTGCAAATGGGCAGAAACGTTCAGTGATTGCAAATGGGCAGAAACCTTCAGTGATTTCAAATGGGCCGACACCTTCAGTGATTGCAAATGGGCCGACACCTTCAGTGATTGCAAATGGGCCGAAACGTTCAGTGATTGCAAATGGGCTGACACCTTCAGTGATTGCAAATGGGCCGAAACCTTCAGTGATTTCAAATAGGCTGAACAGGTTGGGGAAACATGTGAAATGAGCCGCTCCTTCTGTAGGTATGAGTTCAAACTCTGTGTTCAAACCTGGCAAACCATGATTAAATTGGTCGACCTTCAGTTTGTGTGTTGTGGGGCAGTGATTGCAAATGGGCCGAAACCTTCAGTGATTTCAAATGGGCCGAAACCTTCAGTGATTGCAAATGGGCCGAAACCTTCAGTGATTGCAAATGGGCCGAAACCTTCAGTGATTGCAAATGGGCAGAAACCTTCAGTGATTGCAAATGGGCAGAAACCTTCAGTGATTGCAAATGGGCCGAAACCTTCAGTGATTGCAAATGGGCCGAAACCTTCAGTGATTGCAAATGGGCCGAAACCTTCAGTGATTTCAAATGGGCCAAAACCTTCAGTGATTGCAAATGGGTCGAAACCTTCAGTGATTGCAAATGGGCCGAAACGTTCAGTGATTGCAAATGGGCAGAAACCTTCAGTGATTGCACATGGGCCGAAACCTTCAGTGATTGCACATGGGCAGAAACCTTCAGTGATTGCAAATGGGCCGAAACTTTCAGTGATTGCAAATCGGCCGAAACCTTCAGTGATTTCAAATGGGCCGAAACTTTCAGTGATTGCAAAAGGGCCGAAACATTCAGTGATTGCAAATGGGCCGAAACGTTCAGTGATTGCAAATGGGCTGAAACCTTCAGTGATTTCAAACGGGCCGAAACCTTCAGTGATTTCAAATGGGCTGAAACGTTCAGTGATTGCAAATTGGCCAAAACCTTCAGTGATTGCAAATCGGCTGAAACCTTCAGTGATTTCAAACGGGCCGAAACCTTCAGTGATTGCAAATGGGCCGAAACCTTCAGTGATTTCAAATGGGCCGAAACCTTCAGTGATTGCAAATGGGCTGAAACGTTCAGTGATTTCAAACGGGCCGAAACCTTCAGTGATTGCAAATGGGCCGAAACCTTCAGCGATTGCAAATGGGCTGAACAGGTTGGGGAAACATGTGAAATGAGAGTCTGTTGGTACAATGTGTTCCGTTGGTGTATTTCATAACGTTAATTGGTAGGCTTTACTATAGGAAACTGTGTTTTTGGCTATATCCAGTGAACCTGTATTATGGGGTGATAAATATTTATATTAATAGAAAGAGCCAAATCTGATCCACTAATTAAATAAATATCAGCCACATTTGGTGTTTCATTTAAGAGTAATTAAGGATTGAATTTACATTAAAACAGAAGGATTTTAATTATTACTATTACATCTCATATCATGGTGGTTTTATTCAACTGGCAAATAATATTCATATCATTAAAGAAAGCATCTGCTGGTTTTATATTTATGTGACCAGCGAGATCTGGTGATCATGTCCTAGCAAAATACACCTTATATGTGGCAGAATGAGTGTGTGCACACTGTGTGTTGTGTGTCTGCCACTGAGACCAACCGGTGCGACCAGACCGGAGAGCATGCTCCTCCCACCCCCCCCCCCCCACACACACAATGCATGGGTGAGCAACAGAGGCCCCCCTCCTCTGCTTGCAAACAAGGGTGGGAGGGGGTTACCATGGTTACTAATTAAGAGAGGGTGTAGTTGACTGGCACACTGACATCAATACCAGCATCTCACCCCCCCTACACACATACCCCTCCTTACACCCATGCTTCACTCATTATCCTCCTCCCCTTACAAATCGCACATCTCACAGGGTGGGGGTGGGGGTGTGGGTGGGGGTCTGGCATGCACCTCGCCGGCCCCCTGTGCCGGGTGTGACCCGCCACTCACTCGTATACATATATACATATATACATATATACATATATACATATATACATATATACATATATACATATGTGCTCTATAATCCATTATGGGAATATAAACAAGGACACTACCGATCTCAGTTCCCTATGTAATAGTTAGCACTTATCCTATCTAGCTGACCCTGTTATTATGACATAAACCACGGTGGCGCCCCCTGTGAGCGGCCCTGTGCACTGTGTGCCAGCTGCGCCTGGCCTTAACGCATTCAATTTTTACACATATACACATATACACATATACACATATACACATATACACATATATACATATATACATATATACATATATACATATATACATATATACATATATACATATATGCATATATGCATATATGCATGTATACATATACACATATGCATATATGCATATATACATATATACATATGGTCACTTCTCATAAAGCTGTAACAGATGTGTTTTAATAATAAGACAAGTTTGTTAATAATGTGGTTAGAAAGCTGGGATGAGCTTATATGCATTCGTCTGGGCTTTCTGGGGATACCAGGTTTGTATCTGTACAATGTGATCTCATAAAAAGGTGGCCCATACATGGTCATATTTCCATAGTTTTTGAACAATTTCTTGAACAAAGGTAGCTTTAAATGTTTCCCTTTAATGGCCCTGTCAAATTACGACGCTTCTCACCGGCGTGCCGCCAATGCGCAAAATAAGTTGTACTCGTCGAGACACGTCCAACTTTTCGGCGGTTTGGGAAAAAGGTTGACATCAGCGCAGCATGTTTGTAGCACGTGGCCAACGTGTGTCGACGAGTGGCGAAACAAGCAAAAAAATGTTCTCGCTATGTGTCCCAACGAGCTTCCGGCACACGCTGCGTGTGCATATCGCTCGCTTAGCGTTATTCCAGCGGTCGGCTAGCGACTGGCGGATGTGTTACATGACGTACGAGAGCGCGTGACCTACTTCCATCCCGAGTCTATTGGCGCATCTCGGCATTGCGCCAGCGTGTTATCAGCGTGCTATCAGCGTCCTCTTGGCGTGCTCTGAGCGCACCAGACATTGGCGTAACGCTAAACGTTCACAAAACTTTCGCAGAATGCACACCAATATTAAGCGAGCGCCAGATGCGCAGCCAACACGTCCAACGCATCAAGAAACGCTGGAGAAACGTCAAGAGCTCGTCCGCTACACATTATGCAAACGTCGATCGAACGTTACCGACGTGCTGAGGGAACGCTCGCAGTCGTTCAAAAAAATATCAACGTCAATCGACGTTAAGCAACGTCCGAGCAACGTTCGTCCAACGTGCTTCTAATGTGTCTCGACATCCTCCTAATGTCCCCATAACGTCCGCACCCACACCTTGATGCGCGTTGTCGGTCATCAAAAGTTTTGTGCATGCTTTCGATGCGCCACGACGTGCGCCGGCGTTCCTCGCTGACCGTCGCCTCCATCAATGTGTACCGACGTGTACCAACGCATGCCTAACACACGTATCCCGACATTTCGCCAAAAAGTGACACACGTCGACGCGCGTTGAAGAGAAACGTTGTAATGTGACAGGGCTATTATTAGATAACCCTGTGAGTAGAGCATTCAGAAAATATGTTCTTACCATTGCCTATGTCTCTGCCATTATTAACCCACAAAATTAGGAGTTCAAGTCGACTGCCTGGATAATAATCAGCATTTTTGTGTTGGGGAATTTTTAGGCTTCCATTCATCGTCTTCTGTTCCCCGTCTTCCGTTCCCCGTCCCGCGAATGGAAGAGGTGGGAATGGAATAGCGGGGAATGGACAAGGGGGAATGGAAGAGGAGGGAATGGAAGAGAGGAATGCAAGAGGGGGAATGGAAGAGGAAGGAATGGATAAGGGGGAATGGAAGAGGGGGAAATGCAAGAAGGGGAATGCAAGAGGGGAAATGCAAGAGGGGGAATGCAAGAGGTGGGAATGGTGCTCTACCCCTCAGTACTTGAACCTCCACACACACACAGCCTCCTGCCAGGGTGGGTGTTGGATAGTTGAGGGCATGCAGGCTTAGATGTAAACACCCGCTAAGAGCGAAAATAAATACATATATACACATATGCATAAATATGGATATCTGCATGTATGTATGTATGTATGTATGTATGTATGCATGTATGTATGTATGTATGTATGTATGTACGTACATATGTACGTATGTATGCATGTATGTCCTAACAAATATTTAATAAAATAAAATATAACCACATGAAAGTTTGGTTTAACCGTCCCAGTCAGGCTGCTTCTGATACCCCCCGCCCATACACACACACATTGCTCATACTGATGGTGTGCCAGGGGTGGCCTTCACAAGTGTTCCCTGTGCATTGACCCTCCACACACACACACTCCTACCAGTACCAGGGTGGGTGTGGGGTAGCTGCAGGCTTGCCGGCTAAGATGTTTACACAAGCTATGTGCAAACATACAAACATATACATAAATATAGATGTTTGCATGTATGTATGTATGTATGTATGTATGTATGCATGCATGTATGTATGCATGTATGTATGCATGTGTGCATGCATGCATGTGTATGCATTCATGTGCACCCTGCCTCCATCATTCACTAGCAAATTGTACTAACAAATATTGTAATTAAATAAAAATATCACTTCCTACATGTGTGTTCTTAAACCCCCTCATTTATGCTAACTTAGGTCACCCACACCCTGTCTTAATTAGTGACCATGGTAGCCCCCTAGGGGATAGGCGGTGGTGGGGGTGGGGATGGGGAGAGGAGGATGCACTCAGGACTGACCAAGGGCTGACCAAGGGTTCAGTGACAGACACACAGCACACATTTAATGTAAATTCAATCCTTAGTTACTCTTAGATAAAACACCAAATGTAGCTAATAGTCACTTAATTGGTGAAACAGGTTTGCCTCTTTCTAGTGATATCGATATTTATTACCCCTACAAACAGGTTCACTGGATATAGGTGATAACACATTTTCTTATAGTAAAGCCTACCAATTAGCATACTAGATTACATCAACGGAACCGATTGTACCAACAGACTGTCAATTCAGGTGTTTCCCCAACCTGCTGAAGCGTTTGGCTTTGAAATCACTTTGCCCACTCGCTACAATAATCATCTATGCCTTCACACCTGTAAAATCATGTATTTGCTAAAACCATTAGAAAAGTTTAGGTTAAAAAACCCCAAAAAACACCCAACTATGGGGTCCTTCACAATCATCAGCATTTTCTCCCGCATGCCGAAAAATACAGTTTTCCACGACCCCCATCCCCCAGAAAATGTTGCTATTGTAATAGTAATAGTAATAGTTTAATTGTTGGCATGCTAATCATGGAATAACCAGAAGTGTGGGTTCAAATATTACTTAATTTAGCCGATATTTTTCAATAAGATTTAGAACGCGTACAGTGGGTCTATCCCCCTCCCCCACTCCAACCAATGAACAGTTTGTAAGCATGTGAAAATGTTGATAATTGTGAAGAACCCATTTATTCATTAATTCAATCAAATTCATTGAATGCCTTGGTTCATTGATGTATTCTGTTACTTGTTTGTATGATGTTATCATATTTTCTCACACCGTCGCGCTACCGTCAGGTGCACCCATTGGCACTGTGGTCAGCTTCGTGCTCAGCGGCTATCTCTGTGAAAATGGCTTCGCTGGGGGCTGGCCTTCCATTTTCTACACTTTTGGTAGGTATCCATTTCATTGTTTTCCCTAATTTCTTGTTAATCGCTATATTTCTTCTTGCACGAATAAAATTAGGTGCTTAAGCCCCAGTCACACCTACCCGGACGAGCCCCGGATTTTTAGCTGGATCAACCCCGGAACAATCACCCGGACTGTCCCAGACAGCCCCAGATACAATCGCTATTCTGGTCGTTTTTGGCCTCGCAGTCACACATACCCGGACGAGCCACGGACTACAAGCCCAGATCACCCCGGATGAGCCCAAGACAACCCCCGGACGACCCAGATTAGCCCTGGAGAACCCCGGACGAGCCCCAGACAACCCCCGGATGATATCCTGAAATGCGGGATTCATCCTGGGGTAGTCCGTGAGTAATACGTGGTCATCCGTGGCTAATCCCTGGTCATCCGGCGTGTCCGGGTCTTATCCGGGCAGTCTGGGAGTCGTCCGTGGCTACGTCGGGGCTTGTCCGGGCAAGTCTGGGGCTGGTCCGGGTTAAACCGTGGCTAAAGCGTGGCTCATCCAGGGCGAAACAGCCCCGGACTGGCCTGGACGTGCCATGGACAACTCCCGGTCCACCCCCAGACTACCCGGACCATCCCCGGAACATTCCGGATGATGCCGGATCGAGCCCGGATCGCAAAATGCCCAGGACCGCCCAGGATGTTTTAAACATTTTAAAACATCCGGGGTGGACCCCGGACGAGGCCGGACCAGCCACGGATCATGCCAGATAGCGCCGGGTCACCAAGGACCAGCCACAGATCACCCCAGATCGCCACGGACCATGCCGGATCACGGTCCGGGGCTCATCCGGCCCCTGATCCAGGTAGTTGTGACTGGGGCTTTAGCTTCAATATTTGTGTGAAAATAAAACCTCATATAAAATGCCTAAATAAAAGTTGTATTATAAACATTATATCTATTATATATATGTATTTATTTTCACTTAGCCGATAGTGGAGCTACATGTTAGCTTCGTATCCAGAAAATATCTTGTTTTATCACATGGAAAATAGGACCTTTCGATATATTACTCCCATAATTAATTGTGCCTGATATATATGCATAATTATTTATATATACATATCTATATATACATATCTATATATACATATCTATATACACATAATGCATATATATAACTTCCGAGTGAGTGGAGTGTCAAGTCCTGCACAGGGGTTGGAGTGATGCATCCCAGGACTCCCCCCCCCCCTCTCCCCCAGATAGAGGGAGGCACTACAGAGCTTATTCCATGCGATAACCTGATAACAGGTTTATCACTATCCATATATGAAGATTTCAGGCGCAAAACCCCATAGTCGCTAATCCAACAATTTAAATAAAATAACAGATTTCTGCATGAAGGTAATTGTAATTCTCACTGATTCCACTTTGCTTGTCATGAATAGGTTATTGAGAAATGAACAACAAATATTTAAATGTAAAAAAATAATCTTTTCAGAGTTTGACTCCGATGTGTTTTCTCAATTTTTGGATTGGCGCTTACAGGGTTTTGCGCCTGAACTCCTCATAGGCCATGGGCTAGGAAGGACCCATGTGCACACCCCCCCCCCCTCCCCCACATCTTAATGAACCAAGGTTTTTTTTATAGCTTTAGGATGCCCTGAATATGAAAAAGAATTTTAACAGTGAAAATATAGGGATGCAATAGCTGTTATGGCCATTAATATTAGGATACTGTATAATCGCAATGTGCAAGACTTGATTTGATACGCTGACATAATGTAGTATTATCAGATCGCATTTAACACAAACACATTATGCATAGTATTATTCAAAAGTGTGTTTATTACTTGTTTGTTTGGCATATCAACCATATTGATATGATAGAATATAAACACATGGCCATATACTAAACGATCCCCCACTCTCGATCACAATAATTTCCATAAAAATACAATTCAAAGTTAGTAATTTGCAAAATTGTCATGATAATAGTCATATACCAGTACAAAGGTGCACACATTATATTTTTTATGATACTGATGTAAAGTTTTCCGATATTTGAGATATGCGCTATGGAGAACTACTCTATAATAAAATGCAAATGGTCTATATAATGGTAGATGGCATGTAAAACCAAAGGCATATGAGGTATATGTGGAGTTGGTGATCCATTACTAATTAAAGATAGAAATTGTATATCAATATAGATAGTGAGAGAGGGTCACTTCTTGACCTGATAGAGGGTCACTTCTTGACATGTGAGAGAGTCTTTGGAACTCTCCTCACATACCCCCTCCCCTCCAAGTGTTATTTATGGATCACTGCACACCAGGACAACAGGGCACTGTAGCCAGACCTAACCATGCCTTGGTTACAAGGATATTGAACCCTCATTGGTGGATAGAAGAATGCCTGTTAGTGATTGGAAGACTGGATTATGTGATCACCACCATCTTGTTTCCTGAAACTATATATACAATAAATGAAGGAGTCTCACTCTCCTACCTTTCACTCTTTATCTAATTTCCTTCATTGCCTGTAGTGATTTCCTCTTAGCCTATCTACACCACTCAAACTGCCAGCCGTCGACTTTACACTGACATTTCTACATTCAATAGGACATATGAACATGGCAAATATTATTCAGTTACAAAACTGAGCAAGTAAATTATTTTATCGACCATTACTATACCTATCATTATCAAAGTCTACATCAACAAGTCCATGTTGAAGGGTGAATGTATCGTCTCTAGAAGATTCCATATCATCATCATCATCACTCTCATCACTTTCCTGGTCAGTAGTGTCACCGTTTTGTTTGTTTTTTGTTGTGTAGCATCCTAGCATCATCTAAGGTCAATTCAGTATGAGTACCGGTAGTGTCATCGACAGGTGCCTGAGATAGCATCCTTCAATCCTACCATAGTGGTTCCAACATCGTCCATACCTTCTGGAGCAGGTACATATGGGTTAGCTTCCAGTGCCCCTTTCCAAATGGTAACTTTGAGAGTTTGCTCATCAGATATGCTGATCCAAACTTTTCCTACTGGGTGGAAAATATTCTAAGTTAACATTTGTCAAAGGTACAACTTCGTTTTTGGAGCAGAGATCATTGACGTTGATGTATTGCACTGATTCCACACTTCTGATTCTCAGCTGACCACACACAGCACTCGTGAAGGCATCAAGTTCATTGATGAGCTCATCAGTGACTGTTCAAAGGTCACCCAATTTGGACAAAGTGTCTGCATATTTTGGAGATTTCATCAGCACCTTGATGGCTTTTACTTTTCAAAGTCCCTTGAAGGCACTTGTCATATCACATCCAGAATATGCATGGAG
This sequence comes from Branchipolynoe longqiensis, assembly GCA_030323885.1. Lineage (NCBI taxonomy): Eukaryota > Metazoa > Annelida > Polychaeta > Phyllodocida > Polynoidae > Branchipolynoe > Branchipolynoe longqiensis. The sequence goes on along the minus strand of CM059199.1, from coordinate 53,092,089 downwards.
TACCATAAGAGATGTACTGTACTGAGGTGTGCAAGATTCAGCAAGCTCTGTCATATTCAGCATTCTGATTGTTTCTCATGCCCGTATCGTTCAGAATTGTTATGCCATTTGTGGGCATAATGCTGAAGGATGAAAGATAGATCCGTGTCTTAAAAGACTTGACTCTGTAGTAGATATACCCTTTGCTCTTTGGTATATCTACAACATAGAATGATTCTGGTGTCAGACTCTTCCTGTGAGGATTGGAGTGAAGCAATCACAGTATTGTTAGTTATATGTCCATGTTCAGGTACAGGGTAGCTTCCCAGCCACATACCACAGTTACATGTTGACCTGTGATCTTAGGGGCATAATCATCTCTGCTCCACTCTTTGACTAACAGGTGAATGACATGTCGCTTCTCGTCATCATTGGCAAGAAACATTTTCCAATCACTTTGACTTTATGTGTTTTCTCCCCTGATAATCAGTTTCTCCGTTAATTCTTGTTGATGTCATTCAATAGATTTGATGGAGTTTGAATAATATGACTCTGTGCTGAATATAAAATCGCCATTTGATATCATGTCAAAAATATGCTGACAAATAAGTTTGAACGTTCCTGGAACCCTTTTCAGCCAGTAGAATGGTGCATTACTATTATAAATGACCAACTTTCCCTTCAATGGTGGCAAGGCCGCATTGGGTACATTCTTACTCACATAATTGGCTGCTTTAGACATGGCAAACTTTACAAAGAAGCCATCTGCGGTGGTCAAACTGTAGGGAACTGGTGTCATAGGATACACCAGTAGCTCTTCCAGATCTATTTCATATTGAGAAAATACATTGCTATTATAACACATGGAAGCCAGGGAGAGCTAGAACCATTAATTATTTTTTCTTTAATCTTTCACGATTAATATTACGCATTATATATATGCTGGAGTGGGACGTAGCTCAGGTGGTAGAGTGTCCACGTCTGAAGGTGTCGGTCATCCTATCAATCCTGCTCAGTGGACACATTTGCTATTTTCCATTCAAAGCAGTGGCCCACAACTGGTTCATCAAAGGGTGTGGTATGTGCTGTCCTGTCTTTGGGAAAGTGGTTATAAAAGACCCATTGCTGCTTGTCGGAAAGAGTAGCCGATGTGGCAGCAGCAGGCTTCCTGCAGAGAAATATGTCAGGATGACCATATGTTTGAAGTCCAGTAGCCGATGATGAAAATCAATGTGCTCTAGAGGCATCGTTAAATAAAACAACCTTTACTTTTGTTTACAAATACAGTGAAACCTCTGTGAATCGACTGACCATAGGACCGACTTTCAGTGGTCCATTTAGGGAGGTGGTCGGTGTCATCATCATCATGCTGTCGGTCGCGATGCGACAAAGACTGCTTTCATTACTTGACTGCCGCTCTCCTTTGTGCGGTTGTATATTTCATGAAAGCTGCCTGCAAAAGTGTTGAAGTGCTGCTGGCATTTGCAAGTTACCAGCAGCACTTTCTCGGGGAGCAAATAGAGGTTTCACACCGGCAAGAACATGTCAAGACAGGCGCAAAACTATTTGTCCCTGCAGTGGCTGATCGGGAGATGTTCCATACATCAACCGCCCTTACTGCTGCCACAGTATCTAGATAACTATTCTGGCTTTGAAAATTTTATGTTTTCATCGGACTATGCATCTTTAAATGGCGATCATTGATGTTGATGTATTGGTCGGTGTAGAGAGTTAGAATATCCTTACAATGGTATTTGTGGGACCCAAATAAAGCGATCGATATAGGGGAGTGGTCGATCTGTGGAGGGGGTCGGTATATAGAGGTTTAATTAATATTTTAAATTAAAACTGTTATTTATTTACCATTCTGCTTCCCTCCACCCCAATAGGAATTGTGTCTGCAGTGTGGTGTTTCTTCTGGGTGATAATAGCCCACGACACCCCGAACGAACATCCGCGCATCACAGACGGGGAGAAGGACCTCTTCCAGTCTTCTCTGAAATTCTCAGACTCTGACTCTCGCACAAAAGAGGTAAGTTGTAAACCAAACAGTATCTGATCAGCTGACTTTTCTAGAAACCAGACAGAATGGCCGAATGAGTTGAGCATCCATCCGTCTCCCATTTTGGTAGATCATGGGATTCGAATGCACGTGTTCGAACCCTCATCGAGTCAAACCAAAATCATAAAGATTGATACGTGTCCCTTCCTAGCCAGGTGCTCGGCTTTATTAGGAGAGGGCAATAACTGGTTGGCTCAGTGTCAGGATAATGTGACTGAGTGGTATATCAGGTCATGGTGCTGGTGGCCTGGTGACCTGGTGGGGCAGCACTATAAAGTCACCATGAGTGCAGACTGTCACAAGTCGGTGCCCGTCCTGATATGACCTTAGATGTTGCCAGGATGTAAACCTACTTACCAACCTACCACACTACCTACATAAAACTACCTACAACCTACCAATCTACCTTTCGTGTGAGAATGCTTTTGATATGAAGCCACGTCACACTGGACAGGGTTATATAATATCTGAAATCTGTCAGAAATCCCTGTAATATAATCGAAAGAAAACCATTTACTGACACATAGGCAGTAGGGCGTAGCTACATTGTCACATTTTAATCACGTGCAAACAATTTCTCTCAGCGTCATATTTTCTTCCCCATACTAAATCTGTTATAATATGGACTTGTTTTTGTGTGTTTACAATTGTTTAATTTCCTGGAAAAATGGACGAACAATATTGTGCTGGCAATGGTTAAATTTCTGGCTGTGCCCCTAGTACTAGCCATACATTAGGTCAAGTTCAATGCAAGGTAGTCAGTTTGAGTCTCTCCAGGACCCAGCACTCAACCCTATCGAGTCAATTGTCTTATAGTAGTCTAATCAGTCCTTGCCCTATCCTATTAATGTAGAGCGCCAAGATCCGGAGTTCGGTTCCCAGTCGAATCAAACCAATGACTTATAATAAAATTGATGCTTGTCGCTTGCTATCATTGTGTTTGGCATTAATAGGAGAGGGCTAGGACTGGTTAGCTCAGTGCCAGGATAATATGACTGAGTGTGATATCGGGTCATGGTGCCAGCAGCCTGATTTCCAAGTGGGACAGCACTATAAAGTCGCCATGAGTGCGTACTGTCATAAGTCGGTACATGTCCTGATATGATCTTAGGTGTTGCCAGGACGTAAAACTCCAACAACCAACAAACCTCCAACTACCTGACGGATATTGTTCAGGGGCCGTATGCAGGAGTCAGTGTTAGCGGGATTTGGTGTTACAGCCTGTTACCGTTTAGCTATCTCCGAACCGGAGAATTCGGTCAAGCGTTATGCAGGAGCGCGTAACACTTACATTATAGCTAAACGTGAATTTATTAATAGATTTGGGAAATCCCTCTGCGTTTGTAGGCATATATTAGGCTCAAATGTATTAAATGTTGTCATATTTAACAAAGTTACATAGTGAAATAGTGAAATTTGATCAATTTAACCCTAAATTTAACCCTAATTTTCGAATCGACGAACGTACAGTAAACAAACCGGGTACTGCCAGTATGCAAAGCGATGTCGATGCGGCGGCGGCGGTGATTTGTTTACTTTACGTTCGTCGATTCGAAAATATAACTAGTAATATCGCCGCCAATGCGGTGGTAGCCTTAATACTCTTCGAATTTAGGGTTAAATTGATCAAATTTCACTTATTGCATATGTAATTCTGTTAAATATGACAGCATTGAATAGATTTGGGCCTAATGAACTCGCTAAACCTAATATTTTTCAGGGGTAACGTAACATCGGTTAAGCGTTTGGTGTTAGCCCTAACACTGACTCGTGCATACCATTTTTCCCCACTAAACCGGAATTCCCGCCAAACACCGTTTTTTCTCGCTAACACTGACTCCTGCATACGGCCCCAGATGGTTAAAAATGTTTGCCAATAAAAAGAATATAAACAACCATCTCACCTTTCCTCGAGTGCTAGCTTGTCTGGTATTTGAGGATGTATATGTGGAGTGGGTGTGGGGGTGTGGGTGGGCGTGGGTGTGGGGGTGGGGGTGGTGGTGGGTGTTGCAAGCTGGGGACTGGGAAAGGTGAAGTAATGGGGGCGTAGGATGAAGATGGTGGGAAGTGGGGAGAGGCGACTGGAGGAGAGACTCGGAGGGGGGAAGGGAAGCGGAATGGCCCATTGAAGGACAGAATTGGAAGAGGTACGAATAAAAACGAAGAGCGGTAGGAGGGGAAGGAGAGGGGTGGAAGGGAGGAGATGGATAGGGGAGGAAGATAGGAGATGAACAAGATTAATATTAGTACTACAATGTGGAAGTATTAATATATATATAATATATATGAACAATATTAATATTAACATCTAAACAATATTATTACTTGCAGGTAATGTATATAATAGTAACAATGTTAACATTAACGTGAATAATATAATAATTAAATATATATTTATTAATGTAGGAACAATGTTAGCACTGGAAGCATGTTAATATTCGATAATGTTAATATGTTAGTATATAAATATGAAGAACATTAATATTAACATCTAACCACTATTACTATTAACAGTAATAATATTAACGTATGAACAATAGTAACATCTGAACATTGTTAATGTATATAATAGTAACAATGTTACCATTAACATGAATAATATAATAATTAAAGAAATAGTATTAACATAGGAACATTAATAATAACACAGGAACAATGTTAACATTGGAAACATGTTAATATTCGATAATGTTAATATGTTAGTATATAAATATGAACAATATTAATATTAACATATGAACATTATTAATATTGACGTATACATAATATTAATATCAATATAAAAACGATATGGATTTGAATATATAAACAATATCAATAGCAATATATGATCAATATATGCCAGGCCAGGCCAGGCTAGGTAGCAACAAGTATCATCTGGGATCCAAACTCCCGACCTTCCGCATGGGAAGCCTTCGCTCTGCCGATTCTTCCACTGAGAACTGGTGTGTTTCAGCGTCTACCCTGGAGGCAGATCCTGACCACGTGGCCTCTGTACGCCATCTTCTTCACAGACATGTGCTACAGCTTCGGGTGGTTTGTCGCCCTCACCTCACTGCCGCAGTACCTCAAGGATGTCCACAAGTTTGATATCCAACAGGTGAGTGTCACCTGGTGCACCGCGTCCGTTAGCATCAACCCATTACCGATTCTATATACCTGTATACAGTAAAACCTCTCTAACCGACCACCTCCTCATATCGACCACTCCCCTATATTGATCACTTTATTTGGGTCCAAAACGATCGCCCATACAATACTTTGTAACAATTTAAAAAAACTCCCTAAACTGACCACCTCCTTAAATGGACCATGGACAGTCGATTTATAGAGGTTTTACTGTATGTACAATTCACTAGCTTTTATTGAAGTCATTTTTATCTTTTTTTCCTTGGATACAGTCGTTGATTTAACACATTTAAGCCCCAGTCACAGTACGGCTTGCGACAACTTTGCCACCACTTTGCGACAACTTTGCGACCAAAAGGCCCACTGGTCGCCCAACTGGTCACTCGACTGGTCGCCGACTTTTCGCCGACTGGTCGCAATCGGTGACCACTCTCAAGCCCTGAAAGAACCTGCAACCTCCTTGGAACCAAAATAGTCGCCAGTTGGTCACCAACCAGTTGGCGACTGATCGTCGACCATTATTTTCCCCGCCTTTCTGTATTGCTTTGGTCACAAGGAGATCACTGGTCTTATGTTGCAAAATGGTCGCAAGTGGTTGCAATCTGTAGTGTGACTGAGGCATAAAGGAGGGGAAATTTGATCTTCCACATTCCCCCTGTTCCTTGCCCTATTCTAGTAATTAGGAGTGCCACGCTGGGTTGCGCCAAGTATAACTTTAGTGTGTCCTTGGTTTGACTCAGTGGCGGTTTTCGAACCCGCAACCTGCCACAGTTGAAGCAAATGCTCATATGCAGACTTATTTCTTTCAGTGACTACAGGAGTTGTTTTTTTTGGTACATTAGTTGTTTAAGCAGGGGAAATGTCAGTCGCAGACGACTGGTCTTCCTCATTCCACTGCTCCTTGCCCTATCCTAGTAATGCCAAGCGTCTGGCTAGGAAGCGACAAGTATCAATTTTTAAGTCATTGGTTTGACTCGACCAGGATTCGAACCCAAGATCTACCACCATGGGAGACAGACTCTCTAACTCATTCGGCCATCCCGTCTAGTTAGTAGTTATTTATCGATAGTGAAAAATTGACATGTATATATGTATCTATTCTTGGTCCAATCAGTAGTTTGTCAGGTATCAGTCAGATAACATATCACACACACACTGACAGCATTATGTCTTTGCTTGCAGAATGGTTTCTACAACTCGCTGCCTTATATTTCCAACTGGGCAGTGTCCATATTTGGATCCATCGTAGCTGATTTCATTTTGAGAAAAAAAGTCATATCAGTCACAATTGCGAGGAAATTGTTCGAAACATTTGGTAAGTTCTAAAGTAGTTGGTTGGTTGTTGGAGTTTTGCATCCTGGCAACATCTAAGGTCATATCGGGATGGGTACCGACTTGTGACAGTGCACACTCATGGTGACTTTATAGTGCTGCCCCACTGGGAAATCAGGCCGCCAGGACAACCCGATATCCCACTCAGTCACATTATCCTGACACTGAGCTAACCAGTCCTTACCCTATCCTATTAATGCTGAGCGCCAGGCTAAGTAACGACAAGTATCAATCCTTGTCCTATTCTATTAATGCTGAGAGCCAGGCTAGGTAGCGACAAGTATCAATTGTTTAAGTCATTGGTTTGACTTGACTGGGAATCTAACTCCCGATCTCCCGCACGGGAAACCTGCGCTCTATTTTAGTTCCTAGTTGTAATCCTACATATCCAACTCAGATACTAATTCACGACACTTGGACAAAGGACTAAGGAGTCAAATATTTCAATAATCATTTATTGATTATGAGAATAAAAATAAATCATCAATCAGAGTTCATGTAATGGTGCCGCAGGGACGTGCAGGAGGCTGGCCCCTAGAACAATGTGTCATGGTGGTAGATAACTGCAGGTGGCTGGCACCTTGTGAACTGGAAGGATGGCTTCCGAGTGGTGTGGTCAAGGTCAGTTACGGTTTAGGCTAGTCGGCCATGTCAGCGTCTGTAGCGAGATAGTGAACATGGTAAGAAATCGACAATCATGAAACTAGGAAAACAACCTCAGACTTAACCCCTTCATGAAATGGTTTGGGTGGGTGGGGAAAGTTAATGTTGCTTGTACGAGAGCAAGAATGGGACTGAGGGAAAAAAGGGGGGGAAAGGAGGTCACATGCTGAGCCCAACCTTGCCTCATGCGTGAATTAAGTATGTTGCCTAGTCAACATACCTAATGCACTCATTAAATATTTTGATCCTCAGGTGCTAAGGTAATAATCGCTCAAGAATTGGTAAATAAGGCCCATGTCCAACATTTCAATCTCCACATAAAAATTAATTTGAAATATTTTAACTTCAAATATCCCATTGGTTAGCCGTTTAAAATAAAGTTACTTCTATTCATCCTAAGAGTAAAGTAGATTATTATGATCAACCTATCTAAAAGTATGACAGAAATTGGAAATCATCGGATTATGCAACTTTCACACCTACATCCTCAGTATATATCTTAACTACCACAAACACAACGTCTTCATTTCTTAAAGCTGCATAGTCCGCGATGAAATATCAAATTTTCAAAACCAAACCAATTATCTACATTTGATTTTACATATCTAACTTAGATACTGATGCACTTATTAAGCATTTGTTTCGGCGTAGAAGGCAATACTGAGTCAATTTAACAGAACCTGTTACTACAGAGGTCTATGGTGTCAGAGTTTTGACAAGCTTGCCAAAACTAATTTTCCATGTTTTCACTCAAAATATTTCAAAGCTTTACCATTTAAAATGAAAGTAACTTTGAGCTAATATAAAGTAGACACTAGTGATCGATCTAATATGTTTATCTCAGAAAAAATACAGAAATTCAAAACCATCGGACTATGCAACTTTAATAATATTAGTATATTTCAGCATACCCGATATGATGTTGAAAGCACTGGTTCTCATCTGATCACCAAAGTTAAGCGATGTTGAGCCTCATCAGATGGATGCACACATGGGAGTATGCGGTGCTGTGTGTAATATATGCGTTACACTGTGGACATCCCGATGCAGGTTTATATTATATCATAGCCTGCAAAACCAGGAGTAGATGAGTCATCGTCTGGTTCTATCTTTTCAGGTCTCGTGCCGAGCGCGGCTTGTGCCATTGGAGTCGCCTTCCTGTCGACTAGTGTGCCGCGTCTCTACGTGGTGGCGCTGCTGTCACTGTGGGTTGGGTTCCTGGGCTTCACACGTAGTGGCGCTGATGTGAACCTGATAGAACTGGCACCACCGTGAGTTATCAATAACTATATACGCTACATACATATAGTTGTGCGTTATGCATGTTTTTGATAAATGTTGGATGCATAGTGAATTATTCAAATTTAAATAATGGAGAGTAAAATGGATAATTAAGTGACATGAGACTGACTGGTTTAAAGTGGCATTTATTTTAATGCCGATAAATGCTAACAGCGAACAGAAGTGAATATATAGTCTTAATGTAGGTTAACAGACGCTCAACCTTTATGGTCTAATCTTGATTTTGGGGTGGGTGGGAGGGTAAAAAAAACCTGGGACTATGTCAATATGTGTTGTCTGGTTCAGCTGCTAGGGTAGAATGATTTGAATCTGAAAAATTATTACCTAATTAGGCCAGCTAGGCATCCACGTTAAGTGTGGCGGCTGCAGGAGCAGTTCTGAAAGTGTATCAGCAATTTCCTCTAGTCGGCGCCATAATCAGTCAATGTGTTATCTGTGTAATAGTGGATATACGTGATCCTCCAAGGCTAATTAATATGCCAAGTTTAATTAAGTCGCGCGAATAGATATTATTGAACATATAACTGCCGGCCCCTTGCGCTAAATTACCCATGTTGTGGACAAAATGATTTTTAAAAAATTTTCCCAGGCAGTCCAGCTGTGCTGGTATGTTAATTGAACTCAGGTGACCTCATCGGGAAGTGGCATAGATTTAGTGCGAACCTGGCGATTGTAGCGCCACCACCTGCAAATAGACTAACTAACTACACAGTGGGTCGACTCACTGTGTAGACTGTTGAGAAGGGCCATGTTTCATAATTCACAATATATAGAGAGAAAAAGAGAACTACGAGGCCGGGCAATAGCATACTCCTCCGAGTTCCACAACCAGCCACCAATACATTAACCAAAGCACCGATCTTTGTGGGCCGCAGAATGTGGAATAACTTACCTCACAGGATTAGAAACCTAAATACATACATAGGATTTAAATCTGCTGTCAGAATGCACCTAATTGGCCAGGCCCAAAGACAATAAAGCGGCTGTCACAAATCGCCGGATTGAGCAACGGACAGAATTGTCTAGTCCGGTGGTGATAAGTATCAAAATGTATTAAAATGTGTCAAAATGTTGCGCTATCGGGTAAATGGCCACTGGACAAACAGACATGAAATGGACATGAAACTGACAGGAAACGGACATGAACAGATAGCCAATGGACATAACAAACTCAAACCAGACAAGAACCGTAGACGTCAATCCGGCGGCATCCGTTCCTAGTTTTGTGCATGTTCAAAACTTGTACGGACACAAACCGGACATTGTTTGTTTTCTGTCCATTTCCCCCAATCCGGTGAGGTGTGACAGGGCCTTAAGATAATGAAATGCTTGAATGCACAACCAGAGCTGTGCCCTCTGTGGTCCCACCCTCCAGTATGTCCTGCCTGCTGCCCTACCCCTCCCAATAGTCCCTTCCCACCAACAGCGGGATTCCTCATTTGTCACACCAACACCTAAATATATTTCTATACGACAGAACAAACCAATAGTCAAGACATCTTGACTTACTAACACAAACAGACCACCAACTAAAACCTTATATGCAAATGTAAAATGATTTAATGTACCTCGTACTCATTACTTACAGCATAGTGTACACTTTAATTTCAGAATCTATTTCACATTTCAAGACACTATATACACCATGTTTAAAAAAAAAAGGTGTAAATACCAAGATATCTGTAACACTTACGGCCGGAAGACCAGTGGTATGGCGGTGACAACAGATTTACATGAATAAAATTCCTTTACCAAAGAAATAAGCTTGCATAAACAAGAAGGAATAATATCCTTTTCCTGTTCAAGGTACGCTGGCTTCATTATGGGGATCGACCAGACGCTGTCCAGCGTATGTGGCATTGTGGCGCCACCTATTGTCAGCCAGCTTACACAACAGGTATGCTCTCATTCCTGTTCAGCTCACATTCCATAGCCAAGATTTCCTACACAATATACAATCTTTTTTCTCTCTTTCTTTTAAGGCCCTGTCACACTACAACGTTTCCCACCAACGCGCGTCGATGTGTTGCCTTTTTGGTCAAAACGTCGGTACACGTCGGGACACGTTACCGGCGCATTACCGGTGCATTACCGGCGCGTTACCAGCACATTACCGGCGCGTCGGTACACGTTGAGGGATAGCAACGTGTGAATCGACACATCGGCGGCCGTCGGCGCGCGTCGGGTCGCGCGATCGTTTTGTGAGTAGTAATAGGAGGACCGATATGGGTCCATATTACGTAATCGTCCCGCGTCAGAGAACCGACGCGGTACAATGACTACGGACGCATTACCAACACGTTGATACCCGTTGGCGGCGCGCCGGCAGAACGCTGGCATAACGTTGATCAACGTCGGTTAATGTTGGCATTTTTTTTCCCAAAATGCGACCGTTCCGTCGGCGCGTCGGTAACGTCCCATCGACGGGTAGTGGGCGCACTATTGGCCTTGCTCCAGCGTTTCTCGACGCGTTGGACGTGTTGCTGGCATGTCTTGACGTGTTGCTGGCGCGTCTGCCGCGCGCCTAACGTTACCCGGCGTTCTGCAAACCTTTAAGGCCCTGTCATACTACGACGTTTCCCACCAACGCGCGTTGACGCGTTTGGTCAAAACGTCGGTACATGTCCGGTACGTTACCGGCGCGTTACTGGCGCGTTACCGGCGCGTCGGTACACGTTGAGGGATAGCAACGTGTGAATGGACACGTCGGCGCGCGTCGGGTCGCGCCGATCGTTTTGTGCTTGCACAAAACTTTCGACGCGCCCCGACGCGCCCCGACGGGTTGGAGGGGCTGTCTGTGTGTGTGTCTGTGTGTGTGTGTCTGTGTGTGTGTTTGTTTGTGTATCTGCCTGTGTGTGTCTGTCTGTGTGTGTATGTGTGTCTGTCTATGTGTGTCTGTGTGTTTGTGTGTGTGTGTCTGTGTGTGTGTTTGTTTGCGTATCTGTCAGTGTGTGTTTGTCTGTGTGTGCCTGTGTCTGTGTGTGTCTGTGTGTGTCTGTGTGTGTCTGTGTGTATGTGTCTGTCTGTGTCATGTGTCTGTGTGTGTCTGTGTGTGTATGTGTGTGTGTCTCTGTGTATGTGTGTGTCTCTGTGTTTCTGTGTGTGTATGTGTGTGTCTCTGTGTCTGTGTGTCTCTCTGTGTCTGTGTGTGTCTCTGTGTCTGTGTGTGTGTCTCTGTGTGTGTCTCTGTGTCTGTGTGTGTCTGTTTCTCTATGTGTGTCTCTGTGTCTATGTGTGTGTCTGTGTGTGTGTCTCTGTCTGTGTGTGTGTCTCTGTGTGTATGTGTGTGTCTGTGTGTCTGTCTCTGTGTTTGTGTGTGTGTGTCTCTGTGTCTGTGTGTGTCTCTCTCTGTGTTCTGTGTCTATGTGTGTGTGTGTCTCTGTGTCTCTGTGTGTGTCTCTCTGTGTCTGTGTGTGTGTCTCTGTGTGTATATGTGTCTGTGTGTTTCTGTGTGTGTGTCTCTGTGTCTTTGTGTGTGTGTCTCTGTGTGTGTGTCTCTGTGTGTGTGTGTGTCTGTGTGTGTCTCCGTGTCTATGTGTGTATGTCTCTGTGTCTATTTGTGTGTCTGTGTCCCTGTGTATGTCTCTGCCGACACCACGCCGATAACACGCTGATGGCACGCTGGGAACCCGCTGGCAGGACGTTGACACTTTGTTCCGCCGCACATCGAATCCCGTTGGCCGTGTGCTCATAGCATGCTACTAACATGGTGTGCCCTGTCAAACTTTCTCCCAAAACGCCGAAGAGTTGGACGCGTGTCGGCGGGTTGCAAATATTTTGCGCATTGCCAGCACGCCGGTGAGAAACGTTGTAGTGTGACAGGGCCTTTAGATTAAATAGAGACCGTATTAAAGCTGCATAGTCCGATGAAATATCAAATTTTCAAAATCAAACCAATTATGTAAATTTTATTTTACATATTTAACTTAGATACTGATGCACTTATTAAACATTTGTTTCTGGGTAGACTGATTCAATTTAATAGAACCTGGTACTGCAGAAGTCTATGGTGTCAGAGTTTTGGCAAGCTTGCCAAAACTAATTTTCCATGTTTGCACTCAAAATATCTCAAAATTTTACCATTTAAAATAAAAGTAACTTTGAACTAATGTAAAGTAAATACTAGTGATCGATCTAATATATTTTTGTCTCAGAAAAAATACAGAAATTCAAAACCATCGGACTATGCAACTTTAAGCGAGGGAAGTTTCAGTTAGGCCAAATAAACAAAGAAGTTGGTGATCGTCTTTTTGGTCACACAAATCATGGTCGGGCGGGTGGTTTATATTTATATTTTTATTTTGTATTTTTCTGGCGTATGACTTGAGTGTCCGTCCGCCTTCAATTCTGGTAGGTCGTGGGATTCAAACTCCTGGCTTCAAACCCTGGTCGAGTCAAACCAATGACTTAAAACTGTATACTTGTTGCTACCCAGCACTCAGGGAAAGGAGCAGTGGAATGAGGAAGACCAATTGTCCACAATTACAATTTCCCCTGCTTAATCAACTAATGTACTTATGTTTGTTTGTTTGTTGTTGTTTTACGTCCTAGCAACACCTAAGGTCATATCAGGATGGGTACCGACTTGTGACAGTGCGCACTCATGTCGACTTTATAGTGCTGTCTCACTGGAAAACCAGGCTGCCGGCACCATGACCTGGTATCCCACTCAGTCACATTATCCTGACACTGAGCACACCAGTCCTTGCCCTGTCCTAATAATGCCGAGCGCCTGACTAGGAAGTGACAAGCACCAATTTTAAAGTCATTGGTTTGACTCGACCAAGGTTCGAACCCATGACCCCATGATCTACCAGCACGGGAGACGGATGCTCCAACTCATTTGGCCATCCCGTCTAGTCTCTTAAATGAAAGAATTAATTGATCAAAATTGTTTTAATGAACTATATGAGGCGGTACAGACCAGCTGCCCTCAAAAAGGCCAAAATGTCTTCTTGTTCTACTTTAGTAAAAAGGTCACGCATACTGTCTGCAGTGTAGAATTGTTGGTGTAGGGCCAAAAAGTCAACACAACTGAGTAAAATGTGTTTGAGTGTCAATGGGGACTGTCCTTATGTAGCTACCCCCAAAAGATATATGCTGCACAGATTGTGTGCTTACAAAAGTTGAATTGCTGCTAGCCCGATATGTTTTTAACAGTTTAAAGTTGCATAGTCCGGTGGTTTTGCGTTTTGGTCATTTTTCTGAGATAGATATATTAAATTGATCATTATAATCTACCTTATTTCAGGTTAAAGTAACTTTGATTTTAAATGGATAAGTTTTGAGATATTTGAAATTCAAACATGCAAACTTAGTTTTGGCAAGCACGCCAACACTCTGACACCATAGGCTTCAACAGTAACAGGTTCTATCAAATTGTCTCAGTGTTCCCTTCTATGTGACAATAAATGCTTAATATATGCATCAATATCTAAGTTATATATGTAGAGTCAAATCTATATCATTGTTTTGGTTTTGAAAAGTTGATGCTTCATTGGACTATGCAGCTTTAAACGAAGTAAAAATAAATCAGGGGCGGCCGAGTTTTCAGACATGCGCGGGGACGATCACCAATTACAAATAATATTTGCATACTACTACACTAATCCCCGCGGAATTATAAGTCTTTTAAATGGTCATTTAATGCTTACAATTACATACAGGCAATGCACTAACACATAGATACATCATCATCATGCTGTCAGTCGCGATGCGACAAAGACTGCTTTCATTACTTGACTGCCACTCTCCATTTAGCTCTCTGCTGTGAGAGTTGCGTCCATGAGTCGGTCCATTTCATGAAAGCTGCCTGCAAAAGTGTTGAAGTGCTGCTGGCTTTTGCAAGTTACCAGCGGCACTCTCTCGGGGAGCAAATAGAGGTTTCACACCGGCAAGAACATGTCAAGACAGGCGCAAAACTATTTGTCCCTGCAGTGGCTGGTCGGGAGATGTTGGGAGTTCCATACATCAACCGCCCTTAATGCTGCCACAGTGACATGGTTTTCTGTTTAGGGTTTGCTCCCTTAGCCTTCGGTTCTGTCAAGAACCTGTACCACAAGGCAGTGGTTTACAACTCTGCAAGGCAGGGGTGTCAAACTCCCTGAGGTATTGCTATACCTGCAATACCTGCAATACATTCATACATACATACATACATACATACATACACACCATAGGCTTCAACAGTAACATAGATACACAGGTACGTAATATGGACCCATATCGGTCCTCTCTATACTACTTATATATATGGGTTATTCTTTAAAACTGGGCACCACATATTTGATTTCCACATTACGATGCTGATAAATTTGTTCTTTCTTTTATTGATTGCAAGTCCAATAATTATTGTATCCCCTGTGTTAGCAATAGTACATTTATTGAAGCTATCCCAAGAAAGAAATTAAAAGATAACTTATATGATTTTGTGCTAATGTGAAAAAGTGAAAATTTACACATTTACACTGCATGTAGCCAAACTTGTTTTCAACTTATTTTTCAACTTTTTTCTTGTAAGTCATAACCTTGTCTGCTTAAGAGTAATCAATAAAATCTTGTTTGACTATGTAGTATATGTTAAAATGAGGTTCTGGATGTGTCTTTGATTTTCATGTTACACGAGTGATATTAATGTATTGCTCAATTTTTATAAGATCTAATTAAAAAAATGAAATTAATTTTTTTCAACTTTGCTATATGCACAACATGCAAACCTTCATAGGACATTGGATTAGGCTATTATTTGGAAGGTCTTTTGCTATTATTGGGAAGGTTTTCACTTTTGGTTTCCATGTCACACTTTCGTGCCCAGTTTTAAAGAATGACCAATATATCATATGTGTGTATGTGCATAAGTGTATCAGTGCATGTATATATATATATATATATATATATACAGGTGCATAGTGTATACATGTATAAGTATATAATGTATATATACATAAGTGTATATATAGGTGCAAGGGTGTAAGCGTATATGTGTATATGTACACCTGTGTATACATGTATACATGGTTGTATAACTATATTTGTGCATAAGTGTATAAGTGCACATGTGTATATGTATGCATGTGCATAAATGCATATATATATATGTGAATGAATGCCTATATGTGTGTATAATGCAGTGTGTCTATAACAGTGTAGTGTCTCTCATTAGCTGTGTTCATTTGCCGTGTGAACGCGACACTGTGTCGATTTAGGGCTGAATCGATTTGTATAAATCGGTTCATGGAAACCACCTTTGTGAGGTAGTTTATATGAATCGATTTGGCTTGAGCGCATCACGCACGTGCGCAGTCAAGACCTTAGTTTGTTGACATCTCCGGTCGATCAAAAGCGCATATTATAGAATTTAGTCTATGAAACCGCTAGCTGTGCACAGATATTTTTTTCATCATTTATTTTTAGGGTTTCACTGCCCAGCAGAAGTTTTGACCGTTCCAAACCAATACGATTCAGTCCATACAGATCTAGGTCGAACCCATTCTCTACTGGTGACGTCGACTAACCGAAAGTGGCGCTGGTTAGAATGGACTTGCTCATGCGCAGATATCGATTTCCGGCTAAAAGTATTGCATGTGTGAACACGACACTAAATCGATTCATATAAATTGATTTGTCTAAGTCGACATAAAAATTGTGTGTGTGAACACAGCTTAAGTCGACATAAACTTTGCCCATGTGAACACAGCTTATAACAGTGTAGTGTCTCTCATTGACACCAGGGCCTGCCGGGGCAGTGGCGTACCGTGTTCCTGCTGACCGCCGTGGTGTCCCTAGTCGGCTGGCTACTCTTTACCCTGTGCAGCACGGCCGAACAGGCCACTTGGTGCCGTGACCAGAATGCCGCTATGACGTGCGCAGAATCCCCACCCCACCAGGACCGGGGGCAGCAGCGCGCCACTGAACCGGGAGTGGTGAGCGTCTCGCCGCTAGAGGTCGTCACTGTGAGCAGCTCGGCACTGGAAGTAGCGACTCCTGGCGGCGGGGTGCTAATAGACGCCGCCTCCAGGCTGCCTCCGGGAAAGGACGTAACGAATTGGAGGAAGATGTAGATTATTTTTACAAATTTTAAAGAATTTTTTTTTTTTTAAAATTTGAATTGCCCTGTGTGGTGCTGACGAGATCGAACTGCCGACCTCCCCATCAGGAAGTGAACGCTGTACTAGGTTTACCTACATGTATAACTGGGATGTTCTGGTCATCTTTCATTCCCTGTGAATTTCAAAACTGTGCCATATTTCATGAAGCTACAAATGCGCCGTCACGAGAACATATTAATAAATTCACTAAAGAGCCAGAGCACTTTGGTTTGTTCATACGTTTTGCTAAAGAAACAAAGTGATAAGTGAAATATGTTGTAACATATCATGATATTATATTCGATACCTGATTTATGCACAAATTTCCGCGTGGCATTGCACCAGTTATATTTAAATTTGCACAGTCCGATGACATAGGGTTACTAGGTTGATCATTGTTCATGATGGTTCTCCAACATGGATAATTTGGGCGCGAACAGGGAGCCCTACCGTGGCGCCACCTAGAGTGTTCCCCCTGCATTTCCCCTGCTGGCTTCACTCAGAACCAAGCCCGCGAGACTATGACGTCACGATCTCGCACCCCCGAGATTATGACATCACAGGACCTATATATAAGAGCAGCTCACAACCCTCTCACTCCCACTTGCTATCCGGACCGCACCTCGTCCACACCTCTCTCTATCACCTCTCCGCCGGCCGGACACCTCCTTGATATGTCTGAAAAGAGTTCCAGGAGGGGGTGCCTGCCAGCATTTTCACTTTCTACCCTTACTCTGTCCGTGTCTATGGCTCGCCGGTTGGTCACCATAGGGCAGATAGGCACGGGCCTTTGACTCAACTCTCCTCATTTCTCTTTCCTAGATCTGCCCATTCGATTTCTCCCAGGCTCACTTCTTCCCCTAACCAGGGTTGTTGTGTTCTTGGGGGGGGCTCTTGACCTTTTACCATTTCTCTGTCTGGTTCTTGTTGCTGGAACGACCGCTGCTCCCACCTTTGCCCGCCTTCCTCGAACCCCTGCTGACCGGATGCAAGTGCTGCACTACAGACACCATACAGATTACTACAAACAGACGGCACGGAGAGATCCGCTGCCACCCGGCGCCCCGTCGTCACCACGTCTTGAAGGATGTCCCCAGCCTTCACAACACTTCCTCTGAGACCACTTCACCCGCAGAAGACATGTCTTAACCAAAGACTGGGCCGATTTATCGGAGCCTCTCTATAAATGTTGCAGTTCTGCAACCGGTAACCGTCGTAAGGTTACGAACACCCCATACCATACCATACCATACCTCTCACTCACTGCCAACCTGGCAGTCACACGAGCAGCTCAGCTGACCACTACACTCATCCGCTCACCTAACCCTACAAACGAACATTCATATGCAGAGGGTTGAGGGCCTGAGTCGAACATTCAAACTGTCCTACTGAACTTTCCTACTGTACCTACTTATACATTTGTAAAGTTTTCCGATATAATACATGAGGACCTATGTGAAATTACTATAATAAATTACAAATTGTCTATATAATGATAAAAGGTAATATATAAAAACCAAAGGCATATGAGGGATGTGTGGAGTTGGTAAACTATTACTCATTAGGTATAGAAATTGTATAGTCAAATAGTCTTTGGAGGAGTGTCACTTCCTAGCTATACTAGATATACTCTTTGGAAGAGTCACCTCACATACCCCCTCCCCCCATGGTGTTATTTATGGATCATTGGCCACCACAAGGCACTGTAGCCACATGACCGGGCCTTGGATACAGCAGATTGTACTCTGATTGGTGGATGGAACCATGTGACCACTGCCATCTTGGATTCTAAAAGCTATAAACTAAGCAAGCTCCTGCTGGTTCCTTCTGCACACTCTATCTCTTGCCTTCCTTCTCTACTTGCCTGTAGTGATTTCCTATTTAACCTGCCTACACAACCACAGCTGCCAGCCGTCGCACTTTACAAAAATGGCGACCACGGCTTGGGGAGCATGACGGATGACCTTGGAGTGCACATTTCACCATGTGTAGAGTGCTTGGCACTTTGTGAAATGGTGACTATGACTTGGGGAGCACGACAGCTTACACGACATGTTGAAACTGCCTGATAAGTGCTGACTATGTGACAGAGATATTACGGTAAGGTTTCAGTAGCATTTTGATTTAAACTGTAATGTATTATGACTGGTATGTTATTTGACTTTATTTAATATATTGGTTGACAGAGTTAAATTAACACATGGGTGTAATTTTGAGAGACTTTGACTATATATATTTTTTATTGACAGTATTGTTACTAGTATTATTTTGACTACAGTTTTTATTATTAATGTTATTCCAAATTAAAAAAGAACTTTTTGAAGGACTTCGACTGGTGGTTGAGGCGGTGTAGGTAGTGTTATTATTTTTCTACTGTCGAATTATCTTTCTTTCCATCGTTTTAGAGGTATAAAATGTTGTGGAATTACTTGTCGATGGGTTTTCCGACAAGGAAGTGTCAATTCTTAAAGAAACATTAGACTTTGGCATTGGTATTACTGTAATTGGCCATGTCTGAAGCCTCGTGTCGCTGGTAGATTGTTTTGCCATTCGGACTACTTTCGGTATTTTTCTCTAACCTTGAGGTGAATGGAAGCGTAGTAATACACAGCGGGAGAGACTTTTCACATTTCTGCTACATTACAGGTAAAAATTTCTTGGTTCGATGTGATTCTTTGCATGTATTTCTACCGCGCTTTAAAATGCACATTGAATTTGCCTATATGACCCGCTATATGGAGGATATCAATAGCATGAACATATTTGACTGTGTGGTAAGTCATATGTATATTGTAGGTACATTTTCAATGCTGAGTGTCTTATATATTGAATTGTTTTTCGCAGGATTTAATGTTATAATATGACAGCGTAGAATGTATTATCGTTGATAACATTTAGAGAGATTCATTCATTGCATGAGTTTTTTTTTATATAGATATTAGTCTTTGCAGGAAATTTTTGAAAGATTAAATAGTCTATTTGAATATAATTTGAGATTAATAAATTCTGAAATTATTCTTTGGAAGTAGTAATTCTATTTAAAAATGCTCTTGGAGGTAATACTATGTATTAAGAAGCTAGTAATGTTGTTACTATGAGTTAGTCAGTATAGACGTATTCATACTGTGATAAGAGTCTTTACGAGGTGCGTAGAACGCTTAGCGATTGCTATTGGAAATTCGAGAATGTTCGGAATTTTCATTAGGTAAACGTTGTGTCACCGTATGGTGCCGGTTCTTGGGGGCTGGGCGTAACTCTTGAGTCACCGCGTAAGAATGTAGAACTGCCGGTGGGTAGAAACAGCATCTAATTTTAGACGTGGTTCAGTCACGTAGCACACTGTGAAGTATGCGCTTTCAACGCAACAGCACTGAGACAATGGAAAGTGACGCAATTGCGCACACGCAGACGTAATTGAATTTACGTATGACCATTGACTTTCTAAATTGTTTTGGATCTGGAAACTAAATCTAGAAACGTATATGCGTATACTCTGAAACCAATGCTGAGCAGAGCGAGTTGAACAAATTGAATTGTTACCGTCGTACTGAATCGCATTGTTTGATATTGTCCATATGAATTATATTGGCATGAAAGTTACTATACTTTGTGAAACTAAATAGCATATTGAAGATAAATGCTACAATTAATCTGAAATTAATGGAGTTTAGATTGTTTGTTTAGTAACTCAACTTTGGCTATGGGTTGAATACATTTGCATTTCAATTTCATGGAGATTTTGTTTAAGCAAATAGACAATTGTATACTAGTGACAGTGTGTTACTAGCTGAAGTAGAGACTTTGCAAATGGTATATAAGTAATTAACTTTTATATTACTCGAGCGCTCGAGCGTTCGAGCTTTCGAGCGCTCGAGCATTCGAGCGCTTGAGCATTCGAGCCTTCAAGCTTTCGAGCGTTCGAGCGTTCGAGCGCTCGAGCGTTCGACCCTTCGAGCTTTCGAGCGCTCGAGCGTTCAAACGCTCAAGCGTTCTAGCGCTCGAGCGTTCGAGCGTTCGAGCGCTCGAGCATTCAAGCTTTCGAGCACTCGAGCGTTCGAGCTTTCGAGCGTTTGAGCGTTCGAGGGCTGGAGCGTTCGAGCGCTCGAGCGTTCGAGCGCTCGAGCGTTCGAGCGCTCGAGCATTCGAGCTTTCGAGCGCTCGAGCGTTCGAGCGCTCGAGCGTTCGAGCGCTGGAGCGTTCGAGCGCTGGAGCGTTCGAGCGCTGGAGCGTTCGAGCGCTGGAGCGTTCGAGCGCTGGAGTGCTCGAGCATTTGAGCGTACCAGCGCTGGAGCGTTCGAGCGCTGGAGCGTTCGAGCGCTGGAGCGTTCGAGCGCTCGAGCGATCGAGCCTTCAAGCTTTCGAGCGCTCGAGCATTCGAGCCTTCGAGCTTTCGAGCGCTCGAGCGTTGGAGCGCTCGAGCATTTGAGCGTACCAGCGCTGGAGCGTTCAAGCGCTGGAGCGTTCGAGCGGTCGAGCGGTCGAGCGTTCGAGCATTCGAGCTTTCGAGCGCTCGAGCGTTCGAGCGCTCGAGCGTTTGAGCTTTCGAGCGCTCGAGCATTCGAGCGCTCGAGCATTCGAGCGCTCGAGTGTTCGAGCTCTGGAGCGTTCGAGCTCTGGAGCGTTCGAGCGCTCGAGCGTTCGAGCGCTCGAGCGTTCGAGCGCTTGAGCCTTCGAGCTTTCGAGCGCTGGAGCGTTCGAGCGCTGGAGCGTTCGAGCGCTGGAGCGTTCGAGCGCTTGAGCGTTCGAGTGCTCGAGCGATCGAGCGTTCGAGCCTTCGAGCTTTCGAGCGCTCGAGCGTTCGAGCCTTCGAGCTTTCGAGCGCTCGAGCGTTCAAATGCTCAAGCGTTGTAGCGCTCGCGCGTTCGAGCGTTCGAGCGCTGGAGCGTTTGAGCACTCGAGCGTTCGAGCGCTCGAGCGTTCGAGAGTTCGAGCCTTTGAGCTTTCGAGCGTTCGAGCGTTCGAGCGTTCGAGCGTTCGAGCTTTCGATCGCTCGAGCGTTCGAGCGTTCGAGCGCTCGAGCGCTCGAGCTTCGCTTTCGAGCGCTCGAGCGTTCGAGCCTTCGAGCTTTCGAGCGTTCGAGCGCTCGAGCGTTCGAGCGCTCGAGCGTTCGACGCTCGAGCGTTTGAGCGCTCCAGCGTTCGACGCTCGAGCGTTCAGCGTTTGAGCTTTCGAGCGCTCGAGCGTTCGAGCGCTCGAGCGTTCGAGCGCTCGAGCGTTCGAGCGCTCGAGCGTTCGAGCGTTCGAGCGCTCGAGCGTTCGAGCCTTCGAGCTTTCGAGCGTTCGAGCGTTCGAGCGCTCGAGCGCTCGAGCGTTCGAGCGTTCGAGCGCTCGAGCGCTCGAGCGTTCGAGCGTTCGAGCGTTCGAGCGCTCGAGCGTTCGAGCCTTCGAGCTTTCGAGCGCTCGAGCGTTCGAGCGCTCAGGCGTTCGAGCGCTCGAGCGTTCGAGCGCTCGAGCGTTCGAGCGTTCGAGCGCTCGAGCGTTCGAGCGCTCGAGCGTTCGAGCGTTCGAGCTTTCGAGCGCTCGAGCCTTCGAGCTTTCGAGCGCTCGAGCGTTCGAGCGCTCGAGCGTTCGAGCGCTCGAGCGTTCGAGCGCTCGAGCGTTTGAGTGCTCGAGCGTTTGAGCGCTCGAGCGTTCGTGCTTTCGAGCATTCGAGCGCTGGAGTGTTCGAGCGCTGGAGCGTTCGAGCGCTCGAGCGTTCGAGCGTTCGAGCGCTCGAGCGTTCGAGCGCTCGAGCGTTCGAGCGCTCGAGCGTTCGAGCGTTCGAGCGCTCGAGCGTTCGAGCCTTCGAGCTTTCGAGCGTTCGAGCGCTCGAGCGTTCGAGCGCTCGAGCGTTCGAGCGTTCGAGCGCTCGAGCGTTCGAGCCTTCGAGCTTTCGAGCGTTCGAGCGCTCGAGCGTTCGAGCGCTCGAGCGTTCGAGCGCTCGAGCGTTCGAGCCTTCGAGCTTTCGAGCGCTCGAGCGTTAGCTTTCGAAGCGCTCGAAAGCTCGAAGGCTCGAGCGCTCGAAGGCGCTCGAAGGCTCGAGCGCTCGAACGCTCAAAAGCTCGAAGGCTCGAACGCTCGAGCATTCGAAAGCTCGAACGCTCGAGCGCTCGAGCGCTCGAAAGCTCAAAGGCTCCAACGCTCGAGCGCTCGAACACTCGAGCGCTCGAATGCTTGAGGGCTCGAAAGCTCGAGGGCTCGAACGCTCGAGCGCTCGAAAGCTCGAAGGCTCGAACGCTCAAGCGCTTGAACGCTCCAGCGCTCGAACGCTCGAAAGCTCGAAGGCTCGAACGCTCGAGCACTCGAGCGTTCAAACGCTCGAGTGCTGGAAAGCTCGAAGGCTCGAATGCTCGAGCTCTCGAAAGCTCGAACGCTCGAGCGCACCAATGCTCCAGTGCTTCGAGCCTTCGAGCTTTCGAGTGATCGAGCGCTCGGGCGTTCGAGTGCTCGAGCATTCAAGCTTTCGAGCGCTCGAGCCTTCGAGATTTCGAGCGCTGGAGCGTTCGAGCGCTGGAGCGTTCGAGCGTTCGAGCACTGGAGCGTTCGAGCGCTCGAGCGTTCGAACGTTCGAGCTTTCAAGCGTTCGAGCGTTCGAGCCTTCGAGCTCTCGAGCGTTCGAGCGCTGGAGCGTTCGAGCGTTCCAGTGATCGAGCGTTCGAGCTTTCGAGTGCTCGAGCGTTCGAGTGCTCGAGCATTCGAGCTTTCGATCGCTGGAGCGTTCGAGCGCTGGAGCGTTCAAGCCCTCGAACACTGGAACGCTCCAGCGCTCGAACGCTCGAGCGCTCGAACGCTCGAGCGCTCGAAAGCTCGAGCGCTCGAACGCTCGAACGCTCGAACGCTCGAGCGCTCGAACGCTCGAGCGCTCGAACGCTCAAGCGCTCGAACGCTCGAGCGCTCGAAAGCTCGAAGGCTCGAACGCTCGAACGCTCCAGCGCTCGAACGCTCGAACGCTCCAGCGCTCAAGCGCTCGAATGCTCCAGCGCTGCAATGCGCTCGAACGCTCCAGCGCTCCAACGCTCCAACGCTCCAGCGCGCGAACGCTCCAGCGCTTGAACGCTCCAGCGCTCGAACGCTCCAGCGCTCGAACGCTCCAGCGCTCGAACGCTCCAGCGCTCCAGCGCTCGAACGCTCCAGTGCTCGAACGCTCCAGCGCTCGAACGCTCCAGCGCTCGAAAGCTCGAAGGCTCGAGCGCTCGAAAGCTCGAGCGCTCGAACGCTCGAGCGCTCGAACGCTCGAGCGCTCGAAAGCTCGAAGGCTCGAACGCTCGAGCGCTCGAACGCTCGAGCGCTCGAACGCTCGAGCGCTCGAACGCTCGAGCGCTCGAAAGCTCGAAGGCTCGAGCGCTCGAGCGCTCGAACGCTCGAACGCTCGAACGCTCGAACGCTCGAATGCTCGAGCGCTCGAACGCTCGAACGCTCGAACGCTCGAGCGCTCGAACGCTCGAACGCTCGAACGCTCGAAGGCTCGAACGCTCGAGCGCTCGAACGCTCGAGCGCTCGAACGCTCGAGCGCTCGAACGCTCGAAGGCTCGAACGCTCGAACGCTCGAACGCTCGAGCGCTCCAACGCTCGAACGCTCCAGCGCGCGAACGCTCCAGCGTTCGAACGCGCCACCGCTCGAACGCTCCAGCGCTCCAGCGCTCGAACGCTCCAGCGCTCGAACGCTCCAGCGCTCGAACGCTCCAGCGCTCGAACGCTCCAGCGCTCGAAAGCTCGAAGGCTCGAGCGCTCGATCGCTCGAGCGCTCTAACGCTCCAGCGCTCGAACGCTCCAGCGCTCGAACGCTCGAACGCTCCAGCGCGCGAACGCTCCAGCGTTCGAACGCGCCACCGCTCGAACGCTCCAGCGCTCGAACGCTCCAGCGCTCGAACGCTCCAGCGCTCGAACGCTCCAGCGCTCGAACGCTCCAGCGCTCGAAAGCTCGAACGCACGAAAGCTCGAAGGGTCGAACGCTCGAGTGCTGGAACGCTCCAGCGCTCGAACGCTCCAGCGCTCGAACGCTCCAGCGCTCGAAAGCTCGAACGCTCGAATGCTCGAGCGCTCGAAAGCTCGAAGGCTCGAACGCTCGAGTGCTCGAACGCTCCAGCGCTCGAAAGCTCGAAGGCTCGAACGCTCGAGCACTCGAAAGCTCAAACGCTCGAGCGCTCTAATGCTCGAACGCTCGAAAAGCTCGAAGGCCCGAACGCTCGAGCGCTCGAACGCTCGAGCACTCGAATGCTCGAACGGTCAAACGCTCGAACGTCAAGCGCTCGCTCGAACGCTCAAACGCTCGAGCGCTCGAATGCTCAAGCGCTCGAGTGCTCAAACGCTCGAGCGCTCGAATGCTCGAGCGTTCGAATGCTCGAGTGCTCGAATGCTCAAGCGCTCGAACACTTGAGCGCTCGAACGCTCAACCACTGGAGCGCTCTAACGCTCGAACGCTCGAGCGCTCTAATGATCGAGTGCTCGAACGCTCGAGCGCTCGAAAGCTCAAGCACTCGAACGCTCGAGCGCTCGAGCGCTCAAATGCTCGAGCGCTCGAACGATGTAGCGCTCGAAGCTCGAGCCGTTCGAGAGCTCGAGCGGTTGAGCGATCGAGTGTTCGAGCGCTCAAGCCGTTGAGCGCTCGAACGCTCGAGCGTTCGAGTGCTCGAGCGTTCGAGCGCTTGAGCGTTTGAGCACTCGAGCGTTCGAGCGCTCGAGCGTCCGAGCGCTCAGCGTTCGAGTGTTCGAGCGCTCGAGCGTTCGAGCGCTCAAGCCCACTCCCCCCACTTCCCCCCCCAATCCTCCCCTCCACTCTCCTCGCCGCCCCCCACTCTCCCCCCCACTCTCCCCCCCCACTCATTCGAGCATCCGAGCATTCGAGCATTCAAGCGCTCGAGCGTTCTAGCGCTCGAGCATTCGAGCGTTCGAGCATTCGAGCGTTCGAGCATTCGATCGCTCGAGCATTCGAGTGCTCGAGTGCTCGAGCGTTCGAGCATTTGAGCGTTCGAGCATTCGAGCATTCGAGCGTTCGAATGTTCGAGCGTTCGAGCATTCGAGCGTTCGAGCGTTCAAGCTTTCGAGCGTTCGAGCATTCGAGCGTTCAAGCTTTCGAGCACTCGAGTGTTCGAGCATTCAAGCTTTCGAGCGTTCAAGCATTCGAGAGTTCAAGCATTCGAGCCGGTCAGGGTCAGGGCCAGGGCGTTCGAGCATTCAAGCGTTCGAGCGCTCAAGCATTCGAGCATTCGAGATTTCGAGCATTCGAGCGTTCGAGGGTTCGAGCGTTCGAGCATTCGAGCGTTCGAGCATTCGAGCGTTCGAGTGTTCGAGCATTCGAGCATTCGAGTTTTCGAGCGTTCGAGCATTCGAGCGTTCAAGCGTTCGAGCATTCGAGCATTCGAGCGTTTGAGCCGGTCAGGGTCAGGGCCAGGGTCAGAGCGTTCGAACATTCAAGCGTTCTAGCGTTCGAGGGTTAGGGTTCAAAGGGGTTAGGGTTCGAGCGTTCGAGTGTTAGGGTTCAAGAGGGTTAGGGTTCAAGCGTTCGAGCATTCGAGTGTTCGAGCGTTCCAGGGTTCGAGTGCTTGAGCGTTCGAGCATTCGAGCGTTCGAGATTTCGAGCATTCGAGCGCTCGACCGTTCGAGCCCTCGAGCGTTCGAGCGCTCAAGCGCTGGAGCGTTCGAGCACTCAAGTGCTCGAGCACTCAAGCATTCAAGCTTTCGAGCGTTCGAATGCTCGAGTGTTCGGGCGTTTGAGTGTTCGAGCGTTTGAGCGTTCGAGCATTCGAGGGTTCAAGCGTTCGAGTGTTCGAGCATTTGAGATTTTGTGCGTTCGAGCGTTCAAGCATTCGAGTGTTCGAGCATTCGAGTGTTCGAGCGTTCGAGCATTCGAGCGTTCGAGCATTCAAGCGTTCGAGCGTTCGAGTATTAGCAGACTACAGTGTGGTGCTGCCACCTGGTGTTGACTGTGAGAACCATTAAAGGTTGACTACTAACATGGCATCCAGAAAAGTCAATACAACATGGTGACAGCAGTTATAACCCAACTACTCCAACTTACAGCTAAGTAATGTCTTTTTTTACAAGTTAGGAGTATTTATGAATGTTCCAAGAACAGTTTCAGACGGTGATGAGAGATTCACAACTTCAGTATTTCTCATAATGGGAATAGCATCTTTGAGCAACTCCCAAACCACGCAGACCTGCTCACTCGGTGTGTGAGTCACAGGACACAGACAAAGGAATATTCAGGACACATGGCACATTGCTCAAAAAGAAGGACTGGGCCACACTGTGTTATTTCATGCCCTACAACAGGTTACATGTTGATAGAATTTCAGAATTGACTCTGTATTTCACAATTGACTCCGCATTGATAATGTGAAAATAAGCCAAATTTATCTAAACTCATCCATGGTCAGAAACCCATGTGGATAGTATATGGAAAGTGGGCAGTTACCCAGGCTTACAAACACACATTGCACAGCACCACAACTACTGGTCAGCTTGTACAAAGTACATCAACAACACTCCATATCTTGAGCAAACATGGCAACCTACCAGATTCCACCACCTACAATAATGTCTCTACAAGGGATGTGGCGGAGAATTGGAAGGACTTTGAAACTGCCTGGAATTATTATTGCATTGCCACACTGCTGAACACTAAACTGAAAACAGCTGCAGGTAATCCAGGTCAAGCTGGGATGCAACTAGTTGCTGCGACACTCTGTGCAGTAATAGGTGGTCTGAAGGTGATGAAGAGTCTATCCAACCTGTCTCAGGAGGATAAGAAGGATCCTGAATGCATTCTTCAAGAGCTGAGAGGTCACTTCATCCCTCAACGACATGTCCTTTTCAAACGATATAAGTTCAACATTGCAACACAGAAGGATGAGTCAGCAGATGAATTCCTGATCAGGTTACGCCAACTTGCGGAGTCATGTGAGTTTGAAACGTTAAAGGATAGCCTCATCCAGGATCGCCTTGTAATAGGAACATCCGATGAGGTTTGCCGAGACCGTCTTCTGCATTTAAGACCTATACCTGACCTCAACCGGTGCATAGAGCTCCTGAGAGCAAGTGAGCTCCAAAAGTCCCACAGGCAGGTGATGTCAATGGGAAAGGAAATACGACCAGTTGACCATATACACAACAAGAATAAACCATGGCAGAAGGGAAAGACGTCCAAGCCAACAAGCAAAGTGAAACTTTCAGACAATGCCACATGCAGATGGTGTGGAAAGTCTCCAAGACACAACCGAGGCGAGTGCAAGGCAAAGGAGAGCAAGTACCATCTATGCGGGAAAATTGGGAAGTACGCAAATGTATGTATATCTAGCAAATCCAAGTCAGTCCATGAAGTGAAAGGAGGCAAT
Source organism: Branchipolynoe longqiensis (assembly GCA_030323885.1). Taxonomy (NCBI): domain Eukaryota; kingdom Metazoa; phylum Annelida; class Polychaeta; order Phyllodocida; family Polynoidae; genus Branchipolynoe; species Branchipolynoe longqiensis. The sequence goes on along the minus strand of CM059199.1, from coordinate 53,064,220 downwards.
GTGGATTACATGGATCTCCCATTTCTAGGTGAAGTCAAGCCTCATTCAAATGATTTTTGGACAGCCGATCTGCAGGTCAACCGACGACCAACCACCTTCAAGCTAGATAGTGGGGCTGGTGTGACCATCATTGGCAATAGAATGCCATGGCTGAAGGAGGTCTCCCTAATCCCAACTTCAAGAGAGTTCAGAGGACCAGGAGGTGTTCCTCTTACAGTATCTCATTGGTGAGATATCAAAGCTCACCTGACAATTGGGGATAGGACAGTAGTGGAAAATGTATATGTCATGAAAGGACAGGAACATAACCTCTTAAGCAAAAATGCATGTGTAAACCTCAAGCTTCTAAAGCCAGCAGCATCCGTCTACGATGTTCAGATGATACCAAATTTGCATGCTGAGTTCCCACAACTCTTCAGAGGACTTGGATGCTTGAAAAACAGCCATAGAATTTCACTTCTACCGGATGCTCTCCCTGTGTGCCCCTATACGGCAAGGAGAGTACCACACCCTCTTCTAGAACAGGTGGTAAACGAACTGAAGTTCATGCAAAAGCAAGGGGTCATCTCTCCAGTCAAAGAGCCAACAGCTTGGTGCTCAGGAATGGTGTGCGCCCCAAAGTCAAATGGGAAAGTTAGGATTTGTGTGGATCTGACTCCACTTAACAAAGTAGTACAACAGGAAGTTCACCCTATGGCCACAGTTGATGCAAATCTTGCCAAGCTGAAGGGCAGCCGGATATTCTCAAAACTCGATGCTAATTTGGGATTCTGGCAGATACCTTTGGATCAAGAGTCCAGGCTACTGACCACTTTTGTGACACCCTTCGGCCGATTCTACTTCAACAGACTGCCATTTTGAATAAGCTCAGTGCCAGAAATATTCCAACGCACAATGTCTCAACTACTACAGGGACTTGATGGCATAGTCTGCCACATGGATGACATTCTAGTCCATGGCTCTAACCAAGAAGAGCATGACGGGTGGGTCAGAGCAGTTCTACAATTCTTACAGGATGCAGGACTGACGCTTAATGAGAAAAAGTGTGAGTTCTCCAAGACTCAGATGACCTTCTTGGGTCATATAGTCACTCCAAACAGCATCGAAGCAGACCCAGCCAAAACAAAGGCGATCCGAGAGTTCCCTGCACCAACCAATGTGACAGAGCTACAACGGTTCAATGGGATGATCAATCAACTGTCAAAGTTCATCCCTGATCTGGAATCTATCAATGAGCCACTATGTCATATCCTGCGAAAGGAACAACTGTGGACATGGGATCCAGCACCGAAAGAGGCATTCCAGACCATTAAGACCAGATTGGCATCTACTGACACACTGGCACACTATGCCCCTAAGCGGGAGACTATCATTGCTGCTGATGCCTGCCAAAATGGGTTAGGAGTCATACTCTTTCAAGTGGATTCATCCGGTAACCGACGACCAGTCTGCTATGCCTTCAGGTCATTAGCAGATCATGAAGTATGATACGCCGTGATTGAGACGGAGGCACTTGCAGCGACATGGGCATGTGAAAAGTTCTCTGACTACATCCTTGGTATGAGATTTGTCTTAGAGACTGACCACAAACCCCTCATACCACTTCTCTCCACAACTGATTTATCCAAGATGCCACCTCGAGTTCTGATATTCCGACTGCTGATGATGAGGTTCAGCCCTGAAGTAGTTCATGTCCAGAAAAAGATCAAACGACAGCAGATGCCCTATCACGGGCTCCTGTCAGCAAAACAACACCTGCTGACCTCACCTTCATCCAGGAAATTGAGGAATTTGTTTCACTGACAGTAAAGTATCTGCCACCCACAGAGGTCTGGCTGAATCAAATAAAAGACACTCAAAACGAGGACACAATCTGTGCAGAGGTCAAGTCATACTGCAAGACTGGATGGCCTGGATACATGCCTCAACAACCTTTGCTCCGTCCCTACTGGGAAAAGAGACACCATCTCACCACCCAAAAAGACATACTTTGTGATACCTCTATCTCTTCAAATCGAGGTACTGGATCAGATCCATCAGGGTCATCTGGGCATCAGCAAGTGCAGGGCCCAGGCTATTGGCAGTGTCTGGTGGCCACTTCTCAGCAAACAGATTGAGATCATGTGCAACAGATGTCCTACCTGAGCAATATATCGTTCTCAGAGAAAGGAGCCTGTCCTCTCATCTTCCTTCCCAGACCATGCATGGGAACGGTAGGAACCGATCTCTTTGAAATAGAGAAGAAAACCTACATCATCATAGTGGATCACTACTCAAGATGGATAGAAGTCCGACACCTGGCTCAAACCACATCAGACCATGCCATCGAAGCTTTAAAGTCCATCTTCAGCACACATGACATTCCTGATTATGTTGTGTCAGACAATGGACCACAGTACTCTTCAGACAGCTTTAAGAGTTTTGCAAGAGACTATCACTTTGTACATATAACATCTTCACCATTGTATCCACAGTCAAATGGGGAAGCAGAATGTGGGGTACAAACAGCAAAGAACATTATGAAGAAGAATGTTGATCCACATCTTGGATTTCTGGCTTACCGCACAGTGCTAATTCACAATGGTTACTCCCCAAGCCAACTCCTGATGAACAGAAACCTGAGAACGACACTGCCTACTACACGAGAGGTGCTCAGGAAGACCTTGGTTCTGGATCCAGTGAACCTAGGGATCAAGGAACATGAATACCGGGAGACAGCAAAGAAGGACTACAACCGACACCATTGTACAGTGCCTCTTCCTTCCCTGTCCAACGGTGACACTGTCTGGATCAGGGACCAAAACAAGTAAGGTTCTGTCCAGGAGAAGCTGTCTAGCCCAAGATCATACCAAGTCTCGACAGAAACAGGTTCCTCCATCCAAAGAAACTGAGAGGCACTTGTACACACAGGGAGAAATGAAACAGAACCAACAGAGAACTGTTCAACCCCTGTGATGCCATCGCCAGTGAAGCCGTCACCACTCAAAACTGTTGTATACCTATTCCATTATGTACTATCATGAATCCATACTTTGATGTACACTGGCAGGCATGGGCACCAGGAGGTACAAGATGGCTGAAGAATAAACACTACACAGTCTCCCTCACAATCCAACATAACTCAACTTAACATGGTGACAGCTGGGTGGAACCTGCCCTTGCAATGATCTCTGTCAACAGGAAGTCAACAACAACAACAATGGTATGGTGTTGATCTGTCAATGGACATCTGTGAGCTCTGGAATGAGAGTATTGTTGAGATGTGTGAGTGATAATAGGGAACCATGCTGCCTGCTGTGCACTCTGAACTCTGGATGCAAGGTTCACCTCTGCCAGAATTAATGGGCATTGACAACTTTGGCTGTAACTAAGTCAAAAATGGTCCGATCTGGATGCTGTCAAGTGCATTCTGTGCAGGACAGAGCCCATGAATATGTGTGCTGTGTCAGATGAAGATGGAAAGTGAAGAAATGCCGTGCAGAATTTGAAATTGGTTCAGTAAGTAAGGCCTACCACAGATCTCGATCCACTGCAAGTGTAAAAGCATGCTGTTTTCCCTCTTTGGAGTGAAAGTGTAGTGTCCTGACAATATTGCCAATTTTCTGACTACCACCAACTTGTTATCATTGTGCATAGTTGTGTTAATCCTTGTGTGCTAAGTCCTAGACACCAAACATGGCTACTAATTTGGGAGTTCCGTTACCACAACTGAACTGGGACCTCAGGGATCAAACTTATGCATTCAGTGAATGGAAGAGCTTCCTTAACAGCTACTTTGTGATCAGTGATGTAGAAAATGAAAAGAAATGGTACTACATCTTGCTGTCAGCTGGTACCAAAGGTCATGAACTCTGGAATTCATGGGGTCTGAGTGATGAAACAAAGAGAGACCCAGCCAAGGTATTTGAACAGTTTGAAAAACATTTGGTGGGAACCCTTAACAAATGGGTTATGCGACTTGAACTGGCTAGTTTGGTCCAAAAAGAAGGTGAAGCTGTTGATGATTTTATTTGCCGTCTCAAAGCTAAGGCGAATATGTGCACTGTCTCAAATGAGGAGATGAAAAATGAGCAGATAACGTTTCAGTTGATCAAAGGTATTTTCTGGCCTGAAGCACGGAAGAAGTTGATTGAGAAGGGAAACACACTGAAACTAGAGGATGCAATTAAATGTGCTGACTGTTACCAGGCAACACTTCAAAATACTAACAGTTTTGCTGGTACCAGTACTGCCTCAATCAACACATTCGAGTACCACAACACTTGTCGTTTCTGTGGAACATCGCATCCGCCGAGGAAATGCCCAGCATATGGCAAGAAGTGTAATAATTGCCAAAAGATGAACCATTTTGGTAAAGTGTGCCGTCAGAAATGCGATCAGAGCACCAGAGCTGGGAAGAAGGACCCTGGTGGTGCCAAGACCAAGCATCGACAATCCCGTTCCAAGAGCAGACATAGGGATAATCATAGGACTGTACAAGACTTTGACTGTAATAGAAGTCCCCCAAATGATGACGCTCTTGACTGTGGGGAGGTGACAATCCAAGTATGTGACTTTGATGCAACGGACCGACAGTCAATCTTTGCTAAATTAAATGTAAAGCCTCCTGATGTAAAGTGCAAAGTGACTCTCAAGGTCAAAGCAGACACAGGTGCCAATGGTAACATCCTACCATTGCGATGCCTACGGCAGATGTATCCGAATGAAAGACATCCTCAGTGTATGTTACAGCGTAGCTCTGTCAAACCTACTGCTGTAAATGGCACAGACATTGAACAATTAGGTACAATGGTTATGCAGATCCAATTTGAAGACTCCAAATGGATCACTGCCAGATTCTATGTGTGTGACACTAAGGGGCCAGCCATTTTGTCGTGTGGGGCCTCTGAAAGGTTGAAACTTATAAGCGTTTCACAGAGCAAAAATATCAGTGCTGTTCATGAAAATAAATTGCAGTCCCACACCACTGTCCCTAGCAGTAGACCAAACAGACATGAGGTCAAGTCCGAGATTTCTGACAGGAGTGCCCTGCGACAAGCTTATCCTGAGTGTTTTGAAGGCATTGGTCGAATGCCCAAACCATACCATATTGAGTTAAAAGATGATGCTACCCCAGTTATTTCTGCTCCACGTAAATATCCCATTCAGCTGAGGCAGGAAATTTGTGACAAAATTGAAGAAATGGTGAAACTTGGTGTTGTAGAAAAATGTTCTGATGAAACTGCTTGCGATTGGGTCAGCTCCTTAGCATTTTCCCGTAAAGCATCTGGTGAGCTTAGGGTGTGTTTAGATCCTAAAAATCTCAATCAAGCAATTAGGTGTACACATCATAAGACACCTACACTAGAGGAAATCAGTCACAACTTCTCTGGCTCAACTGTGTTTTCTAAACTTGATGCTAAGCATGGGTATTGGAGTATTGTTTTAGATGATGAAAGCAGCATGTTATGCACATTCAACAGCCCTGCTGGTAAATACAGATTCCGTCGTTTACCATTTGGCTTGTGTGTTTCTCAAGACATCTTTCAGAAATACATGGATGAGATCATTGAGAAAGCAGGTGTCGGTGTGGATGGCATTGCTGATGACATCGTTGTACATGGTAGAGATGAGTCGAAACATGATGAAGCTCTACTACGATTAATGAAGGTATCCAAAGAGTATGGTCTAGTATTTCGCTTTGAAAAGTGTGAAATCAAAAAGAAGATGATTGAATTCTATAGTCTGATCTGGTCCAAGGATGGTATGAAGCCTGATGTAAAGAAATGTGATGACATTCGAAACCGTCCTGCTCCCCAGAATAGGCAGGAGCTCCAAAGCTTTCTTGGTCTCATACAGTATTTAGGGCCCTTCATACCACACTTGTCGACCAAGACCAGTGTATTACGCTTAGTGTTGAAATCAGATGCTGATTGGAGTTGGGATGTAGAACATAATGCTGCTTTTGAGTCACTAAAACAGGCTATTCATGAAGACATGCAGTTGCGATATTTTGATCCTAACCTAGCATTTGAACTAGAGGTTGATGCGTCTATCCATGGATTAGGTGCTGCTCTCATTCAGAATGGGAAGCCTGTTGCATTCGCTTCCAAAGCACTTACTCCAGCTGAGACCAGGTATGCAAACATAGAGAGAGAGTTGCTAGCTGTTGTATATGGACTAGAAAAGTTCCATACGTATATTTTTGGTCGCTCGCCGAGTGTTTTTAGTGATCATAAGCCACTAGAAAACATTAAGCTGAAGCAGCTAAGCCAAGCTCCTCCTCGGTTGCAGCGCATGCTGTTGCGCATCCAGCCGTATGATATTGACTTGAAGTACCGTCCTGGAAAGGAGATGGTCTACGCTGACTACTTGTCACGAAAAGCACCCTCTCCCGGACCGAGTGTAGAACTTGAACAAGCGATACACATGGTACAGATCTCAGTCAACCAGCTTGAAAAGTTGCGCTTAGGTAGTAAGCAAGATGTTGAGATATCGGCATTGACTGAGCAGATTATTCGAGGTTGGCCACAACAGGTTAGACAAGTTCCAAAAGTTATTCGGAGCTACTGGTCTATGAGAGACTATATGTCTGTTGAAGATGGGCTTGTATATGCCGGAAATAGATTTGTTATTCCAGAGTCTTTCCGCAAGGAATATCTCGAACGCATTCATGCCAGTCACCAAGGTATCACCAAGTCCCAGTTACGAGCAAAGGAATGCCTATACTGGCCAAACATGTCATCTGACATAGAGACACTAGTAAGTGATTGTGTAATATGTCTACAAAATTCAAAGAGTACCCAAAAGGAGCCTATGCAGCCACATGACCTTCCCTCCCAACCATGGGAAGTACTTTCCAGTGACTTGTTTGAGCTGCATGGCCATACATATATTGTATTGGTTGATCATTTCAGTAAAATGCCCTTTGTATGTGGTCTTCATTCATTGACCAGTCTTGAAGTTATCAAATTTTTCAAGGACATGTTTGCCATTCATGGTGTACCAAAACGACTGTACACTGACAATGGTCCACAATATGATGCGGCATTGTTCAGAAAATTTGCCATGGTATGGGAGTTTGAACATATTACAAGCAGCCCACGATACTCGCAGAGTAATGGTGTGATTGAGAGAACAGTTGGTATTGTTAAAGCGGTCCTGAAGAAAGCCAAGCAGTCTGGGACAGATCCCCAGATGGCACTTCTGTGCCTCAGAAGTACCCCGCTTGGACCCAGAGTCCCAAGTCCAGCTGAGTTGCTGTATGGAAGGAAGGTTCATTCAAATCTCCCTGCCAAGGATGAAATTCGACAGTCAGTTAGTGATCATCATAATTGGTTGAGTGACAATGCAAAAAGGTCATCACAGTATTATGACCAAAATGCAGGTCCTGAGTTGCCAGGATTACTCCCTGGTATGAAAGTACTGATGCAGGAACCAGGCAAATCTTCATGGGTTCCTGGAACTGTAAAATCAGTGTGTAAGGAGCCTCGATCATACATGATCAAATCGCCTAATGGAAATGTATTACGGCGCAACCGTCGTTTCTTGAAAGAGCTTAGTGCAGAGGCTAGTAAGAAACTTGGATTTAGCCGAGAATCAACTGACCTAGAGAGCCCTTGTTCTGAAGCTGAACCCCTTCCACAAAGCCAATGTTCTGGGAATGAGCAGTCTGTGACTTGCTCGCCCACAAGACCACCCACTGAAAAGAGTGTGAGGTTTAGTGAACGTGCAAGCCTCACAGTCATTCGTAGTGACCAAGCGGTCAAAGAGGTATTTAGTCGTAGACAGTCTGAAAGAACAACTAAAAAAAACATCAAGACTAATTGAACAGTGCGGAGTCATGGTTAATTTTGGTTCTTAGACTTAGTCAGTAGTATGTCTGAGCATTAGACTTATTATGTTGTCAGTCACAACTTTTATATACATTCAAAGTTAATCACAGTATTAGTCAACTGCAAGAGAAACTATTATCAGAATTTGCGTATTGGAGGAAATATTCAAGATTATCTTTCAATGAAGTAACTGCAATGGTAATAGTAGTGCACATGTATAAACCTAAATATTCTCAGCATGATGAGAAATTGTATTGACATCCACATAGGTATATAACTTGTACACATCAACATGATTATTGTAACACAGGAAGATTGCTGCTTTTCATTTATAAGAAAAGGGATGTTGTATACCTATTCCATTATGTACTATCATGAATCCATACTTTGATGTACACTGGCAGGCATGGGCACCAGGAGGTACAAGATGGCTGAAGAATAAACACTACACAGTCTCCCTCACAATCCAACATAACTCAACTTAACAAAAACATCCCAGAGTTCAAAGGTCAGTCTGCCAATGACCAACTCCTAAGGACACTAAGAGTACTCAGTCTGACTAAGAACTATGAGAGTTTATGACAGTTAAGTAAAATGTATTGATATCCTAAAAAGGGAGATGTAGTATTAGCAGACTACAGTGTGGTGCTGCCACCTGGTGTTGACTGTGAGAATCAATAAAGGTTGACCTCTAACATGGCATCCAGTAAAGTCAATACAACAGAAATAATAATTTGAAACCTAATTGCTATGGTTTTGTGTTATTTCTGATCATTAAAGCGGAAAACAGAAAAATATTAACAATGTAACAGTCCAAGTGGAATCAACAATTTTACACAAATGTTTGGCTCAAATTTCAATGTTATGGGGCAATTTGATGATTTATCTTTTACTATACCATAACTGGGTCCGTGCATAGAGTGTCAAGTGGTGAAAATAGTTCCTGTACTGTATCTGTACTCAGTGTTTGATACAGAGTTTCATAGCAGGCTACTTGCAAGTGGAAACAAAATGTTATGATGTTACTGACTCCAGAAAAGGTTAACTATTTCATAATTTTTATTAGAAATAAATGTCTTCAACTTAATGAGGACATTGAATATGACCATTTGAAGTGAAATGTGCTGTTGTTCAGAGGTTTTCATTAAGTTTGTGACACTTTATTTTCAATGCTGTCACAAATTAGTGATGTAATTTTCTATTTATTTAGCTACATCCATCCCAACAAGATACACAAATCACAACATTAGCATTTACTTTTGATCTAAATATCTCCCATATTATTGTGCTAAATGATGAAATATAAATATTGACACTCCAATAATGGGCTTCTTTGAAATATGCATTTCAAGTAAACTACCTCAAGTGGTACACAAACGGGGCTGCTTCAAGGGGAGAAACCTGGACCACCCTCACTGTGTCAATTCTTAATACGTCCTTCTTAAGATTGTCTTTCTTCTCATGTGTACCCTTTTTAATTGGAAGCATTTGGATTTAATTCTCAGCAGGTACGTGCTATTTCGAGTGTTATTAAATTGTGTTTATGCAAACATAATATATATTCTGATAGCCTGAGTCATTCTAGATTGCTTGTTTGTTCTTCGATAAGGTTTCATCTGTCAAACCTTTCGGATCGACAACATTGAACATGATTACGTACATTTTATTACGTCAGTTTTCCATAGCGTCGGTCTCTGAGTGTGCCTATTTCCGATAAATAACCTATGGCTAGGTTGTAGATGCTCCGATTCAGATCAGATGGGCGGGGGGCCCACATCGAAGATTTGTGGGGAAAACTGTCTATATATTTACTCTGACAAGTGTGTGTATAATCATTTTGTACAGAATTGTTTTACGTTCACACAACTAGCGACAGGAAATAGCGACATGACGTGCCTAGGTTTGAAGGCGGCATATTTTAATCACAGAATATGATACAAACAGCAATGAGAGAGATCTAGATTGAAGACAGAGGTGAATATACACTTTCCTAGAAATAGACACCACCTTAAAAAATATAAATACCAACCAACAGAAGTGGAAACCAGACAAACATGTCACAGAAATCACCAGTGGTGGGTGATAAAAGGAGGAAACGTGGAAAGCCCAACGGTCAAACTGGCCCAGCTAGAGCTCTCATGCCTGCTAACTCGACGCCAGCAGACACAGAACCAAGTGATTGGGATGAACATGTAAACAAACCCTCTGACATTGCATCCACAACTGACATGCATCCTTCTAATGAAAAGGAAAAGATGGTTATGGTATCTGAGAAAGAACTAAATAAACTACACTCACAGATTGAACAGCTAAATACAACACTAAGAGATTTAGGCAAATACACTACAAATGACATCAGGAGATTAACTGTGGCACTGGCAGTTGTACAAGAACATCATCATGCTGTCGGTCGCGATGCGACAAAGACTGCTTTCATTACTTGACTGCCGCTCTCCATTTAGCTCTCTGCTGTGAGAGTTGCGTCCATGAGTCGGTCTTAGTGTCTCTCAGCTTCAGGTTTCTCTTGATGGTATCTTTGAACCGGAGACGGGGGCGCCCTCTCTTTCTGTAGCCAGAAGACAGTTGAGAATAGAGGATCTGCTTTGGTAGCCTGTCTGATGACATCCTCATGAGGTGTCCAGTCCACCGGAGATTCTTTTTGATCAGAAGATCTTCCATAGAGGGCAGCCCCATCCGTTCGAGTATTTCCTTATTCGTCACTTTGTCCTTCCAGTTTAGCCTCATGATTGAACGCAGATGTCGCATCATGAAGGCATGCAGCTTTTTCACCTGCTGTCTGTACACTGTCCAGGCCTCGGCTCCGTATAGTAGGGTGGATAGCACGATTGCGCGGTAGATCTTACCTTTGACCCGAATGGACACATGGTGGTTGTTCCAGAGTCTCTGGCGTAGTCGGCCGAAAGATGCGCTAGCCTTGGCCATCCTCCTCTGTATCTCAGCATCAATGCGTCCATCACTTGATATAGTGCTTCCGAGATAGGTGAATTCCGGAACAGAGTTCAGCTTGTTTCCGTCAACCATGATCTCCTCCTCTCGGGTTCTTGTAGAGTTGGGTTGGTACAGCACCTCCGTCTTCTTGATGTTAATTTTCAGGCCAAACTTCTTTGATGCATCGGAGAAAGCGTCCACTATTTTCTGGGTCTCTTCAGCAGAGTGGGCAACCAGTGCACTGTCATCTGCGAATAGTAGCTCTCTCACCAGTATCTGAGTAGTCTTGGTCTTCGCTCTGAAGTGTGCGACATTGAATAGGTCAGCGCTCTGTCTGGACTGTATATAGATGCCATCCCCCATGTCTCGGAAAGCCTCGTCTAGCATTGCTGATAGGAAGATGGAGAAGAGCGTGGGGGCCAGTACACAACCTTGCTTGACCCCATTGGTAACCCCAAACGATTCCGAGACTTCCCCTCCAGCACTAACGTTCGCCATCATTCCTGTATGTAGAGCCTCGATCATAGTTGTGAACTTCTCTGGGCATCCGTACTTCCTCAGTAGCTGCCATAGCCCGGTCCTCCCGACTGTATCAAATGCCTTAGTGAAATCGACAAATACCATGTACAGTGGTCGGTCCTGCTCAATGCACTTTTCTTGTAGCTGTCGGAGACAAAATACAAGAACAACAGACTGCTAATAAAAGGAAACTTCAGATCATGGAAAATCAGGTGATCATAATGGAAAAAGAAAACAACTGGAGATCATCACAGATAAATGACTTAGAAAACAAACAACGCATGAGTAACATGAAAATTGATGGCAAACCAGAACACAACACTGAAGATTTACGACAATATGTCGTGAATTTAGCAGAATTTGTTGGTGCACATGGTGTGAAACATGCAGACATTGAGTACACAACAAGGCTGGCCAAACTACAACAAACATAGGCCAATCCTAGTAGTGTTCAAGGCAGTCAAGGATCGCAACAGTGTGTACTTCAACAGACCAAAACTCAAAGGATCAAATGAATACAAAGGGATATACCTAAATGATCACACTACTGGAGACACTAGGCGAGCACTGGAGTTGGGACATGATGTGAAAGTTCATAGTGATGGAGTCATTATAAACGGTGCTAAGATAAAGCATTCAGGACCTCAGAACCTACCACAGGGCTGCTCACTTCAGGAATCGAAGACAATTGAGGTAAATGGAGAACTGTATTTTCGCTTCCAACATTCATACCTATCAAATTTCTAGCCGGCACCAATTGTAGTAAATGAAACAGTTTACATGACCTCGGAACACAGGTTGCGAGCTGCTAAATGTGTTGAACATGACCGTGATGACTGTCTAAAAGAGGCATTGACAGCTGTCACACCACCACAAGAGGCCAAACAACTAGGAGACCACATTGAGGAAAAACCAGAATGGCGTGCTAAACGGGAACGCATCCTAATGGAAATTGTGGAGGAAAAGTTCAGATTAAACCCTGTTCTGGCAGGAAAACTGTTAGACTCTGGAAATATAAAATTGAACGAGGCTACAAGCAGTACATTCTATGGTATAGGAGTAGCTATCCACAATAAGGCAGTGAAGGAGAAGACCTACCAGGGTGAGAACAAGCTAGGTCAAGTACTTGAGCTGCTACGGGCAATGCTAAAGGATGAGCACAAGAACACAACTGCTGCACACAACAGACCTTCTTAGACATCTGATGAGGAATCATAATTTGCACCAGACTCCAGAAAGCATGCAGTCACTATGGACAAATATGCACATAAATGACACATGACAGCCAATGAATATGAAACCTATTGCCAGTCTAAAACTGTACACTGTCCAAACATGACTGAACGACACAATCCTAGCAATAAACTGACAAATAAACAATTTAACCAAAGCAACAAGACAATATAAGCAAAACTTCTAACACTCAAAAGACATACTTGCATACATGTAATGTGTAGAAATAAAACCCTTAACAAAAACTTCTATTTTTTTGCATACTTTTAGCAATTTCTGAGCCAAGTTATTATTGAGTGTCACATGAAACATGTGTTACATGTCACATGTCACATGCATTACAACTCCAATAACATCAGAAGTTATGGAAGTATTTCAAAATTACTTTGAAATATGTCCACAGCATCAAAAACTAATAAGCATAAATACCTTTTCAGGCTCTGTGGTGTTTGTTTGATCTTGAAGAAAAAACTTTTCCTTTCCATGTCACACATGTTTCAGTGTCACAATTTTATAAGTCCTCTGTTCTACTCTCAAGTGGACAGAGCCTCATAAAATTGCACTTAGTTACTCTTAGTGAGTGCAGTTCAAAACCGTACTAGGAAAAAATAAGGGTTTTGTTTTAAATCTGACACCAGGCGGCTTTTTGTGTCACACCGAAACACGCGTAACGTTCTCCACTTAGTCATGTACAAAGCCTACCTGACGTGCAATCGGGGTCCAAACTGCTTTTCTTTTAATTGTGCCTTAAAATAGGATATATGTGGAACACAACAAGCCTAACTAGGATAAGCTGTGATGTATTTAAGTTTTTACCGCCAATTCCCCCTTTTTAGGACCAGCAGCAAAGAAGAACCCATATATGGACAGTGTGAACAGTCCATCCAGTCTACAATATCAGACTCTGGAAATATATGATTGAAAATCTATGTAGTTAACATTTAAGCTGATTGTTGGGTGCTACACATCCAAGTCATATTCCGTAAAGCACATGATTATATTTAGAAAATTGTTATATTTAGGTTAATTCAAGTTTGAGGATCAACCATATTTTATTAATGGAATATGACTCAAATATATCTGTCGATATAAGGGATGTTGATAGTAATCATTACACAACTGTCTGTACATGTGTCAAAATGAATCATCATGTTGTTGTCATACATATTCATCCTGTCATAAACAATGTCCTCATCATATGATGCACAGTAGCCACAAACTGTGTCAATTATAACTCAGCCTGTACAGAATTATTATGTATGTGTACAATATTTTACCTGTATCCTGGTGTATCTACAAATCACACCTTAATGCCTCTAGCCAGTCAACCTTTAGGCAAGATAATGCAGTGCACTGCAGGCAATTACCTCAAACACCCCAGATTACTATGCACAAGTCCCACCATCACTCTGCATGGTAGAGGTAGGACCAATCCACATATCACCTTTACTATTCACCTTTTACTTAACTATTCACCTTCCAAATCGCCCAGTATCCACAGAATATCACTTTCTAATTAAGGTACAGCAAATGATAATGCAGCCTCAACATTTTTGATGAGATTCATCATCACTTTACCCACCCAAGAAGGGGTTATTAGACACCCCTTTATTGAATCACACACACTCAGACACACTTCGCTAAATGGTATACCATCAGCACTGATACTAACAACATTTGAGAGGGGGAGTTCTCGGGGAGGTCTAGGAAGGGCACTAGTGAAGGGACATAGGAAATGCCCTTAGATGGCATCAAGGGTCTGCCAGGATTCAAAATAGGACATCTAAATATTAGAAGTATAACCAACAAAATTGAAACACTAAGGATTGATCTACCTAATTCAGGTTTTGATGTATTATCAATCTCAGAAACCTGGCTGAACTCAACCACAGAAAATAAATTAACATCTGTCAAAGGGTACCAACTAACCAGATCTGATCGCCAAACAAAACAGGCAAATGGCCAAACTAAGGCTGGTGGAGGGCTGGGAATCTACTATAAAGAAGGGTTCAACATAGATACACATTTGTAAAACATAATCATTCAAATACAAATATAGAAATTATGGGGCTCATAATAGAAAGGGTTTATTGTAAGAAAATACGCCTGAATTTGTTGGTGCGGTAATGAAGGAAGATGTACATAGAAAGATTAAGGGCTTGTCTGAATACAAATCATCAGGAATTAAAGATCTCAGCCCAAGGATACTAATTGATTCAATAACTATATTAATCAAAGAATTCACCCATATATATAGTAAACCTATCAATTGAAACAGGTATTTTCCCAGATGATTGGAAAATTGCTTCAGTTGTACCTATCCCAAAAGTCAGCAACCCTAAAAAATGCAATTACCTCAGACCAATTTCTCTTCTACCCATAACTGGTAAAATAGTTGAGCAACTCATTCATGATCAAATAAAAACATTTTTTGAAGCAACAAAGGCAGGTCCACAACCAAAGCACTCTCAACACTCCTTGATGTGCTTCTCAGTGTGATATATTCTGGCAAACTTACCATAGCAGTATATATTGATGTAAAAAAAGCATTTGACAATATAGATCATAAAATTCTGTTGCAGAAGGTTGTCAAGAGTGGGTTGGGTCCAAAAACAGTAGCCTTTTTGACAAACTATCTTTCCAATTGAAAACAAAGTACCAAACTAAATGGCATTGAGTCCACCTTAAGACAAGTAAACACTGGGGTACCACAGGGATCAACACTGGGCCACCTTCTATTCCTTCTGTTCATAAATGACTTACCCCAAGCACTGAGGCAAACAAAATGCTTTTTATTTGCTGATGAAGCAGTCCAGCTGGTATCAAACAGTAACTTAGCAAAAGCAGCAGAATTGACAAATAAAAATTTGGCTAGAATAAATATATATATGCTGCAAAGAAAATAAATTAACTCCCAATATAATCAAAACTGAATATGTTATCTATGGCACCAAGAACAAGAAGGACAAATCCACAAAAGTCCAAATAAAGATTGGGAATGAAACACTAAGGGAGGTAGAGAACTACAAATATTTGGGAACTGAACTCGATGGCACTCTAAATGGGAATAAACAACTAAGTAGATTAAATCAGTCACTGGCAAGGAAACTGAACACCTTCAGAAAAATCAGGGGTTTTAGAAGTGAAAAAACAGCTCTTATGTACAAAACAATGATCCTCCTAATAGTTGATTATTGATACTTTTGTCACATACCTAATATTAAAAACTGACAACAAAATGACAAACCCCCAAGACGGAAATGACTTCGAAGGAAAAGTCATAACTGCAATTCTAGGAGAAAACATCACAAAGATAATCAAAGACTGGATAATAGATGAAATAAACCAGGCTAAGACAAAACCACACGAATCGAAACTGGAAAATGACACCAGGTCAGACGCGGAAAATGCGAGCACGGAGAATGCTGAAATAAATGTTGTAATACCCAAGGACACGATCCAAAGCCTCAAAAAAGAACTTGACAAACTACAGACAGCATACAACAGTCTAACACTGGAATGTGCTTGGTACAAGGCAAACTACAAAAACAGAAGTGACGAAGCACAAAACAAGAAAGATTAACCCAAAAGATGTGGCAACACAACAACAAATGGAAAAAATACTCTACCACAAACAGCAGTGGAAACACTACAGCAAACAGCAGTGGAAAACAAAAAACTAAACATAATCGTACAGGGCATCCCCGAAAAAGAAGGTGAGTCCATGGAAAGCACGATCTCAAACCTACTAAGAAAAGCTGAATGCTCTTTCGATTGGACAGTAGTTAAAAAAGCCTACAGACTTGGAAAAAAGAACAGGAAAAGAACAACAAATGAAGGACCAAACAAACAAAACGACGAATCCGGAGAATCGACCAAGGAAAATCATGAGGAAAACCCCAACGACAACACTAAAGAGCAGCCAAATGAGCCCAGGCCGAGAGGGATAAAAATCCACCTAGGAAAGGAAAGTCAAAAAAGAGAACTGTTCAGAAACAAGCAAAAACTGAACAATGTCACACTCAGGCCAGACAGGACCGAAAAGGAGATGTTAGACGAAAAGATGGTACAGCAAATGTACACACTGGCCAGGGAAAGGAATGACAAAACCACAGCCAGAATGAGAGGAAAAAACTTTGAAATAGAAGGAATAATATACAAACCGACAGAATTTGAGAACATAAAGGTTGAAGGAATAAACCCAGAGACTGCGGCGACAAGAGAACACAGCTGGGGTATTTCCTTCCAGGGTCACAACGCCCCCTACAGCAACCTTTTCAAATGCAAAATAAAGGGAAAAGATGGCAAAATCTACAACTCGGCTGAACAGTACTACTGCTCAGTAATGGCTAAATACCACAATAAATTCGATGTCATGCGGCTCATTGAAGCAACTGAAAACCCATATACCATTAAAGCACTAGGAAAAAAAGTATGGCGGTCACCAGACTGGATAAAAACAAATGAAAAAGTGATGGAGGACATTGTAATGGCCAAATTCACACAAAATGATGAACTAAAAGAGAAAATCCTAAACGCGCCCGGGAAAACCTTCAAGGAATGCACGAGATGCCCCTACTGGGGCACAGGACTTTTCCTCCAAAATGCAGATGCAGGAGAAACAGTCAAACCGGGTTATCAAAATAAAATGGGTGAAATCCTCCAAAAAACAAGGGACACCATCCGGGCAAACTGCCAGATATCGAGGTAAGTACGATATAAAAGTAAAAAAATAAAATAAAATAAATTTAAATAAAGGTAATATACTATGTAAAAGCAGAATACGCCAAGCCTACGAGGCGGACGTGAACACTAACAGCGAAATCGGTATTGCGACAAACAACATAAAATTCTCTGGCCACCATACAAACGCTGCGCAGATTCAACAACATGTTCGCACGCACTGGCGGCACAAGTATTGACAGCAAAGCAAGGTAGGTGACCATGAAAATAAATACAAAACTTAAAAATAAAAATAAAATCGCTTTTAGTCATTAAGAGCACAAACAAAATCCCATCTCTAATCCACACTAGAGAAAAATAACCCAGCACAAGAGGCTATTTCATACCTAACTGCAGCGAGAACATGGTTGATGAGATTGACTGCAGACTAGGCAGGGGCATGCATTTTGCCCATCTAAACTGCCAAAGTGCCTACAGCAAAATTGACAGCATTAAGCTGCACTTAAATATCTGTAAATTTGATGTATTGACACTGTCAGAGACATGGTTTCATGAACTTCATAATGACCAAATTCTAGAAATAGATGGGTACAGACTTGTGAGAGAGGATAGAAAAACACTGACCAGTTCAGAAATACAAAAAAGGGGTGGAGGGGTTGCAATATACAGCAAAAAAACCCTAAACTCAGAACATAAGACTCTACAAGAAGCAAACAGATCTGACACAAATATTGAATTAGTATGGACACTAATACAAAATGAAAAACAAGCACAATAGCCATAGGGAGTCTATACAGACCGTCAAATGGGGACATTGAGGATTTCACCACACAACTTGAAGCATCCCTAGACAATGTGTCAAACTCACAAAAGCTGAAATATTCCTATTAGGGGACTTCAATATAAACTACAAAACAAACAACAAGAACAAACACTCGCTACAGAACTTACTCAAAGGAAGAGGATTACAGCAAAAAATTAGTGAACTAACCTGACTTGGAGAAAACAGCTCAATAATAGACCTAATCATAACAAACTCAAATCATGCCCACACCTCAGGAAGTAGGAACTGGGGCATTAGTGACCATGAATTGATATATATTACTAGAAAGAAAATAAAAACAAAAAACAAAACTACTCTCCGTATGGGTAGATCGTACAAAAATTACACGAAGGAAGCACTAGCAGCGCACCTAAAAAAAACTGTGAAATTACCAATAACACCTGATGCAGATGTAAATGACCAATGGAACACTATCATTGGGGAAGTGAGAAGTCACCTCGACACTACCTGTCCAATAAAAAAACTTAAAATTAAAAAAAACCAGGACCCATGGGTAACCCCAGAATTAATCAACGCAATTATGGACAAGTATAAGGCAGGTAAAGTGGCTAAAGCAAGCGGGAGACTTCATCACATAGAAGAGTACCATAAAGCAAGAAATCGAAGCCATAAATCAGTGAGGAAGGCCAAAAGGAAATTTATTATCACTCAAGACCAAAAATGGGGTAAAAACTCACATAAATTCTGGAACAACGTAAAAATCCTAATTCCAAACAACAAAAATAAAGATTCAATTACCTTATACAACAATGAGGGAATTGAAATCAGCAACAAGGATACAGCAAACATAATGAACAAACACTTTTCTACCATAGGAAATAAACTATCCAGAAAATTTAACTCTAACTAGGCCACAAGAGCACCGCAACTAAATGTAGTGATAGGGGATTGCGTAACCACAAAAAAAGAAATAAGTGATCTCATAAAAACAGTTGATTGCAATAAGCCGTCAGGCATTGAATATATCTCGAGTATAGTACTGAAGGATGCATTCGGATGCATCCCAGAGGCCTTATTAGCCTATTCAACACATCTTTCAGAGAAGGTACCTATGTAGACTGCTGGAAGCTAGCCAAAGTAACCCCACTCCACAAAGGGGGGGACAAACAAGACCTGGGCAACTATAGACCTATCTCAATACTCCCACTGCCTGGGAAGTTAATGGAGAAAATAATGCATAGGCACATTATGGACCACCTGATCGAACACAAAATACTAAACAGTAAACAAGGCGGATTCAGAAAATACCACTCGACAATTAAAACAATTGCTAACTTAATAAGCGATATCTCAAATAATATCAATAAAAAGAACCTAGTGGGTGCAGCGTTCATAGACTTCAGCAAAGCCTTTGACACGGTGGACCACACTATCCTAATCAGCAAACTATCCCAAATGGGAATAACAGGAGTAACGGGAAAATGGGAAACAAGCTACCTAAAAAAACGAAAACAATGCACAGCAATAAATGGCACCATATCAAGTGAGGAAAAAATAAACTGTGGCGTACCACAAGGGTCAGTCCTGGGACCACTCCTCTTCCTCATATATATAAATGATCTAAACAACTGGCTAGACACTGAAAACATCCAACTATATGCAGATGATACTGTGGTATAAGACTTCCCTACGAATGACAAGGAGACCAGCAGATTGGGTTGGATCGTTTATTCGACTCCGGGCTGAGCGATAAATGCCCTACCTAATTCAAAAGCAAAAAACTGGAGGCAAGTGACGATTTGACCGTCTCGAGACCAACCGCCGGGGCCAAAGGAAGCAGCCAGAGGCTGGACGACGGCGATTGGCTAATATTCCAGTCGAGCCAAATCGAATAAATAAATAATAAATAATTCTCCGAGCATTTATATGTATATAATAGATTATATATAATATAAGACTTCCCTACGAATGACAAGGAGACCAGCAGATTGGGTTGGATCGTTTATTCGACTCCGGGCTGAGCGATAAATGCCAAAGGAAGCCAAAGGCTACCACCCAAACCAATCAAGCTGTCTCAGTGCACAAGGTGGCTGCGACCCTCATGTCGTCCATAATCCGGACAGATAAGGGGTTTTTAGATATGCGTAGACTGTCCCAGAGGCCCAGTCCCCCCATACTTTGATCTCTTCCACAGTGGCCCCACATAAGGATAAGAAGGTGCAGCCACCCCGGCGCAGGAATGTGAAGATAAATCCTCCATATCCATACGGCCCTTGAAGCAAAAGTCTTTAGCGTTTGTTGGTAAATTGCATAAGTCATAGGTGTCGAACCCCCCTCCCCATCAGGAAGCCTGAATGCTTCCTCTGAGGGTCCAGCGGGAAGCTGAGTCCTGATAACCATTTTGCTCACTTCTCAGCTGAGATAATTCTGTAAGAAAGTAGAGTGTAACACAGTTTAGCCCTACCGCAAAGCACGCTTTCAGGGTCAGTGTTCAAAATTCTCGTGTTACTAGCACTGTCGTCAAGGCGGCTTAGAGAGTCACAGATGACATTATCCCTACTGCGAATATAAACAGACTTAAACTCAAAATTCCTCTCAACGGCCATCCAAAACAACCTCCTGAGATAGTACATGATCCCAGTTGATCTAGATCTGCCTGTGCTCAGAGCGGCCTGCACGACAGCACTATCCGTAACCATAACTACAGTTGCATCCGACCATTTATGCGACCACCTCTCGCAGGCTGCGTACACCGCCGCCATCTCCTGAATATTTATATGAGCTGAAGCGACCTGGCCCTCGGGGCTCGAGTGGTGGTGACCATCATAGCCAGCCAACAATCTATCATCAGCTTCGACAAAGGAGCCGACTAACCAGTCATTACCATGGAGAGCGCCGAGGCCCCATCCAGATGCATCACTGTAAGAAGAGATCAGGGGGGCAAAGTGGCCAAGAATTTTGGCCTTACCGTTAAAGTGGCCAGAGAATGTGATCCACCATTCCAGGTCTTCACGCACCCCCTTGGTCAGCCTAACCCTATGGTGGCCCTCCCTGAGTTTTGCGGACATATCAAATATCCTTCTCGTAAAGGTTCGCCCGCCCCTGATCACTTTTGCACAGTGGGCTAGGATTCCACCGACCTGTTCCAGCTCCTTCTTCGAAGCTTTCCTCCGACCCCTCATTGTCTCAAGTACCCGTCTCATCTTGTCTAATTTATCTATCGGGAGGGTGAGTTCTAACTTGTCGGAATCAATTATGATCCCTAGAAACCACACCCGCGGGCAGCCTGGCTCACTTTCTTATAGCTGACATAGAAACCTAGTCTGCGAATAATGCCTAACACTAGCTTCTGGGCGCGCATCGCCTCGAATTTATTCCGTCCTAATACACAGAAGTCATCGAGGTAATTAATTACCTGAGTAACTCCCTCTCTCAGAGCACATCTGACAATGAAATCTGAAATTTTGGAAAATATATAAGGACTGGAGGATAGGCCCATGCTAAGTCTGTTGTCTAGGTAATAGGCTCCATCATCAGCCAGCGCCCTAGCAATGGCAAGACCCTGACGAGGCCTGTCACATGGATGGATGGAGACAGCTCTGTAAGCATCTTTAATGTATATTGTAGATAGAAAATCTCCTTTCTCCATGCAGTCTGTGACAGTATCGATGGTTTTGTAGCTAAAAGTAGTGGCTATGCCTCGTGTGAACTGGTTTACAGAGTTGCCCTTTGGTCTACTACAATCGATGACGGTTCTACCGCCGCCATCGTCCTTCGGTACGACAAACACCGAATGTGTACATTTTGGCTGATTGCATACCCTGGATATGTTCCCATCAGCTAGCTCGCCCTGAAACTTCTCATAAATGATATCATGCTCCCAATTGTTCCTAGCCTTCCTCTCCCTGGTGTTATAGGTTATATCACAATCATCATTTATAACCTTGAAGCCATAGACAACTCCTAACAATAGAAAAATAGCGTCAGGATCATTATCTCCTCTAAAGAACAGCTCTACTACAAATCTACAAGGCTTAAGCTGGGAGCGGTTTCCTGCAATAAAGTGGGTACACTCACAATTGCCATGAAAACATGATTCATATACTTCAAAAAGGAACTTTTTCCCACCTATCAACTCAGATAAAGATACCATTATACGATCTCCTACATCCCAAATGTGCAATCGGCCCTCAACGTCTTTTATATCAACCGTACCCCAAATGCTACATGTCTCAACGCCTCCCTCCTGTACATTGGAAGAAACAATCAGATTAGCATTGGTATCAATGTGCACAGAATGTTCGCCGTTCCTCTCAACATGAATGTCCAGGCCACCACCGTCTCCATTGTCAGTCATGTCACCCATGTCCTCATCAAAGTCCACAAGGGTATCTCCGTCATAAACTGTTTTGCTGCTCTCAGCCATAATGTCGATTGGTGTATCACTGTCATTCCCTGAGTTGCTGCTCCTGCTCACGCTGTGTACGAGCCCCTGGCTACTCACAGGGGCCGAGTACTCCCCATAGTTGCTAGCCCCAAGCTGGCTAGCACCCAGTTCAGCAACCTCCCCGTTGACAGTCTCCCTGTCAACCAAGTCCCTGTCCAACACACCTACCTTGGGCCACTGAGTCAGCTGGGCACTAGTTTGCCCACTGACCCACTTACCTGCATGATATGCGAATAAGGGTTCTTGCTCAGCTACAACCGAACTTGCTTTGACCAGGTCGGTGAGATGTTCCTGTCCCAGTCACTCCTTGCACTTGTAGCGTTTGTGGCCCTTCCCACCGCACTTAGAACAGGTGTGTTTAAACCGGCACACGTCGTCTGCGCGGTCGCATCCCCCATCCGAGTTCCAGGCGTAGCAGGAGCACTTCCCAGGTCCAGATGGCGACTTCCTTCGTGATGTCGCTGAACCGTAGCTCGTCTTCTTCTGCCTGCGGTTCTGGTCGTTGTAGTGGGACATGCTCTCGCTCTGGTACTTGGATGAGAATGCAGCGAATCCCTTCGTCTCCGCTAGCTTCCGGATCTCCAAATCGTACTCGACATGTGCAATGTCTTTGTAATGGTCGTCCCTCGCACGATTTGTGATAAACTTTAGATGCTGCAAGAAAGCTTTGTAGTCTTGTACGGGCAGGTCCGCTATGGTGAGGCACCAGGAAGCACTAGCATTAATTAGCTCATAGGCATTGAGCTTCCTAACATCCTTTCCTCCCAGAGTATGTTTTTTCAGAGCCCACTTGCTCCGTCTACGTCGGGACGCACTGCTGTCGCTCCGCGAGCGTGTTGTCCGTCGTCGTCATCCGGTTTCCCTCGATCTTCTCCGTGACCGGCCATAGGAAGAGTGGCCTTCGTCTTCTCTATCCGTTGTCTTCCACTCTGGCCGTGCCTCCTCGGGAATCACGTGAATGTCAGTTCTGTGGGTGGACTTCTCCGTCATCTTGTCCTCTTTTCCTGGCTCGTCCCTAGTCCGTGGGCGACCGGACCTCCTTCTGTCCCTCTCTGCCTGCAAGTCACTCAAACGGTCTTGGAGGTCCTGTAACGTAACTCTGCCTTGATTTTTTCGATCGCCGTTCTTGCTTCATCCTCCTTTTCGTCGATCGATAAATCCGCCATTGCCGTCGTCACCTGGCCCGAATCGTCTTTAGATTTAATCGAGGCCATACTTCTTGTGCGGACCGTCGTCAGTTCCTGGTGGTCGCAGCAAGTCGCCATGTCTTCATCCTCCAATGCGACTGAAAACTCCCCAAAACAACACAGCTATGCCGATATGAAGTCGTCCGCTGTCCCGGACGACCGGTGGAAAAAAAAGTTTAAAAAAACAACAGGTAGCTCGTTGACTGTGTTGCTTCGCAAAAACTGGAGGCCCGATCAGTGGTAATAGCGATCAGCACAGCAACATAATTCGAGACAAGTCGTCCTTTGGCCCCGATCGGGCGATCAATGGTGATCAACCGGTAATTTTCGGACGAGATTTAAATTAATCGTTGAATTATCTGCCGATAACGATATCAATTGCAAGTAATCTATGAACCTTGAAATCGACCGATATAGTCGTCACTTGGCCGGTTAGAGTTAACCAGTTTCAGAACGATCGATTGTTATTATAGAAGCAAATAGCAAGCGTTTCCAGTAGCGATCAGTATAGGATATGAAAATCGACAACATGAAATTCTTTTGCTTCGGTCGTCCGCTGTCCCTGTGAAAAGCTAGAATAAGGTTCAGTTATGTGCAAGGTACCGTTGATCTATCATTCAGGTGCGATCATCCTTGTTATTGCTGATCAGCGACACAGGTAATATCACAGCTGAAGTCGTCAGCTGGCCAAGGTAGAACAACAGGTAGCACAGGTAAACAAAGGAGCCACAGGTAGCAGGTAGACTGTGGTCCTTCCTAAACAAAAAACTGCTTAGGAAGTCCAGCTGATCGACCGTTAAAGTTCGGACTAGTTTGAATCGTTAAATTACTTAAATCGATGGTGTAGTCGTCACTCGGCCGAGTTACAAGGTTAAGCAGTGTCAGATTGATTGATTGTCACTCTTGAAAGTGAATATCACGAGTTTTCATTAGCGATCAGTAAAGACTATGTTGAAAATCGACACAAATCAATTATTTTGCTTCAGTCGTCCGCTGTCCCTTGAAAACGCAAGAATAAGGTTTAGTTATGTGCACGATACCGTTAACCAGTCATTCCGGTGCGATCGGCCTTGTTATTGCTGATCAGATCGTCGACACACAGGTAGTCAGTGCTGAAGTCGTCAGCTGGCCCCAGGTAGAACAACAGGTAGAGTCGGTAGAACAAAGGAACAACAGGTAGCAGGTTGACTGTGTTCCTTCCCAAGCAAAAAACTGGAGGCAACCATAAATAATTCTCCGAGCGTTTATATGTATATAATAGATTATATATAATATATACTGCAGGCAAAACATCTGAAGAGATCGAAACAAAACTAAATCAAACACTAATGAAACTAACTGAATGGTGCCATCTAAATAAGATAACTATTAATAGCAATAAATCGAAGATGGTGCTATTCGGTACCAGACTAACCGGTAACAACAAAATAAAATGTCTCCTGGGAAACAACGAGTTAGAACAGGTAGACAGCTACCGGTATCTGGGAGTGGACCTGGACAGGCACTTAAACTATGACCTTTGCATAACAAACACTATCAAAAAAGCAAACCATAAAATATGGCTACTGGCAAAACTAAGGTACTACATGACTGAAAGCATGGCAATCAAAATATATAAAGGAATGATCCTTCCCTACTTCGACTACGGTGATGTAGTATACATGGGGGGAAGTACCAAACTACTCAACAAACTACAAGTGATGCAAAATAAAGCCCTTAAAATATGCCTCCAAGTACACAAAAGATATCCCACGATAGAACTACACAAAAAATGCAAAACAACACTATTAACAAGCAGAAGAGAAACGCACCTGAAAATACTAGCACACCACTACACCACGAAACCGGATTACACAGTAGCCCCCCGCAGGGACACTAGACACATGGCGGCCCCAATACTCCTAACGGAAAGAAGCAACATGAAAATACATGAGAGAAGTGTACTAACCATGGCAGCACATGCCTGGAATAAACAAAATGTAAAATTGCGGGCAATCCGTAACCCTGACCACTACAAAAAATTCCTAAAGAAAACAATTACTTACTGACACAACAAAACCGCACCTGCCCCTGAGCGCCGTGAATGCTTGCTGTGTACTGGCACAGAAAGCAAAAGACAGGCCAGGAAAAGTGGTAGGCACTAAACAGAAAAAATAGGGAAATTAGCTCTCCTAAGTATTAAGGAAATCAGGAAAGCTATCACCACATGGCGCAGTCCACCTGGGTATGTGTAATGGCACAAACCAACACAGAAGTGGACAGGCCACGGTCATGCAACTGATCCACCCTGAAATACAAAATGGCTAGGGAAGCAACACAGCCATCCCGCCTGGCCGCAGTCCTAAAGGGTCCGAGTGTGTTCTAGCACACGAGTGCACTATCTAAGGACAGGGTTTAGGTGAAAGGATGCTGTAACAAATAACAAAAATCTGAATGGAACGGGATCCTCTCCCACAAGCCTGCATGTCACCCAAGTAGATGTACATAGTAGGCTAAGGTATCATTACTCAGACTAGACAAAAAAAACTGGAAAATTACAAAAAAACTAACATAGGCTATTACTAACAACCAAAATTGCAGAAGGCTGACCCGAGCAGACACAGGTAAACACTCCTGGGCAAAGGAACAGATCAAGACAGCACCACAGCTGTCCAGCGTTGAAAACAAGCACCCTGACAGGAGCTTATATGTTATGGGCAGAGTAAATACCTCGTCAATAAAAAAATAAAAAAATAAAAATAATGACCTAAAATATGAACTACTCACAAAACAGCAACAAGCAAAGCTTCAAAGAGTACAAAATAGGGCACTCAGGACAGTTTACAAAGGCCAAAATCCACACACAGAAGAACTACACGCTAAAGCTGGAATGGACAAACTAGACACAAGGCGCAAAATGCATCTCTTAGGACTCATGTACAATAGAGCCCAGGACACAATATATACCGACACAAGTATTGCCAATACTAGGACAGCAGATGGCAACCTCTTGAAAATTCCCTATCCAAGGACTAACAAACTCAAAAGAGCACATATTTATCAGGGAAGCCAACTCTCGAACAAACTCTCTGCCAAAACCAGGAATGCAACAACCTACCTACAATTTAAATCTAGATTAAAGGTTGAGTACCCAACATAAATATACATTAATAAACCTACTTGGATAGACCACATAAGTTGAGAACCGAAATAAATACATAGACCCAAACCACTCCCTTCCCTCTCCCTCTCTGAAATACCCCCCTGGCAAAAAGAGTAAAAGAAATAACAACTACCAAAGTATACCCACCAGCCTATAACACCTGAATGAATGAATAAATGCTTAACGGCATACCAGCACACTAAGGGCTATACAATCCTATAACACCTGACTAAACTAATAAAACATATACTACTGACAAAACTATAGTTGACCAAGACAATTTAAATGAGTTGTGCAACCATTATTTGCATAATCCAAAATCCATGACTGCCTGTATCAGCAAGTCATGCCCATTATATTAATGTCTCCTCACAGGTATGATCATCAAATCACTGATATAGTCTAAAGGTAAATGGCTATTCTCCGGTCTACATGTGCAAAATAAGATCCCCACTATATTTGTGATGCCTGATTTCAACCTACTATTGTGTATATTGTTTATACCATCTCATCATCTCATCCATAAATAGTTCATATACACTATAATTGTTAAGGCCAGAAGACCAGTGCCTCGGTGTTGAAAAAAGATGTTATTCAACTGGAATAAAACTTTGAAGAAAAAAAGCTAAGATTCCATATATATGCAGTATGCGTTATGCGAATGCGAATGCGGCAAAAAATTGAAAACCATGTAAATGAATAGTGGTGCTTTTATGTATCTGAATACGAATACAAACGAGAATGTGAATGCGAATGCGGCGAATGGATCTATCCATGGACCTATCGGTGCGAATGTGAATAGAAAACAACAATAACTTTGACTTTTCTTCACAAATTTGGAGCAAAAAACCCCAAAAATGTCATGGGTATCTTTTTATGTTTTTCTTGTTTATTTAATGACACCCCAGCACAAAAAAAGTAGACATCGGCTATTGGGGGTCAGCATGGGTAGCTATGCTACATACCATATTTGCATTTGCATGCTACATACCGCGTATATGGAATCTTAGCTTTATTCCTCCAAATACAACAAACCAGTGTCACTAAGTATTTAAGTATTTGGTGTCAGGCTGTGTGGTGCAGTAGATTACTGGCTTAGTTTTTTTGTTTTTTGTTTTGTTTTTTGTTTACAATTTGAATGCATTTCAAGACAATTATTGTGATTAATTATTAGAAGTTAGTTACTACAATGCAACCATTTTTCTT
Source organism: Branchipolynoe longqiensis (assembly GCA_030323885.1). Lineage (NCBI taxonomy): Eukaryota > Metazoa > Annelida > Polychaeta > Phyllodocida > Polynoidae > Branchipolynoe > Branchipolynoe longqiensis. The sequence continues at coordinate 53,036,256 of CM059199.1, read as the reverse complement.
CTTGAAGTTTGAAGATGGAAGAGTCTGAATAGTCTTGTTTTCACCAATAGAAAGCCCAAACCTACACTTTTACCGACCCATGGGATTTTTAACCCCCACACCACGTAGACATGGTATGATAGCAACTGGCCTTTCATAATGCCGTAAGTTATACACAGCGGTGGAAATCCAAATTGGCTTGGTGGGGCATAGGGAATTGAGCCACCGACCTTCAGATAGGGAGTCCAACCTAAAAAAATGTCAGACACTCTAACCATTCCGTCACAGAGAACAATGTGTGAAAAAATTACAACTATTGCTGCAAGTAAATGTTGACAATATCAAATCAGGCAATCACCTATGAGAAAGGCAGCAACTATTTTGTTCTGACTTTATAAAATAATTAACACAGACAAGTTTTTTGTGCTCTAACCTGCTGAGTAAAAATACCCGGAATATATACAATAATTCACACACACAAGTGTTGTACTCTAACCTGTGCATTAGAAAAACCAGAGGGGAATACCTTTAGGCCTATATGGATCATTCTCTGAAACTGGGTACTCGGTACCACTTTTGTGACATGGTCATGGAAGCCAAAAGGTAAAACATTACAAATAATAGCAGAACGTATTCCAAATAATAACAGAATCCATATTCATATAAAGGTTTACATGTTGTGTATAGGTCAGAGTTGAAAAAAAGCTATTTCATGAGTTGATTTTGATCTCAGACACATTAAGCAATACATGCAAATGGCCCGTGTAACATCGAAATTAAGCACACATCCAGAACACCATTTTAACATACAGAACACATTCAAACAAGATTTCATTGCTTACAGTTCAGCAAACAAAATTATGTCGTACAGGCAAAAAGTTGAAACCAAGTTGGAAAAAAAAAAGGTTGTGTAAATTCTGATGTAAATGTGTAAACGTATACATTGCAGCTAAGGCACACAGGACATGGAAGCAAAAGTTGGGATAACATTGCTTTATTCTGGGTAGATAAAAGATTCACCTCTGACTCTGTGTCATAGGTGAATTCCATCCCTATGTACAAGTTTGAGAAAATGTGTCTCAATATTGATGACCCTAGTTTGGCAGTCCGACCATATGCTGACTAAAGTCCAAAAGCTACAATCCAAGTGTATATATGTTTTCCCTTAACATATACCAAAGACCCTATAATACTAAGATGGCTCACTCCCTATCTCTCCCATGGTAATCTAAATTTCGCAGTGCCACCTTGTGGTGCCTGGCTGCTGGTTGGTGTTTCACATGTAAACACATACAATTATATTGTACATGAGATAGGTAAGTATGCATACACATCAATATGAAATTGCTATGAACAAATACACATCATAATCAGCATCATCATCATCATCGCCATCATCACACATCTTTCACATTCATATATACATTTATACATATAATATAGCACCTGTTTAACCAAGAGAACAGCCAGCGCACCAAGTGGTGGGTTTGATCATTTTGATTACACAGTACAGGCTGAGTGAGCCGTCTTAGTATTATAGGGTCTTTGCATATATATATATATATATATATATATATATATATATATACTCTCCCGTGTTCAAATTACATAATACCAAGGCATAATGACACACAATCAGTTTGAAGTGATAGAGTCCATGAAGTAAATCCATGTTTGAATGAACTGGTTGTACCACATGACTACCTCAGCTAATGAAAATGTACCACCTAACTACCTCACCCAATGAAAATGACTGCTTCATTACTCATGGACACAGCTGACGAAGAGGCTAATATGGGTAAATCAAGACTTTTATTCAGGCGCAGCTCACCTGGCGGCATGTACAATAAGCATGTGTAACTGTCAGGCGAGGAGCGGTCGAGCGAAGGTCCTGATATTAAAAGGGGGAAATGAAAATGGTATGAGGGGTGATGGTACATATGAACAAGGTAACATTGAGTGAAAAGAGAAGTAACTTATATACACTGCATTAGTAAATTAATTGCATATTAAATAGGTTAATCTAATGAGATAATAATTAACTGTCATTAAGTATCAGCTGCACGGGTCTTAATTGCTTATTAAGTTGAAAGGTTAATATTTGTTTTATGGTACGTGATTTAATTTGTTGATTATTTGTTGATTGGCATGGTGCCAATCAAAGGCAGGTGTGGGTAGGTGGGTAAAATTGGAGCTGGGAAGTGGTCAGGCCCACCGATTGTGTTGTGCTTTGATTGGCTGAGGGACCAGATGGTAGTTGGCCCCGAGAGAGGGCTGTGATTGGCAGATGGAGAGAAAGGGGGGTGGAGCCAGCCGATGGGCTGGGTGGTTCCCCTCTCCTCCCCCCCCCCTCCCCCCACCATTCCCCCATTTGGTTTGTTGATTGGTACCAAGCCTTACATTTGTTTTTAGTTAGGTTTTGCTGGCACGGATTAGGGCGGGATTGACTTTGTTAGAGCCTCTTGTGATGATGTATTTTTTGTGGGCATTAGAGGCCCATCCTCCAAATCGCTGGACCTCCAGCTCGGTCGGTGCTTCCGGAGGTGAAGGCGACTGTGGCTGCTACTTTTCGTAGTGCATGGAGCGTGTGTGGAGTGTCGACTCCGTTGTGTTGTTGGGCCATCTTCCATTGTCTGGCAATGTATGGTATAGCCATGGTTGCCCCATCTTTGGGGAATATGAGGAGGGATTGCCGGTGGTGGTTGGTTGGCGATTTGTGTATCATTTGCTTGTAGGTGTCTACCAGGCAGAATTATGGGTCATGTGATGGGGCCATCCATCTATCTCGAGATTAGTGGCCGGCCTGCATATTCTTGGTCCATTTCTGGTGAATGAGCAGGAGGCCATCTGTGAGGGTGGCATCTGCGCGGGTAGTGTGTATTGTGTGGTCGAAGGTGGCTAGCACCTGTGAAGAACATTATCAATATTGCTGTGGCAACAACTTGACCCTCCTTCGTCCGCCTGAGGGATGCACTGCTGCTTTTATTACTTGTATGGGTGTATCTTCGACTGGGTGTGGGGTTTGTAGCTTTAATCGTCTCAGGGTGTCGAGGGCGAGCCTGACTGCTATGTAGTCGATCGGCCGTGGTGTGGCTTCCTGCAGCTGGAAGTACATCCCGATCTGGGATGTGGACTGGCGACCGATGATGGGCAATGTCGGGCCGCTAACTCCTCGAGCCAGCACCATATGTCCATTGGTGTGGGCTCGGGGGGGGGGGGGGGGGGGGGGGCACCCCATAGCTGTGGCAGTGTCACCTCGCCTGGTGGGCTCACCTGGTGGCAAGCACTTCTATGGCCGCCATATTATCGCATCATATGGCGATATGGCGTCCTGTGTCGCTGTGCTGTACGAGTGTGTATAGTGCTTCCATGACGTTTGCAGCCTCGAGCTGTGTGATGCTATCCTGGTCGTCTGCTGGGTATTCATCGATTTGTGCTGAGTAGGCGTGTTGGTCGTCCGCCCCGCCTATCCCCCCATGCATGTGTCCACGACAATCTCTGTCTGGCTTATTGGGAGGTATTATGCAGGCTAACTCAGGGAACTATGTCATGTCGCGCCTCATTTTGTCTGTGACTGCAGTGCGGTTAGTGGTCATGGGTTGGAAGGCCTGTAGCAGGCGACCGGCGAAGAGTCAGTCTAGCGGGGGGCACACCCTTTGACAAGTGGAGGAACTTCCAGAGTAGTGATTTGAGTTGCTTCCTGGTGATGCCAAGAGACATTAGCAGAGTGTATATATGTACTATATAATTTATTATGTGGATGTACATAACGCCAGCCCCCTTAATGTTTCTTGCTGTCCCAAACAAACCAACTATATTATATATATATATATATATTATATATATATACATACATTCATACATACATATATATATATATATATATATATATATATATATATAATATATATATATAATATATATATATATATATATATAGAGTCAGGATCAGAAAAAGAGGCCAATTGGGGAAAGTTGTTGATGTCGAGCATGGATGTCGGCGTCGATCGGTATAATTATAATTTAGCATTGACAGAGGTGTTGGAAAGTCCTTAAATGTATCCTGAATGTAAAGGTCGAGAAAATACAACCTTATTTGTTTCTAGGATAATTTAATATAAAACAAAGAAATGCACTATACTTTAAGAATTGTGACGCCAACATCTGTTAAAGTTGTCGGCGTCGATCATTGGATGTCGCCGTCGATCGGTATAATTATAGTTTAGCATTGACAGAGGTGTTGGAAAGTCCTTAAATTTATCCTGAATGTAAAGGTCGAGAAAATACAACAACCATATTTGTTTCTAGGATAATTTAATATGAAATAAGAAATGCACTACACTTTTAAGAATTGTGATGCCAACATCTTCAATTGACCACCGATTGGTCCATTTTCGTGAGGCTGACTCATATATATATATATATATGGGTCATTCTCCTGAAACCTGGTCAATATTGTGACATAAGGGGTACACATTCAGAACAATTTGGGACTGTCCGTACGAAGTTGTACACAATAAAAATTATTTTTATGTAAGTCCTCCCCATCCTTATATTTCATGAAATGAATTCTTTTTAATCAAGAATGTCTTGATCAACTTTCTTTCCTTTGGACATGTCACAAATGGCATGATATGAAAATGCAGCATGTTCACCAAAAAAAGAGATCCACAGCACAACAAATAAAACACACTCACACACTATGGCATTTTCCTTATGTCTCCAAACTTAAAGCTGCATAGTCCAATGAAATATCAAATTTTCAAAATCAAACCAATTATCTAGATTTGATTTGACATATATCTAACTTACATACTGATGCACTTATTAAGCATTTGTTTCTGCGTAGAAGGCAATACTGAGTCAATTTAATAGAACATGTTACTGCAGAAGTCTATGGTGTCAGAGTGTTGACAAGCTTGCCAAAACTAAAATTCCATGTTTGCACTCAAAATATTTCAAAAGTTTTCCATTTAAAATAAAAGTAACTGAACTAATGTAAAGTAGATACTAGTGATCGATCTAATATATTTATCTCATAGAAAATACAGAAATTCAAAACCAGCGGACTATGCAACTTTAAGTATAGCAAGGGCCAACACTTTGATACTTTGAGAAAAATTTTCAGCCAAAAGCTCATAAGACAAAACAGAGACAAAAGCTCACAACAATTATTTTGTTGCTATTAAAGTTGCATAGTCCGATGGTCTTAATTTTCTGTTATTTTCTGAGATAAATATATTAGGTTGATCATTATAATCTACCTTACTTTCACTTGAAGTAACTTGCGTCTTAAATGGCTAACTTTTGAGATATTTGAAGTGTAGACATGCCAAATTAATTTTGGCAAGCACGCCAAAACTCTGACACCATATAGGCTCCTCCTGTAACAGGTTCTATTAATTTGATTCAGTAGGGGGCATATCCCCTTCTATATGGTTAAACATGTTAATAAGCACACTGGTATCTAATTAGACACCTAGAATCAAATCTAGATAATCATTTAGGTTGTGAAAATTTGATGTTTTCATCGGACTATGCAGCTTTAAGTATATCTATACATATAAATGTCAGCTATGATAAGCTACACTATTTTGAAATGTATTTCTTAAGGGACTGGTCACAGGTTTTTCGTTTGTTTTCCATTCAAACAAATGATGAATATTTACCCGGATAGTCAACTTACTATCAAAATGACACAACTTTCTTCATATTTGTCCTAGAATCCAAATTTAAAGATCATTTTAATAGTAACTCACAAATCTTTCCAGTGGAACTGAATGCGGTGTCCGAATCTGTAGAGCGCAGGCATCCCCTCTGGATTGTCGGGAGTTCGAATCCCAGCAGAGTCAAACCAATGATTTACAACGTTGATACCTAGCCTGGCATTCGGCATTATTATGACGGTCAAGGACTGGTTAGCTCAGTGTCAGACAATGCGACTGAGTGGGATATCGGGTCATGGTGTGTCCTAGTGGGAGAACACTATAAAAGTCACCATGAGTGCACACTGCCACAAGTCAGTAACCATCCTGATATGACCATAGACATTGCTAGGACAAAACCTCAACAAACAAAACAAACAAACAAATCTTTCCAATGGTACCAGTTATTTTACATGACTTAACATTGTTTTATCATGTGCCTAATATTTGTGATACAGGTGTGAAACGAGGTGTGATATGTCTCTGGCAACACCTCTGATTAAACCTTTCAAGAATGATGTGTGAGCTTTTGTGTTGTGAGCTTTTATCTTGTGAGCTTTTGTGTTGTGAGCTTTTATCTTGTGAGTTTATGTCGTGGATTCGATCAGAAGATAAGGCATAAGATTCAACAAAAACTGACAACTCCAAAAAGCCTAGGATAACATACTACCCATGTAGATAAGGCCTGGTAGAATCTGGTCTATTTCTGGGGATCGCATAGATTTTTCAATGATGATGCTGATTATGAATTTTGATTTTATAATAATGCTCAAAATCATAGATATTGTAATTTGTAGGCTCAATGCTTATACATTCTCATTTCCAGGAGTCTGACTAGGTCACCTGACATTTAGCTGGAAGAATTTGTCACCATGAGACGCTATATCGTTCTTCTGTTCATTGCTGTAATTCTCCCAGGTAAGAAACATTTACAACCTTAATTTGTCGCAGAAAATTTCTGGTGCGTGTTGTACGGTCGGCTGGCGGGTCCGTCGTGAGCAGGGCGCGGCCAGGGGTCACGTGGTGGGTCCGGCGGGGGGAGGTTGCATCATGAGCTACTCTTAATACTAAGGTGGCGCCACCGTAGCCCGGCGGTCGCCAGCGCAGTGCTGTAGGTATGGGCCGGTGGTTCGGGTGTATAGAATATAGGGGGCGGGTCGGTGGCGGGTTGGGTCTATGGGAAAGGTGGGCTTTGGGAGCTAGTTCGAGTCCATTCGGGTGCTCCGACCGGTGGGGTCGCGCCTTCGCACCTCGGTAGCGAATTACCCATGTTACGTATAACATGGACAATATAAGAATGACTGAGCTGCATACTAGAAAATGTCTAAAGAAGCGCGACCAAAATGATTCCTAAGCTTGAGTTAACATCATAGAGATATACAGCGATGAAAGATCTCCGCGATATCGCGGATTTCCGGGATTCTTCCTGGAGGCCCCTACTGCAATTCCGCAGCATGATCAGCGTATACTACTAATAAATGCTTCAAATGGCGCAGCACTATCAGCGTATACTACTATTAGTACTAATATGTGCTTCAAACGGCGCAGCACTATCAGCGTATACCAATATATATGAAACCCGACTTCCGGGAATATTCCGCGAATCCCTGACAATGCTAAATCTATGGGAGAATATCCGCATTTCCGCTTTTCTTCCCGGAGGCTACTTTCATCCCTGGATATATAAGCATATATATCTGGATTAAATACGATAGGGGTTCCCTTCATTAAACTGGAAGTATCACCAAATGAGAACAGAGGACACAAACTTAGGATTCGAAATCCCAGGACCAACTGGCAAGTGAGGAAAAACTTGAGGAGTTCAGGTGCAAAACCCTGTAAACGTCAATCCCAAAATTGAGATCAACATTGGAATGAAACATTCAACAAGTTCATTTCTTTACATTCCTATTTCTTTTTTCATTGCTCCATAATCATTTCATTACAAAAAAAAGTGAAATTAGTGGGATTTAAAATTACCTTCGCATACAAATATTTTATTTTAATGACATTTTTGGATTTGCGTTTACAGGGTTTTGCGCCTGAACCCTTCACTTTCTCCTTGATAGGGCGGCAAGGACATGGAATAGGCTTTTTGGTTAAATAGTCGAATCTCCATCACTAAATGCATTGAAAAACAGACGCAATCAATTTTGGAGTCAGTATCGGCATAAGCATTCCTTGCTGCAGGACCACTATTATTATGATAGGTGATATATATAGACAGGCCAAAATGTTAACAGGGTATAATGCCTAAATATATAAGCAGAAGAATATAAGTATAATTATAAGTATAAGAGAGTGCAACAATTTCTCTCCCCACCACACATGCACTAGTGTTTTTCTCAACTAATTCCTATATTTGACATATTTCCTTTATGCTGTAAGCGAAGGATGTATCTAGGTCTGATTTACGGTTATAGAGTGTTGGATTTATTTTTTAAAAGGTTGAAACTATTGTATTTACACCTCCTAAGGAGTTGGTGTACATCTGGACAGCTTTAGTCACTTGCTTAGATCCTAATTATTTTCAGTTCTTACTTCATCTTCTGAAGGTTTTATATATATCAGCTAAGTTACAGGGGAGAGGAACAAGCTGGCAGAGTAGAGAACAAGCTTCAGTTTGCAACTCGACAGAGGCAAGTTCAGACGTGTGTTGATAAAGGTGGAACTTTAGGTAAGTAAAAATAAGAAGGAGGTTTTAATATTTATTCTTGGTGGCTTGATTTGAAAATTAATATTTAATTGAGGTTTTTTCATGACAATTGTGGTTAAATTTACTCTGAATGAGACATTTATTGTCTTCCAGAATAAGACTGAGATGAGAGTTGGCATCACGAGACGAGCTTTCGGCTGATTGAAAGCATTACTTGCAAGTAAACGGGTGTGGTAGCAATTATGGCAAAAAACACTCAAACTGACCCACTGCCATTCAAAATGATACATATTATGAGTGGATCTGAAGGAGAGGACACTGATACTTCCCAATTGCCTTAAAAACTACGTCTAAATCGGTAGTGGAGAAGCCGAAAGTTAGGCCAGTAAAGAATGTTACTGGAGCCAAAGCCGATTTGCCTGCTCCTAAGGCTCCAAGGAGCGAAGAGTGTGTTTGTTTTTATTCAAATATTTTATTCCAGTTGAATATTACCTTTTTTTAGCACCAAAGCGCTGGTCTTCCCGCATTAAAGTTGCATAGTCCGATGGTTTTGAATTTCTGTATTTTTTTTGAGATAAATATATTAGATCGATCCCTAGTATCTACTTTGCATTAGTTCAAAGTTATTTGTGTAGACTGCTAAAACAACAACTCATCTGCCTGTGTGTACATTAGAGTAATGGCTTATATGATGCCATACATCATGATTTGTTCATATTTTTGGTTATTTCTCATTAACTATGTCCAGGATTTTGATTCTAAGAAAAGCACTTTCTTAAATAGACCATGGTGGTTTACCAGTAAAAATGACTAATTCCATAATACAAGCAGCACAATGTAATAGGCAAAATAAGATTGTCTCTTTATTTTAATGTAGTTTTAATTGAATATTATGAACATACTATACAAAGGAGCATTTTCTTCATATAAACTTTGAAGAACTACTTACACCCATTCTAATTGATTGATTGGTGGTTGCTTTACCCCGTGTCGGCAGCATAGGCCATATTCACGGCTAACCCATTCTAATGATATATTTTGTTAGATTCCATCCTCAATATTAAAGTAGTAGCAGACTGTGACAGTTCACCCCTATTTGTTTCTATATCTAAACTGTCTTGGTTTTACAATACGCCTTGAGAAACCAAGACGTTTTGAATTCCTAGTCGTGGTCCCTACCTGGTCACACTACAACACTGACACTTGGCGCCACCTATCGGTTCAGGTCGGAACACTGATACTTACTCAGGCCAGACCCCACACTTGGCGCCACCTATATGTTCGGTCGGAACTCTTATACTTTGACTGTCCATGTACATCTGCTGCCACATCACGTCAGCATTCTCTTCCGGTGCTGATCGGCCTGTCTCCGGGTTTTCTGTTACTAAAAGTCTTGTCGCCTGGACAGGAACCCGTGAGGTCAGGTTGATATACAATTTACCACCACCCACTCCTCAACTACAACGAGAGCTTAAGGTGGAGGAGAGTCATGGTAGGGTTGAGTGTACCATTAACCTGTTGGCTAACGTCGTTGAACGTAGTTGAATGTAGTTGAACGTACCGGCATCCATACTTCTCCGTCATGCTAACCTGGTAATAATGGATTTAATCTTTGGACATGTTCAAAAGAGTGCTATGTTAGAGGCTAATGTACTGTGGCGAAGTCTCCGTACTCTTAATGTACTCTAGTGTAGGGACGTCGTTCGCCGCGTGTCGCGATTCGACGTGATTTTTAAGTATACACAATGATTGATATGCTACAAATGACTCACTTTACACCCCAATAAAATTGTTAATAGAATAACTTGAAACTTTGGATATCAAACCTATGAAATGAGCTCTTTACATCAGTCCAATCGGCTAAGCTCTACTCCTATTTGCTGCTACGTGGTGTAATTGTCATAATGAACTAGGCAGCAGTGAAGTCTGAAAATGGTGCCCAGTGGTTTGCCAAACATGTGCTTTTTACATATCTAGGAATTGTTGGGAATTACTCTTAGAAAATTGAAAACACATCCACCTAGTGCAGAATAACCTGTAGATTACAAATCTGAATCAGCATGGATGATTTCTAAGGATTTCATCATTTTCTTTTTAAGTTCCATGCGGAATTTACCATAGCAACCATACATATTCTAAAAACATCTTACTTCTTTCAGATTTGGAATCTTTATTAAATTTCCTAGAAGAGGGAATAGTATTTTTTTCCACCAATAAATTACCCAATGATTCACACTGAACATACCATAGTGTCAAGTATTTCAGTGTCCTTTTAAGAATATGCACCATTTTACCAACTATGTTTGAAAACTCCAAGCATAACCCTGCAATGCTTGTCAGGGATTAGCTTACTGAAAATGTGCATGGAGAGTGAGGAAAGTTCCAATCACCTTAGTTACATAATAAATGCTAGCAAATCTGCCAATAGCTGCATTTCATTCCTTTTGCATTGGCAGTCTGCTGTGAGTTTAGATGTACTCTCCTTGACCTTTGATGTAAAAAAAAGAATCTAAGAACATCCATCAAATTCTAGGTCCTTCTAACTTGAAAATAGATCTAGTTCATACCCACATGGTAATTGTTGTGAATATGAAGTTTTATTGAGGATATTACAACAGATTCTCATACATATCAGAATTAACTGTTGCTATTTTCAACAAGATGTGTTTATTTCTTCGTACTCTAGGCAGTTTTGTTGTTGTTATGGAATAAGTTAAATTGACATAGTTTATTATTTAAATGAATTTGTTTTGATTCTATTTCTACCAATGTATTACAACTAATGGACCTGTGACACTATGACGTAACACACCAGCGTAGGGGCAACGTGAAAATAGATTTTATGCGTTAAAATTCTTGGCGTAATATGTAAATACGGGACCAAGTTGGACGTCAATGCCACGTAGTTGACGTGAGTGTAACATCGGTATAGCATAGTTATAAGGTGGTTCAACGGGTGAGGACAAAGGAATAATTAATTGTGTCAACGTGAGCCTAGCGAAACTCACAGATGTTACGCGCAAGCTAGACCTTCGTCAACTACGTCAGGACACATTTGCGAAACGTATGAGCAACGTTAGGCACGCTTCACAGACACGTTTGACCTATGTTAACCCCATGTTGTCTTAGCGTGGACCGCATGTTCCTGCCGCCTGTGCGTCACTCTAGCGTAAGACAACGTTGATCCAACATAGCCGATGCACCTCTATCACACGCCTAACGTCAGCATAACATGAGTGTAACGTCATCCCACGCAACTGCATCACGTCAAGCTACGTAAAAAGTTTTGGGCATGTCCAAAACCTTGAAATGCGCTGCCGTATCTCGATGTCTGCCTTACATAAGCATGACGTAACCCGCCGTACCTCAACGTAATAGCCAAAATTCACCTACGTCGGCTCACGTTAGCTCGTTACGTCGTAGTGTGACAGGCCTATTAGGCACACATGAAAACATGGTTGTGTAAACTAATATATATATATTTGTATGTCTGGAATTCTGGTTATTCTAATTGTCATATTGAAAGATCTATACATATTGGTTATTGTTCTCATTTGTATTTTACTTCCTTAAATATTTGTTTATTCTAGAAGTTCATGTAGGTGCTTGTAATAGATTATTTCTACCACCAACCCACCACTTGGTGCTGGTGGCAAGCGAAATAATAGTGTTGGAGATAAAACTAACTAATTAATGCACTGGGCACCCTATAAGCAACAGAAGCTAGCACATAACTTCAGCAAAATTGATTAAAATTAACAGATATTATAGCACATTTTACAATGGCAGAGTGCTTTAGTTGATGTTGATCAAATTGATATTTTCTGCATTTATGATTTATTAATTATAGATCTGAATGAATTTACAGTTACTACTGATCACATTTATGTTTCTTTATTAAGAAGCCAGGGCAACTAGACACACTGATGGTCTTTGATATTTAATTGTCTTTATTCATCCATGGTATGGTTAAATTCTTTGCAATAAATATATATGGCCAAATAATTTGTTTAAATTGGTGATCATCCCCACCTGTGCCTGACATTTTTGTTAAATGATTAAAAATGTGTCGAGCTAGCGGCAATCAATTTTTAATTCATTGGTTTGACTTGGCCAGATTTCTAACCCAGGAGTTCGAATCCCACGGCCTACCAGAAGGGGGGGTGGATGTGCAAATCATTGAGCCATCGTGTCTGGCTACATATTACGTCTACATCAATTACAATTTTTAATGACAATGAAAACCGCCACTCTGACCACTGCGTTCACGGTAAAATAGAGCTCAATAGGTTTGCATTGAAAAATATGTGCAATATTGTGAACTTATACTGGACACAACATGCATTTATAAAAATGGAGCAGGGCCTATCGGATGAAGTTATGATTAAACGAGGAGTTCGACAGGGGTGTGTATTGTCACCATGTCTATTTAACCTGTACACAGAGATGATTTTCAGACACATTGAAGATTGCAAGGGAGTGACAATAGGTGGCATGAACGTCAACAATCTTAGATATGCCGATGACAGTGTAATACTAGCAGACAGTGAGAAAAACCTACAAGATATAGTGAATAGAATCAATAAAGCTGGAATACTATTCAACATGAAGATGAATGCCAGGAAGACCAAAACAATGGTTATAAGTAAAAAGACAGATAAACCAAATGTCAATATAACCATAGATGGCACAAACATAGAACAAGTATCCGAATTCATATATCTCGGACAAAAGATTACAAATGATGGGAGATGTGAGGAAGAAATTAAAAGAAGGATAACAATAGCCCGAACAACATTCTCCAAAATGTATAGAGTGTTAACATCAAGTAAGATATTAATACAAACAAGGAAGCGTATTCTTCAGTGTTATGTGTGGTCTACTCTAATGTATGGGGCTGAGACATGGACAATCTCTAAGAAAATGTACAAACGTTTAGCAGCATTTGAGATGTGGACTTATCGAAGGATGATGAAAATATCATGGACAAAGAAGATCACCAACAAAGAAGTTCTCAGAAAAATTAAAAATAAGAAAAGCTTGTTTGCCACTAAACAGACAAAGAAACTTATTTATTTTGGCCACATCATTCGTCAGAGTTCAATATACCGTACATTGTTGGAAGGGAAGGTGAATGGCAGCAGAGGGAGAGGGAGACCAAGAACATCATGGTTTACAAATATTTCACAGTGGACAGGCTTGAATTATTCACAGTCTATCAGAACAGCACATCATCGGGACAAGTGGAGAACCATTGCATCCAACTCTCGACTAGAGGACGGAACTATTGATTGATTGATTGCGGACAAAAATTAATTATTTAAAGAAATTACAATTCCAAGACTAATGGGCCGATTTACTTTTAGTATATATATTTGTAATCAGTGCCAGTTGTAAATTAACTTCATGGGGAGAAATCAGTTTGAAGTACTTAGCAACACTTTGAAATCAGCAGAACCAATTGTTGCAAAAAAAACACCTATAAGTAAAATGATAAACATATTGATTTGCACACATAGAATTGTTCAGTTCACCCCAAAATAAAGAAGCCTTGACAAATGCATAGATAAAATATTTTATTCCAGCACAGAGAATCACTCATGTAATTTTATTCTATAAATATTTTTTTTACAAACTTCTAAGAAAATAAAAATATGGCTTGATGCAAGGAACATGGGAAATGTGCATGATTCGGTGGGGCTATGTAGATATTAGCTGTTTTATATTAGTTTGCTTCCCCCTGCTGCTTGGATGGAGTGGCCTTATATTTGTAACCCAGTTTGGTCTCTGTATCAGGAAGCAACATTGTACATCATCAGCCGTTCTAGTTTTCCGTTGGTTACCCTGAGTATATTCATTTTGCACGTGCCTGGTTTGTCATCCATCTTGGGTGTGTTGAGCTGTATCAGTCATGGAGAGGCATATTATTAAGTGTCCTAAATCTAATTCAACAAAACGAATCACCCCACAGTACATAGTCAACTCTCCTGAAAAACTGAAAGAGTCCTGCCCAAACCAACCATTGAGGACATGGGGAGTCTTTGTTTTCAAGACCTATAGATTACAACTGTGTCGCACTGTCATCATATCTTACCTTTAGTTCAGGAATAATTTTGATTATGTTAGTTAAAGGGTACTTTCTCAGAGAACACTTACCTATTACTGTACCGAGGCCATTCCTAATATTGCAAAAATAGTTTGGTGACTTGTTCGATTTATTTTCATGTTCTTCGAACATTGGATTGACTATCAATTAAGGAAAATATGGACATGCAAAGCATATCTTACAGAAGGTCCCAATTTTCTTACAGGTCAAATAAACAGGATGGACAAGTTCGGATTAAATTCTTCTTTGCTGGATCAGTTAATCAGTGGTGTTCATGTGGATGTGTCTGTTGCATGTGAGGAGTTGAATGTTGGTCTTGTCTTCGATATCTCTGATTATGTTCATTTAAAGTCATTTCCAAAAAGGTGCATATATGATTGTGTTCGGTCTCTGGTGGGTAAGTCTGAGAGTGACATCCCTTCTGGTAACTTTTATGCACAGCTGAAAAAATGGAATGATAGTTTGAAGAAATGCAAACCATGTGGAGGTGAGCCATTGGCAAAGTGTAGAGAGGAAATATTTGTCTCTATTTGAAGAAAAATATTTCAAACAAGAGTGCAAATGTTTCAATCAAAGAAGAGTGCCTGTTGTGTGTGGAACTCAGATCAAAGTTAAAAGAGATGGAACATGAGTTGACAAAGGAGAAGGAGGCAGGAAAGCTTCTTGCAAGTGAGTTGAGAAAATGTAAGGAGGAATTAGTAGAGTGTGAAAACAAATTGGAAAGTAATAAACAGGTACTTGTGAGGGTGGAGAATAATGCAAACCGAAGGGTGAGAAAGCGTGAAAATAAAGTTGTTATGCTTGAAAATGAATGGAAGTGCAAGGAAGCAGAATTGAAAACAGAGGCGTGTCGAAGAAAGGAGGAATTGGAGAAGATGGATAAGTGGGTTAAAGAGCAATCTGCAATCTTGAAAGATCGAGAAATGGCAAAGGATCAGATGGGTGCATGCCTTGAGGCTTCTGTGCAGAAGATGAATACATTGCAAGAAAGCTATTTCAAAATGAGGAAAAGTCTGTGGTACTACAAAGGAAAGATTGTGAAAGATGAGCCAAAGCTGGCAGAGTTGAAAGAGAGAGTTAGTGGACTGGAGAATGAAAATTCTATGTTGTGCGAGAAGATAGAAGAATTTGTGGATAGGCAGGATGTGAAGTGTTTTGCTGGTGGTAAGTACACAGATGATGTGAGAATGGTGTATCAGGAATTGCTTGGCATGGGAGTGAGTACATCAAAATGTCAGTCCATTGTGAGAAGCGTGTTGAATGGGTTTGGAATAGCAGTGGATCGGTTGCCAAAAGAGACATGTTCTAAAAGGATTGTTTTGGAATGCAGGGCACTTGCATGCATGCAGTTATGTGACCTATTGAACAATGGTGAAAACGTGACAATTTTGGGTGATGGTACATCAAAGTTTGGTCATCATTATCAGACATATGATGTCAGTATGAATGATGGAAAAGTGTACAACTTAGGTGTGCGGGAAATAGTGAGTGGTTCAGCTGCTAATATGCTGCAAGTACTACAGGATATCTTGGGAGATATGTATGAGTTGTGTTGAGAGAAGGATGCATCAGTACGGGTCAAACAAGTGATTGCAAAACTGAAAAATACTATGAGTGACCGGGCAATGACTGAAAAGAAGTTTAATGTGCTACTGTCAGAGTTCAGAAGAGAAGTGTTGCCTGATGTGAGAGGTGGTTGGAATGGGATGAGCGAAAGGGAACAAGAAGAGTGTGGAAGTATGAACAATTTCTTTTGTGGCATACATCTTCTTGTGAATTTAGCAGAACAGAGTGATGTGATACTACATGTATGGGAGAAAATGGTGTTTGGGGATGTTCAGGTTGGTGCAGGAACAATATGTGGCATGGCAGTTGGTAAATCTGAGAGCGGGACTGTGAGGTTAGTAAGAACTGTTTACAAGAGTGTGCATGATAGGGGATGTGAGAAGAGTGGTAAGGCTGTGTGGTTTAGAGCATTTGTGAAACAGCGGTATGGGCATGAAAATATTCCTCTTGCTCCTTTCAAAGGAAACAGATTTAATATTCTCTTCCATAATGGGGCTGGGATTTATTTTTTGAGGTCAGAGCTGAATGAATTTATGGAAGAAGTGAAGAACGAGAATAAGCTGATGAAAGCTGTGTGTGCTGACTTGAAAGTGGATCAGTTCATAGCTGGCGTGCGTGCCCTTGGTATCATAGACAAGGTAGTTACCACACCACTATGGAAGATTGTAGAGAGGAAGGAACATGTGACTGGAATGACTAAGAGGTATGAAGAAATGACCGAATGTTTTGAGAGATGGGCAAATAATGCAAGCCCGTTGTTGGAAGGTAAAGAACAGCTTTTTGTAGATGTTGAAGTCAACAAAGATGAAGTATACAAGAAATTGATTGGACAGAATGAGCTGGATGAGATGACAAAACAGGTGTTGGAAATGCTTTGTGCATGTTTTGAGAGGCAGATTAAAAGAGTTGTGTGTGATGGGGAGACAGAAGAGCCTTAAGCTGATGGAAGAAGCTCAGAGTGTCCCTAGGTCAAATGTTGGCTGTGAGCGAGATTTTGGAATGCTTGACCGAATGATGCGAGATAGACCAAATGGGTACACAATTGCACTAGAAGGACTTATTCAAAGTTGTAAAAATGGAGTAATTAAATGGAAGCACAGTATGGATGAATCAAAATTGAAAGAATGTCTAGACAAGGCAAGAATGAGTGTGGATAACCAGAGAAAATTATATTTGAGCCGAAAAGCAGTGATTGGTGCTGAGCTAGCTGCAAAAATGGAGCTGAAACGCAGTGAGTTAGAGCGAAAGGCAAAGAGAGATCATGTGCGTGCTGAGGACTTGAGTGCAAATTTGAGTCATTATGGTGGATTTTGGAAAAATGAACATGATATGATGGAATGGATGACAGAGAAGAGTATGGATGAAAAGGCCAAAGCTGTTGAAGCACAAATGAAGTTTCGAAAGTGTGTGCTGAAATGTACTAACCAAAATGGATGTTTAAATGTGACAGTTGGTGGAAAGAATAAGAGTTTAGATCTAATGGTAGAAAATCTTAGAATTTCAATGGAAAAATATGTTCATGAGCAGGATGATGTGACTGTAGCGCAAACATTTTGCGGGGAATGTGCAAATGAAGAAAGTGTGAAGCAGTTTATTAGTGAAAGTTTGGCTGGGGAGCCCAGAGCAAAAAAGATAAAGAGGGACAGAAAGGTACCATTTATACATGATGTGGATGATTTAGTAGGGAAGCGAGTAGAATACTTGACAATGAGAGTGGTCCGGAAGAAAGGAACTGTGTTGAGTGTTAGTAGGCAGTGTGGGAATAAATATTTGCATTTAGTTAAATGGGATAGTGAGGAAGTTTGTGAGGTGTATTTGAAAGAAATCCTGCAGAGTGGAGCATTGAGAGTGATACCACTGTGTGTAAATGATTTGGTTGGTAAAAAGGTGGAGCAATGGTTTAGGGATGAGGAGTCTGGTATGGAAAGTTGGTGGAGAGCAACTGTGGTAGATGTGGTAAATGCTAAATCTGAGAACCCAGACTTTGTGGTTGTTTTTGAGGAAGAAGATGATGAAAGTGAGGGAGAATGGCGATTTAAACTGTTGGATGATTATGTAAATGGAGATTTGAGACTGTGTGATTGCTAAGGAGTGGAGCTAAATGGCTGGATGAATGTGTTTATATGAGTATCTTTGGAACTTTGACTGGCAACGCCCATGGACACAGAATATGACTACGATTCAAACAGGAACAAAACTATGACTAAATGAATTTTACTGGATTGCCCACGGAATACGAATATCATTTAGTTATATATTTTTACATTGTTTATTTATCTTGTTATAACTTGTTATTTCTCTATTACTATTAGACAAGTTGCAAAGCGAAATTGTCTTTTGGATTATCCGATCAATCCTGCAAACTTCACCTAACTATAATACTTTCATTGTTAATTGATACCTGAGAAAACTTTCTTTCATTCCTCTGACAATTTCTTTGGATTGAATTGACTAATGGCATTTTATGTGTACGGTGGGTTTGTTTAACATCCCATAATATTCAATGTTTGCAAATATAATCTGAAACAAACAATTTCATCGCATAGGCCATGATAGAGATACCATTAATTATTTTAATGTGATATGTAAATGAACAAAGCAGTTTTTATACTTTTAATAGTCGTTTTTCATACTTTTTCCCTTTCAATATTTCCTTTAATCACATTTTCGGTCATTTATTTTCCTACTGACAACTTATATCTTTATTGCTATATTTATTATTTATTAGTGGCACTTTAAGAATCCACTTTAGTTCAATGGGTCCAAGTTTGGACCATAAAATAAGTATTTCTAATCCTACTAATGAGTTTTCTCCCATCCTCCTCTATTTAATGTAATGGGCATCTGAAGGATAGTGTGTAAGAAATTGTTGACAGAACAAGTTCAATATATGCAGTAGATACCTCTAACCATTTCCTATTACAAATTTTCTGTTTTTCCTTTCAGTTATTATTATTCCTAGTAGTAGTACTAATAGTAGTGCAGTAATGGAAGCTTAAAGTTGCATGATTCGATAAGTTTTCAAAATCACAATGTAAACTTACATTTTCAAAACCACAATACTTACTTATATTTGATCAAAAATATCAAAAATAGATACCTGTGCACATTTATTCCAGTACAGAAGGAATACTAAGCAAAATTAATAGAACATTTCACCACTGAAACCTGATGGCCAACATGTCGGTGTGCCACGAAAATAAATTTTGCATGTTTTCTCTTCACATATTTCAAACGTTAACCCTTTAAAATAAAGGTAATTTAAACTAAAACAAAATAGACAATGATCATTAACCTAAGATATATAATTTTAAATATGGCAATAATTTAAAACCCATCGGATTATGCAACTTTTATCATCATAGAAATTCCTCCCAGGGGAATTTGAAAACGTTTTCAAATTCCCTCCCTCGTTTTAACTTTCCCTCCCCCCCCCCCCCATTTTTGGGGAATTTTCTTTATTTTTGTTATTTATTGTTATTTTTCATGACAAATATTATAATATACAGAGAATAGCATAATGGAAATTATTACTAGTACAATCAAACATATTTAACCACAAATGACACAAAAAGTCTCTCAGATGGTTAAGAAAAAAATATTATAGGTCTGAAATTTAAAACATTTTTCAAAGTTTTTTAAACAATTTTAAATTCCCAGAGGGGGGAATTTGAAAATAGGGGGAGGAATCTGAAAACTGTTTTTAAGTTCCCCCCCAGGAATCTGAAAACGTTTTTAATTTCCCCAGAGGGAAGATAAAAACGTTTTCAGATTCCCGCGGGGGGAAATTGGGAAGGGGGGAAGTTGAAATCGTTACACCGGGTCCCTTTGCTGCCCCATTTCCTCCTGGAAGAACTATGCTCGGTATCTCTGCCCTCCCCGACATGCTCCTGCCTTTGCCCTCCCGTCCGGCGATTATCTCACCTCCTGTACACTCTCCAGAGTGCTCAATATTGCCGCTTCAGCTGTCCTCCCCACTCGACCTCCTCTGACTCTCCATAGTCTCAGACGAGGAGCAGCTCAGGCATGCCTGGCCGCAGATTTCCCCATCCACGACATCAAGCAGGCCGGTTCTTGGTCTAGTGACTCCATTAAGACTTATCTTGTAGAAAGTCCCATCACTAGGGCCCCTCAGCACTTGCTTCATTGTTGGGTTAAGTGCTGAGCTTGACGTTATCTTCCTGGGCCCATATGCATGAAGCGGTGTTAGCGGCATGTGGTGTTATCCCTCTAACTCCGGGTGCCTATCTCCGGTTATCGGCATCGTAGAGAACTATGTCAAGCCGTATGCATGGGCGCTTAAATGGTGAGTGTTAGCTAAACGTGAATTAATTGATTCATTATGGAAATTTCTCTGAACCTGTTGCCGGCGAGCACCTGGTTGGGCCTAATATAATACCCACCGGGAACCAGCGCACATGAATAAATATTCTGTTAAATATGATAGCATTGAGTAGATTTGGGTTCTATCCTGACACTAACCTAACACTAACACCGCTGTAAACCTGCTATGAACAGAGTTAGAATTTCCGAGTTTAAACGCTCGGTGTTAGGCCTAACACTGCTCCATGCATACCAACTTATCGGCACTAAACCAGAAATCCCGCCATAAACGCGTTTTGGGTCGCTAACACCACTCCATGCATACGGGCCCTGATTGTACGATTCTCATCATGTCACTTATCTCCCTCCAGGCACCCATTCGCCTTGATTAGGCCTAACATTCACAAACATTAACGCCACTCCTCAGAAGTCAGCCTTCCATGTTGCAAGGTGATAGCTGCCTGCTGTTTAATTTGTCTCATGACGCCATGTCCCTGGATCCAGCCTCCCGCCCGCCTGCTGAGGCACTGTTACATTAAACATGATTGTTTCATATTTGATTTTCATAATCAATAAATTTAAAGTTAAAGCTTGACTTTCTAGTGTTTTGTCCGAGTGTCGTGAATTAGTACATATAAATGCTTTGGAATAAGGGGCAATTTTTTTTTGGGCTTAAAAGCCTATGTAAAAATAATTATGGAAAACGCATACGCTTGAGAACAGATAATACTACAGCTTTGGCTTATGTTAAGAACATGGGTGGTGCAAAATCAGAAGAGTGTCAGAAAGAAGCTTTACATATTTGGGTATGGGCCCAACTGAATGAGTGTTGATTAACTATTACTCATATTATAGGTCTGGAAAATGTTTTAGCAGACTTAAGGTCTAGAAAATTTGCAGATCATCTGGAATGGAGCCTAAGCTCAAATATATTTCGAGCTATTTGTAGGAAATAGGGAACTCCTGAGATATACATGTTTGCATCTAGATTAAATGCCAAATTACCTAAATATGTCAGATGGAAACCTGAACCAGATAACTGGAAAACACATGAATTTTCATTTAAGTGGGATCATTTATTTATATATATGTTGATAATATGTTGAAAATCAATTATTATGGTGGCAGGTTGGAGTAAGGCCTGATGATATAAAATCAAATTTCACACACAAATCAGGGTCCTCTGATTGTGATCACCAATTGTAAAGGATGCAAGTTGAAAGGATAACATTAATTTGTGCATAGCTTCCTGTATTCGGAAGATAAAGTAAGAATATTGTAGTTAGACTAGACTTACGAATCTATGAATACGAAGGTAAGGATCAAGGACCCTCCCACCCACGCCTAGAAGAATAGGTGGTGTACGGGGAATAAGAGAAGGTCAAACTTGTGTTTTTAATTTATTTTTAATTTTAATTAGTAATTTAGATTTGTTAGTAACCCTCCAACTACGAATACTGATTCTTGTTCCCATCTGTGATAGCTTGTTTGTCTCCCCTGATTCGTACCTTCGTATTCATAGATTCGTAAGAATCTTTGCAATACTTCAACTTATAGGTAAGTCTAGTCTAACTGCAATATTATGACTTGTGTAGCGATCTTTGTGCCATTTCATTGAGTCCTAAATGTTAGATCCAGAATAAACCTTATTTTCATGGTCTATTTTTCTGATTTTATTTATGTCTTCATGAATTAGAAATTGGCCCAGCAGCTATTGCATGCAAGCCTCCGAGGGAAGTTCTTGTTGACAAAATTGCCATTTTCTGCAATTAGGTTTAGATGATTCTAGAACTAGGCAAATATAGATTTAGATCTAGATATAGTTAGAGTTACTATTTCAGTTGTGCATTGCTACCCATATGTACATTTATCATCAAAAAGAAAGGGAAACATTTTACACACTGATGTCCACTTTCATATTATATTCATTTTATTATTGGTTAAATAATCATTGCATTAAATGGTAACTATTTGATACTTAGTACTGGCTTCCCAAGTTGACCCAAAGTTGGTTTCAACTTAGTGTGCATGCTCCCTCGAAATTGTCTCTTTATATATGCCTTATGTAAAAGGGATGGAAGATCTCCGCGATTCCGCGGATTTCCGGGATTTTTCAATCCTGGAGCACCATCAGCGTATACTACTATGCGGTGCAGACGCCGCAGCACTATCAGTGTATACTACTAATAAATATTCCAAACGGCGCACCACTATCAGCGCATACTACTAATACATTATTCAAAGGGTGCAGCACTATCAGCGTATACCAATATATATGAAACCCGACTTCCAGGAATTTTCCGCGATTCCCTGACAGTGCTAAACCTATGGGAGAATATCAGCATTTCCGCTTTTTTCCCCGGAGACCACTTTCATCCCTGTGTATACAAATAGTAGTATTGTGCCTTTTGATTATATTATTACTACTACCTGAGCATTTATGTTGAGGCTGTCAACAGTGTGTAAAATGGCTAAAACTCGAATCTGTGGTTGTGTAGGCAGGCTATAGTGAAATCAATACAGACAAAGAGAAAGGAAGATAGTGTAAAGGAAGAGTATAAAGTGTAAAGGAAGAGATAGGGTCAAGCCCTCTGGTTTATTATTTATATGGTACATGCGTTCATTGTAGAGTATCAGCCAACCCTTTTCCCCCAATGGGAAACAAGCATTCTTGGCCCTACCAATATGGATCCTGCATTCCTGGTCCCCATGGCTACCAGTGGTCTGCCCACCACCAGTAAGCTGTGTAGCCCCCCTGGCCACCACCAACCTTGACCCTGAGTGTGGTGATCATACCCGGCAGAAGGGGTAGGCCCTGAGTGTGGTTACACCCAGCCCTGCCAGCACCACTATGTCTATTTACATCCAACTCAGGCACCACCAGCCCCTACATATATATACATACATGCGCTTGGTCATGTACACCTGTTTAGTAATAGAACATTTGCATTCCCCCCGATGACATAAATCGGAATATTTTACGAGTGGTTTAACTGTCCTCTTTGCTTACAATCTTGCTATCAATTCTTATTTTTCTATTTATTCTAGTGGGACGCCACGCACTCACATGTTATCATTGCAAGCCTGGGGATTTTAAAGGCTGTCCACGTACAATAAACACTGTAGTTGGGTGGTTTATGGACAGGTGTAGGATTAAGGGCAACAGTGGCAGTTGCGTGGTAAGTGAAGATCCTAAGTTTATTATGTTAAAGAGATCCGGTATAGGCCGCTGAGACTGGGGTTGTACTCCGAAAAATGCTCTCCAAGCAAACCTTTGCTTAGATTTTCAATTTATGCAACTGAATACGGGGGGGGGAGGGGATATGTGGGGGTAAGGTCTGTGGTCCTGCGTAATGTATGAATGATGTCACGGGTCGGATTCCCTTGGTGGGATGCATCAAAGCAATAGGCGTTTCATGGTTTGTGGGGAACCCCTCTAGGTCATGTTGTAAAAATATACGGATTTTGGTTTGGAATTATATATTGGCAGAGAGCATTATTATTCTCAGGCGATGGAGTGGGGACAAGGTTATGTAATCTAAGAGCAATAATACCCAACTCCCATTATGACATGATATAAGCTATGTGAAATATATGTTCACACATAATGCCTATATAAGAGACAGTACATGATTGTTGAAATGTTTCTCTCTGCATCCATAAAGAGTGCAATTGGAGACAAGGATATTTTAATATGGATCTATTTGTAACTGTCTGCAGCTACCTGTCCCTACAAGACCGGTGGGCAAGCACACCAGCCTAATCTGCATATACAGACAGACCCCACCTGCAGCTGGGTTGAGTGACAGCCACCACTACTGGGATGTGTCACCCACCAATGCTGTGGGGGTGCCTGATTGGCTGGCTGTGGGCTGCCCAATCACCTGCACTCCCTTGGCCCTCTGACCACACTAGCCTCACTTTGAGATTAATTATGCAAAAACACTGCTTCAGGTACACTGGAGAGTGAACACTCTACTCCTGGCTCTTGAGTGAGACACACCCAATCTAGAGCAGGACAACAGACACTGTCTGATGCTATCAAAATTCATATATATATACAAATTTGGTTGGGCGCAACAACCAAGGGACTCTGGTTCAATGGGCTGTAGGCACTGATTCATAGACAGGCTAAAGAGGGAATGAGATTCTGTGTGGACAGAAGGTAAGGGGTGAGGGTGATAAGTCACTAGTAGGTTAACAGGAATTGATGCCAATAAAGCACAACTTCTTCACTGTTAATCTTGTGTGACTTGTCTTCCCATTCTTCCTTATGAGTTTATTTAAGGGTTTGGTTAAGGGAGGCATCAGAGGTGAAATGACGGGGGAGAGTTTATGGCGTTATCTGGGGCTCTGAGCGGCTGAGTAACCCAGAAATACTATAATGTGATGGGGAATCACACAAGTGGCATCATTCATGCATTACATTCAGAGTTTGTTTGTTGTCTCAGTGGACTATGCCGGGCGACTTTAAGATGTGTCTGTTTATTTGCTGGGTTTTACATCCTGACAACATTTAAGGTCAAATCAGGATAGGTACTGACTTATGACAGTACACAGACATGGCAACTTTTATAGTGCTGCCCTACTGGAAGACTGGGCCGACGGCACCATAACCCAGTATGTCACTGAGTGCCAGTATCCTGATACTAAGCAAACCAGTCCATGCCCTATTCTAGCAATGCCGAGCACCAGGTCAGGTAGCAACAAGCATACATTTTGTAAGTCATTGGTTTGACTCGGCCTGGGTTCAAACCCACGACCTCCCACGCGATAAGCTAGCCAGCGCTCTTACTAATTCGGACATCACATCCATCTGTTATGTTAAGCCTCTGCACCTTGAGGTAAATTTTCTTCTCAGTCAATAGTGTAACTTTATAATACTAAAGGGGCTGTCACATTAGGGTTTTTTGCTGGAGTGTACGGCGGCGTAGGCGCTTTACATCATATATGTCGGCATATGCCGTCATACACCGCCATATGCTACACATACGCTATGCGTACGCTCCGCATACGCCGTCATGTGCCGGTGTATGCCGCTGTACGCGGCCATACGCTTTCTCCCATCCGTCCGTCCAAATTTTCTTTGTGCATGCTCAAAAAATCTCGACCTACGGGGGCATATGGTTCATGCCCTACTCATACGCTTCTCATACGCCGGCATACGCTCCTCATACGCTGGGGGTATGCCGGCATATGCTAGGGGTATGCCGGCGTGTGCTACTCGTATGCTCAACTTGCGTCACGGGCATATCTCGGGCATATCTCGGGCGTATGCAGCGTACGCACATCCTACGCTGCCTCCCTCTACGCCACCGCCATCGCGCCCGCCTCCGTCACGAACGCCCTCTCCGGAGCCCTTCCTGGGTTGAGGCCGCTGGGTGCGAACCCTCGGCCTTTGCCTCCCGCCTCGCCTGGGACATCTGCTGTGGGGGCGAGTGGGTCGCGCCCCCCCCTCACCCCGGAGCATCTCACCGCCGTCACCTGCTACCTCGCCTCCACTTGACCCTCGGGAGTCGTGCCCCGAGCCGCCCTCCTCCTCGGGTACTACGCGATGCTCAGGCAGTCCAGCCTGCTGTCACCCTCTCCCGGGGAGTGGGGTGGCCCCCACGCCATCGTACACGCTGATGTCGCCCCGGCCCCTGGTAGCCCCTGCCTGACCTTCCGGAGCACCAAGACCCTCGTGGGACCCTCGGCCGCTGTCGCCCTCTTCATCCCGGCCTCCCCGGGCTCCATCGCAGCCTGGCCCTCTCCATGCCGGCCCTGGACTCCTTCACCCTGCACAGCCTCCGCCGAGGCGCCAGGCCGGGGTCCCCCTACAGGATATGATGGCCCATGGGACCTGGACCTCTGAGGCGATGTACGCCTACCTGCCCCGCCTCGCTCCCCTTACCACCCCTCGAGCCCTCTCCTCCCTTTTGGTGGAGGGCTCTTCGGGGTTCTTCCCTTCCCAGTGACTCTACCCAGGATGACCTCGCCATAGCCAGCAGGTCCTGATATTCCTGATATTCCACAGACATTCAGTGACATTTTTTCTCATTAGCATTGCATTTATTACCTCATGTTTACCTCTAGCTTATTGTATGCATTGTTCTCCATGTCCCTGATGTTCACCTCATTTATTGCTGACTCATTTTATCATAAATAAAATGTTTTTCTCCACCCCCGCCTATGTCCCTCCTTCGTCGCGTATCAATCTTGATAATTATCTTGAAATGTATTCGAATGTCTAAAACTGAGCTAGTGCGACATGATAAATTGCATTTTTGTATTTTTAAATAAGATATTTCGGGCACATTTATTAAAAGTGTGTTTCCTATATTGTCACAAATCAGCTTTGAAAAAGGCCTGGGAACTAGGCTGCCACCAAATCTTGTTGCAGTAGAGTGAGTGAGTGCGAGTGAGCGTGAGTGAGTGTGTGTGAGTGAATGTGTGTGTGTGAGTGTGTGCGTGTGAGTGAGTGAGTCAATGAGAATAAGTGAGTAAGGAAGTGAGTGAATGAATGTGAGTGGGTTGTGAGTGAGTAGGTGAGTGAGTGTAAGTGAGTTAGTGTGAGTGAATGAGTGTGAGTGAATGAATGTGAGTGAGTGGGTGGGTGAGTCAATGTGAATGAGTGTGAGTGAGTATGAGTATTAGTTAGTGTGAGTATGGGTTAATGAGTGAGTTTGAGGGAATGAGTGTGAGTGAATGAGTGTGAGTGAGTATGACCCCCCAATAGCTGATGTTTACCTTTGTGCTGAGGGGTCTTTAAACAAACAAATAAATGAGTCTCCATGAGTGAGTGAGTGAGGGTGTGGGTGAGTGTGAGTGAGTGAGTGCGTGTGAGTAGGTGTGGGTGAGTGTGAGTGAGTAAGTGTGAGTGAGGGTGTGGGTGAGTGAGTGTCTGATTAGGATTTGGTTGTCATATGTGACCCCTCGCCACGAGGACTTCCCCTATAACCCTGGCCACTTCCGGGTGTGTAAACATGCAAAGTTGCAGCTTCTGTCCTTCCTCGGGAACCTAGAAGACATGTATTGTAGAAAGGAATGCACATCCTTAGGATATAGTGGATGATAATGCAGCCTCAACAATGTTTTTATGTGAAATTCATCACTTTTTTATTTTATTTGTTATTGACACTCTGCCCATAACGTATAAGCTTTACCCAACCATGAAGGAGGTATAACACCCGTCCCCCCCACACACTTCATGGAACCATACACACACAGACAAACACACTTTACTAAGCTGCACACCACCAGTATTGATACTAACCACATTTGAAAGAGGGAGTCCGCGGAGTGGTCCGAAGAGAGCACGAGTGGAGGGTCAAGGCCAGAAGACCAGCACCTCGGTGCGAAAACCCCCCAAAACACAAACCACACAGGTGCATGGTGCACATACAGGCTTCACACGGGTAACCATCATAAGGAACGTGACTTGGGTACGTGGATAACGCATACATGGAGCGACAAGGTCGCACAACTAGCGAACGTCAGAATTTGTATTAGTGGGCTATCGTTTTTTTTGTTTTTTTGGTGCGTCTTTGCTTAAAATATGTGCTGTCACATTGTTCATGTTGCTTTAGAAAAATGGGTAATTCACACGCGGCAAAGGGAAAAGACACTGACAACCTCTGGCACAAATCCACATGGTCAGTGGCACCATTTCTCGCATATAGCAGGGATGAGAAATTTCTGATTTTCGGCGGATTTCCGATTTTTTTCAGTCTGGGGACATTTTCGATATAGGTGTAAATTTGAGGAGAAATAAAAATGATGGTACGTTTCATGTAGTACTCTCCAAGCATGCGTTTTGCACAATGCATATGACCAGGTCTGCCTAGAGAGCATTCTGCTGTCATTAATGGGACTGTATTACTATTATGGCCCAACTCGCCATCAATTTCCGCTTTTTTCCTCCCACACCACTATCATCCCTGATCAGCTGATATGGGCATATGGACAGAACTTTGTATCTCAGACCACTGAGACCTGGCATCATTTCTGGCACCCCTGCTGCCGCCGCGCACACTTCTCACCAAGACGCCACTCTGAGTAATCAGGCCATTCTCCTCAACTTTCCGCAACACCCACCCATAGATTGATGAGTCTCAGGTAGGGTTGGTTGAGCACCTGGTTTCCACACTGGACTCAAACTCCTGACCCATTTGCCTAACTTGATACCGAAAATCTTGTACTGTGGAAAATATAAGCTCCAGCTTAAATCAATCCTACAACCATTATCTGCATAATCCCAAATCCACTACTAACATCATCTAATCATCACTAAATCGTGTACAATTTGTGTCAAATGATATTAAAATTCAAGTTAGGCGTGATAATAATAAGTGGATAATATTTTGAAGCTGCAAGAGGGGATACAGTCAAGCTTTGAATTATCCCTGAAAACGTTTGCTGCGCTTTTAGCTCCTAACAACATCTATTATCATATCAGGATGGCTACCGACTTGTAATAGTTCGCTTTATAGTGCTATCCTCATGGAAGATCGGGCCGTCAGCACCAATACCCAACATGCCACTCAGTAAGATTATCCTGAAATGGATTAAACCAGTGCTTACCATATCCTATTCATGCCAAGCGCCAGGATAGGTAGCAACAAGTATCAATTTTGTAAGCCATTGGTATTACTCGTTTGGAGTTCGAACCCATGACCTTCTGCATGGACATCCAGTCAGTGCTCTTACCAATTCGGCCACACCACCCAGTTCTCAGGCGAAGACCATTAACACCTCTTAGAAGGGAATGCAGCAGCCCTGACATCAGGCAAGGTGACATCATACTATTATTTTCTTGGGGTGGAAACCTGAGAACCTCAGGGCTATATGTTGCTACAACCATTTTGTCTTTCATTTGTATCTTGCTGGCTTCCTCAAACAGAAATTTCTTGTTGCTATCTAATCGCAAGAAACTGCCAGTTTTTGGGGATAGAAACAGAAGGTAGGATGTGACACCTTGTTCCATTCCCTCGTCTGCCTTCAAAGCTAGATGCAAAGTAATTATCCCATACTATATCGATCCTGTTTACTCTTTCCAACCATGTTGAGATATATCGCAAAAAAATGTTGTCCCTGTACTCCAGAAAGGTTTTTCATGCTGTTGGCTTCAACATTTGAACGACAGCTGCAGCATCCATGATGAGGGAAGATCCTGTTGCCTGGCCTTCATGGACCTCCACCACTTTGTCCTGATTATTGAGAGATATAAATAGACCGCACTCACCAGTCCAGTCAGCATTCAACCCTCAACCTAGTCTTAGTAAAACTCTCGTAAGTAATCTTTTATCAATCATTCATCTAGATCCTGGATCTTTAGACTAATACCAAGCCTAGGTGGGGGTGGTTGCGCCCCTGATCATTGACTTCATATTCATAAGATTCGTAAGAATCTTAAGTAATATGTCAACTTACAGGTAAGTCTAGTTTAACAGTAAAATTCTGAATACCAGAAGTCAACAAGCAGGGGAGAGATTTCGTAAATCTAAAATTTTTTACTCCGAATCAATCTGATATTAATTTAATATCCACTTCCCCCCCCTTTTTTTCTTTCTTTTCTTTCTTTTAAAAAATGTAACCATGAAAACCATTATAACTTCAAATTTCAAACAAATTTGTGTACCCCAATTATATTATTAAGAATTGCTCTTTGAAACAACTCACTAAAAATTGATAGTATTGCAATCCACTGAACATTTTGCATGATCACAGACTTGCACCATAAGAGTAACAAGTAAATCACTTTTCCTTCACGATCTTAAAGTTGCATGGTCCGATGAAACGTATTTTTTTCAAAATCAAAACACTTATCTAATTTTGGTTCTATATATCCAACTTAAATACTAGTGCATTATCTAAGGATTGGGGACAGCCTATACAGAATAATCAGTGAATTTATTACCTCATCCCCTTGGACACCTACTTTGAGACAGCCATTATGCAGGAACACTCATTAAGCAATTAGGTCAATCTCGTGGCCTCATTAGCCATGCCCTCATTCTAAGTACAAGATGGAACCTAGTCAGGTTCCAAGTACAAGATGGAACCTAGTCAGGTTCCAGCATGACCTACTGGAAGTTTGAAAGCAACATAGCCTGAACTGTTTTAAAGTTGCATGGTCTGAAGAAGCATTTATTTTTTTTGAATGTCAACCACATACTTACATTAGATCCTATGTTTCCAACTCAGATGGAACAATGTTAGACTGAAAATCTGAAGGTACCCTGTTGTTTTTTTTGTGGGCGGGGGATTTTTTTTCAATTGCAGACAATTGGTCTTTCTCATTCCACTGCTCCTTGACCTATCCCTATCGCAACAAGGAACTCATAGTATGGTAATTTATTAACATAATAAATTGGCATCAAATTATCAGGAGTAGAAACCGGTCAAACAGGTAATGAGGTCAAGGTCAAATGTAATTAATAGGCAATTAGGTCAATCATTCACATCAAGGTCAATTCATAGGAAGGGTAGATTTAAAGGGAAGTGGTGATCATAATAGTGCGAGTGTCAATCAGGCCATCAATGAGATTCATGGGAGAGTTTGTGTTGTGATGAAGTCAATTGTGTAATGAGGTCAAAGTTCATAATTAATGGCGTCAGGAGGCTAAGAGCTTGAATCCCACAACCCTGGCACTCAGCCCTTCCGCCTGATGGTTTTTTGAGTGTAGTGATGGGTCGGCGGTCAAGAAAAGCCGTGGAGATGTTGATGGTCCGGCATCTGGTTGAAAAGTGCTGGTAGCTGGGTGAGCTTACCGGAAGTGCTATTGGGTTCTCTGAGTACTCGCCAGTCGGTGGGTCATGACGGTGGTGCCGCCTAGCGTAGGGATGGGGAGTTGTAATATCGTCGATCGGAAGTGGTGGAGGATGTCATAAGTACACAACAGATGGCGGTGGTGTAGCTAAGTCAGTAATCGGTGGGTAGGGGGATCCGGTTCCTTGTATCGCGCAAATTACCCATGTTGCCAAACAACGTGACCAATTTGATGATGCAACAGGGAACTCATAGTATGGTAATTTATTAACATAATAAATTGGCCTCAAATCATCAAGAGTAGAAATAGGTCAAATAGGTAATGAGGTAATTCATAGGAAGGGTATAAAGGGAAGTGGTGATCATAATAGTGCGAGTGTCAATCATGCCATCAATGAGGTTCATGTGAGAGTGTGTGTCGTGTGATGAAGTCAATCGTGTAATGAGGTCAAAGTTCATGGGGTCAGGAGGTTAAGAGTTCAAATCCCATGACCCTGGCACTCATCCAAATAAGGTTGAGAGTGGCTGGATCGCGGACCGGAATGTGGCAGGTTTGATGTATGCTGTGATCTTGTTGGACTTCCAGTTGTTGAGTTCTTGAACATCGGGAAGGGGTGCACCCGCACGGTCGCATGCCTGGGCGACGCCCCATCATAGGCGGTGTCGTGAATAGTCGTCTGGGTGATCATGGCGACCGGAGGCGAGGGCTGCTCTAAGTGTGGCGGTGAGTGTCAGTATTGTCAGTGGGTGGCCGGTGATGGTTAGGAAGGCCAGTTCCTCAGAGGTCATTTCAATGGCGGATTTGTACTTGTGCAGGCTGTGAAAGTACGTCTGAACACTTTGACTTCTGGATACTGAATGGTTTATTCACGTCCAGGGCTCGCTGAACCGCCGGCTAAACTTTCCATGACGTCATCTCATTTACATACTCCTTTGTCTCACTCACCGTCTAGAACCTCATGCATCTCATTAGCATATATTACCCACGTGTCTGGACGTCTATTACGCATATATCACAAAGGCCTTGAGAGGGCAGCATGTGGAGTTTGGCATGATTGGGAGAACGATGGTGAAAGCGTCCGCACATGACCGTGACGTCTTGGTGGACCATATGTGGACAGTTAGTGATTGCCCATCATCTGTCACATCGGCTCCACGTATGGTGTGTCCCGGGTCATTTGCTCGTCCGGTGACCAGGAAGTTGCCTTGGCATAATAGGGTGAAATATCCGAGGAGGAGAGCAGCATTGAGGACATAGGCGTTCGGGCTGGCTGACCGGAAGAAACACACAGCAGACTTGAGTAGGTGGACAATGAGGGGCAGGGCTTGCCTGGGAACGTGGCGGGATGAGCGGAGGATGCCACGTTTGATAATGGAGACCGTGTAAGTGTCGAAGCTGTCGACCCTCTGTCCCCCAACATCCCACTCAGTAACATTATCCTGCCTAACTGTTGCCGAACAACATGATCAATGCCAAACCCCAGGTTTAAGTAGCGACAAGAATAAAATTTTAAGTCATTGATTTGACACAACCAGGGTTGAAACCCATGGGTTCAAATCCTATGACCTACCAAAAAGGGAAGTGGGCGTTCAACGGATTTGGGCACCCCTTGTAGTTAGTTTGAATCCTGTTCTGCCAGCTATCTTTTAATCTACTTTTTTTTAATTCAATTTTTTATATTTACAGATGCAATAATACATCAATAATAAATCAATATGTGTACCCAATGTGCTTAATTATATCTATGGAATTGACTAAAATATATGATAATGTGACTGGGTGGGAAATTGAGTCATGGTGCTGGTGGCTTGGTCTTCCAGTGGGGCAGTACTATAAAGCTAGACTGGATAGCCTAATGAGTAGAACACCCACTTCCAGCCACATGAGAGTCTTCGTAAGTCATGGGATTCATACCCCCAGGTTTGAACTCTGGTTGAGTCAAACCTATGACTAAAAACGTGATACTTGTCGCTACATACCTTGGTATTTGGCATTACTAGGATAGGTGAGGATAGGGGTAGGAGCAGGGGAAATAAGGAAAATCAAATTGTATGTGACTGAAAATTACCCAGCTTAATCAACTGATTTACAAAAAAAAACACACACATACACACAAACAGGCTATCTTCAAATTTATAGTCTAACATTTTCCCATCTGAGTTGGAAATATAAGATCAAATGTGAGTATGTGGTTTGATTATCAGACCATGCAGCTCTAACACAAGTTTAAAAACCATTGGTTTGAATGTCATGACCTACCCCAACTATATAGTATGTTATCCCAAATCACATCACATGCCAACAAACAAATAATGGTGCAATGGCGCCATCAGTAAAATACCAGGAGACCAGGCTACATTAGAATTAGGTCATCCAACATCATTTGATCATCGCGAGATATCAATACACATCATAGCTAGAAGACTTTTGGCAAGCTTGTCAAAAGTATTATGGGTTCTTTCAGCTCAAATTGCTTCAAAACTAGCCACTTTTCATCAAAATTACTCCGGACTAATGATTAGTAGGTCATAATGACCAATTTGATATTTTATCTGAAGAATAAAATAAAAATTCAAATGCCATTGGACCATGACCATGCAACTTTAACTTTCCTCCATCTGACAAAGAAGGTGGGCAGCCTTGAATTTCATGAGCAGAAAAATCATAAAGATTCCTGTCCCTGTTTTGACAACCGATACAGAGTTTAAAAAATAGTTTGCTGTTATTCTTGGCTGACAGGAGTTTCACCATACTCTGAGACACATGATTTGATGGTCGGTCTGGGAAGAGGGGCAGCTGGTTCAGTGGAATTTCGTCATTTAGTGGCTTAGATCTTTCTACAAATCTATCCCTCACAAAATGTTGGTACTGTTCCAACCCAACTGCCTTAATCTGTCTCACTGT
Organism: Branchipolynoe longqiensis; assembly: GCA_030323885.1. NCBI lineage: Eukaryota > Metazoa > Annelida > Polychaeta > Phyllodocida > Polynoidae > Branchipolynoe > Branchipolynoe longqiensis. The sequence continues at coordinate 53,002,266 of CM059199.1, read as the reverse complement.
GTTGCAGACAAATTGGTCAGCAATATCTTTGGTTGATAGTGAAATCAGGTTATTACACTCTTCTACAAATGGATTATCTAACTCATCAATCATGGCACACAGTGGTGGCATGCCCCTTCCCATTGTTCGGCATTAATAGTGTCCTCAAATTCCTTTATCATCCTGGCAACTTCTGGTCTCGTGGCCGTCCACCTCAACAGAGCACTGGCATTTTTGGTCAGACCAATTGTTCCCCTGTCACCTTTCACAAGTTCATTGTTCTGTTTGTGAGATTGATCTATTGTGATTGCAGAAAATGAATTTGCACGATGAAGTTCCCGTTCATGAATTCCTGGTGTATGTCAGGATGCTTGTATTGCAGTTCCAGCATGTCTCTAATGTGTATTGGCAACCATCTGGAATAATGTGTCCTGTCAAGAGCAAATAACCATGGGACTAGTTCCACAATACTGAAGTGTATAGACTAAAGTTTGACTCACAGAAAGATCTCACTAAAATCATGATTAGGAGTTCAAACTCAAGGGTCAAATTCCAGAACTGAAGCTGAGGACTTTCTATGATGCACTTAAGGCCCTGTCACATTACGGCGTATGGCACGAGCGTATTGAAAACCTACGTAAGTCCTGCGTGTGCCGGCCTATGATGACCTTTGGTGACCTCTCGGGTGGTTTTGAGCGTATGTGGAACCTATGAGGAGCGTACGAGGAGCGTATGGGAGCGTGCTGTGACATTTTTTGACAGTTTTGATTGGCATGTGGAGAGTGCGAGTAGCGTATGAGTAGCGTACGAGTAGTGTATGCATAGCGTATGAGTGTATGAGTAGCATATGCGTAACCTAAGGGGAACCTATGCTTAGCGTATGCAAAGTGTTTCTTATTTTAAATAAACTGAATAATTAGTGTTCAATATTTGTGTGGCATCCAGAGTAGGACGGTCCAAACATGTGCTCCAACCACTATCAAAAGCAACTACCTGTTAGGAAGCAGTCTCCATATGAAATATGAAGAAATGGGATGGTGCAAACATGTACACACACACACCCACTACACACACATTTACCTAGATTTTATCCTACATATCGCCTTAGATACTTGTTAGGTTTATTATTATTATTATTATTATATAATACCTGTTAGGCTTCACTGGCTACAGAACTGCAGCATTAATAAACGGCGGACCTGTTAGGAAGCAGTCTCCATGAGAAATATGAAGAAATGGGATGGTGCAAACATGTAGGACGGTCCAAACATGTCCGTTAACCCGGCTCAGATTGATGTCGAGACCTATGGCATACGCTTTGAATACGCTGTGCATACGCTGTACATACGCTAGGAGTACGCTCGAATATGTAACACGTAGGTTATGCGTACGCTACATACGCTAGAAATACGCCGGTGAAGCAAGTTGAGCATATGCATAGCATACGCTGGTGTACCCCTAGCATACGAGGAGCGTACACCGGCGTATGAGGAGCATATGCCGGTGTATGAGAAGCGTATAAGTAGCGTTTGAACCATACGCTCCCGTAGGTCGAGATTTTTGTAGCATGCAGAAAGAAATTTGGACGGACGGATGGGAGAAAGCGTATGGTGGCGTATGATGGCATAGGCCGGCACATGACGGCCTATGCGTAGCGTACGCATAGCGTACGTGTAGCGTATGCATAGCATATGATGGCGTATGGCGGCGTATGCCGACGTATATGACGTAACGCGCCTACGCCGCCGTACGCTCCCGCAAAAAAAACTAATGTGACAGCCCCTTTACCACACCATGCAGAATACAACTTGGGCTCATCATCTGAGAATATCTTCATATACTTCTCATAGGCAGAGTGTTGCAGTTGGTATAAACTCGCAGCCGTAACCTGATGTGCATATCTAGTTTGTGTGACATGAGTTGCTTTCAAAAGGGAATCAGCCTTTCCAGATGCCGTAACATCAGCCTGGACTAAAACATCAACCCAACCACTTTCATCAAGCCATGACCCTACTGCTCTTAGGACAGCGATTTCAGTATGCAAACCTCCTAACACAATGACCATTTTATCTTTAACGCTATCTGGACAAGACCACTGGATTTCTTTAGCTAATGCAAACAGGGGTTGGTCAAAAATAAGAATGGGAGTCTGACCAGGACTGAGGTATTGCGCAGCCTTTTTCACAACTGTCATAGAATGGTGAATCATCGCGACAGAGTGTGCTGCATCAGGAAATAGAGGCAACAACATGCTTGTACCCTGCAGTTTGATATCTGTAATTTGATACTCAGTGCGGTATGCAGACCAAGGTATTGCCAACTTGTTGCTGTTTTCTTCACTATCCTCCTCACATGGAGCATGTGATCCGACTGTAGTTCGTACCATCTCTAGCCAGTGCTCTTCCTTCTGTATTGCAGCCGTTATATCATCAGGATCACACTGCATTCATGTCACCCCAGCTGGTTCAACTGATTTGAAAGTTTTAATCAAAACAGGTGGTACACAGCTGTAAGACTGGTAAATTGCTGATACATTTTGTTGAAGAATCTTCTATCACTATTTGAACCATGTCGCTGCCCTCCCAAGCATGAGTGTATCAATGAAAAGCCGATATCATGGAAAGCGCCTGCTGCAGTTGTGAACTAGGGATTATGATCATTATTGTCAATTGCTGCTGTAGTGAACACATTGCCAAGTAGTTGAGGGTGACATACAACCTGGATGTCACTGAACCGCTCACAGACAGCATTTCCAAGACCAGCTGAAATACGCAACACACAGTCATAGTTGTTATTCTGCCCCGGGATGCCACAAAAGCATATATTTTACCAAACAATTATAGATTATGAACTACTAAAGGGTATTGTGAAACATATAATACATACAGTTGATGGATAAATGGAAAATTGTGAGAGTTATGGCCATTCCCCTACCTATACCCCCATCTCGCGACATACAAATTATGTTGTTCTATGCCATTTTACGAAAACCGTCCTCTGGATCATAAAAATGTGAATTGAGACTCGCACTATATCACAAATTAATCAGCATGTGTATCCCTAACTCTGTGGTACATTAATGTAGCATAACCTGTCACTATGATGTTCAGTATGAACATCAAAATTAATACTGCATGCTCTCACTTCAAATATCTTTAAAAGTTAACCCTTTAAAATAAAAGTTACATCAAACTAAAATAAAGTAGATTGTAACAATCATCCGGGTTCATTGCTGGGCACAGGGACAGCGAAGCTGACATGCCCCACTCGCGCCCCCCCTGCCAGTGCCGGCGCGGGGGCGGGGGGGGGCCTCCATGGGAACCAAGCGGCAAGGGGAGGGGAGGGGGGGGGGTTCCACACACACACTCTACACCTTCCCCCCCCCATGCCAACCAATCACAAACCCAACTCTCATGCACACCTCCACACCAAACAACCAATCATATCACAACACAATCCAGAGCCCATGACTCCACCTCATCTGATGATCAGTCTGCAACAGCCTCTCCGACTGACCACATCTACAAACCTCTTATTCACCCACCCACCTACACCTGCTGAATGATTGGCTGAGCCAATCAAAACATAACAAACAACAAATCAAAAGAATTACGACAAAAAGACATTGACATTTAACTTTTAATATTTACCACACAATTGACACCCAAGCAATTGACAAATCAAAGTGGTATGATAATTAATCATTGATAATTATACTTGTTATTAATATGTCTCCTCACCCATTTTAATTTCTTTCCATGTTAATCTCTTCTCATATAATCACATTTTATTGCTATGTTATGTTATCATATGTTCCTCATATTACATCGCATACCATAAACTGATCATCTACCAATATCATGACCTTAAGTTGGCCGTTACTGCCCTCTCATACCAACATACTTAATGATGATGGGGCGGAGGCCCAGAATAAAAGCCATGATTTCCAAACATCAGTTTCCATGTCTTCTGTGCCCGAGAGCAATGGTCTGGAATGAGCGGGGACGTTCATTCTAATATATTGAACTCAAAACCATCAGACTATGCAACCTTAATAAGGCCCTGATAATGTGAGCTTCACTAATGACAATATGGGTAACCCTTCTAGATTGTGATGGCTTATTTCATTGTGTGTCTTTGTTCTTTGTGTTAATACTGTGTGGTACTTTAAAATGTTAAGCTACAAACAAGATTAAGAGATGCACACTTCTTTTAATGTTGGTTTTATTTCACTGACAGAAAGTCACAGGGCCTACTGGTATCTTGCGTAACTGCGCAATATCATGTCCCAAAAAGAAGAGCGGGAAGACAGAAATACAATGTTGTCAAAGCACCCTGTGTAACTCGGGTGTGAAGATATGTTCTACATTCAGCCTACTCATTGCCACATCCATCACTGCTCTCTTCATAGCCACAAACTGACTTCTAAAACTACTAGACAACCAATTCAGTACTTTGTCAACAATAAAATGAAGGGCTCAAGTGCAAAACTGAAAAATCCATTAAGTTGTTTTCTGTTAAATAGAATTGCCCAAGAGCAATGGTCTGGAATGTGCGGGGAATCTCATTCTAATATATTGAACTCAAAGCCATCAGACAATGCAACTTTAATAAGGTCCTGATAATGGGAGTGTAACTAATGACAATATGGGTATCCCTTCTAGATTCTGATGGCTTATTTCATTGTGTCTTTGTTCTTTGTGTTAATACTGTGTGGTACTTTAAAATTTTAAGCAACAAACAAGAAAAAGAGATGCACACTTCTTTTAATGTTGGTTTTATTTCACTGACAGAAAGTCACAGGGTCTGATGGTATGAGGCGTACGTGCGCAATGTCATGTCCCAAGAGAAGGAAAGGCAAGAGGAAACGAATAGAATGTTGTGAAGGCTACCTGTGTAACTCGGGTATGAAGATATGTTCCACATTCAGCCTACTCATACTCATTGCCACATCCATCACTGCCCTCTTCATAGCCACAAACTGACTCCTAAATCTGCTCGAGAATTGCTCGGAACGGAAGATGCAGCAACGACAACAATAAAATGAAAGGCTCAGGTGCAAAAACCGACAAATCCATTAAGTTGTTTTCTGTCAAATAGAATTTATCATTGCACTTTTCATGAAAAAAACCCACCAGATTTGATATGCAGTAATGCTAGACTTACATAGTAAGTTGAAGTATTACTAAGATTCTACAGATGCCGGAACCACTGATCAGGGGAGAGAAATATATATAGACTCGGCCAGCTAATATGGCTCAATTCTTCGTAGCATAATTAGGAACAACGAACTAATTTCCACTAATACATCTCTGAAACAACACCTCCACACCAAATATTACCTAATAAGGAATGCAAGGCAAGAACAATACTAATGATCAGCAATTTTCCAAGGGGAGTAGGAGGGTAGGACCCCTGATCAGTTATTCCGGCATCCGAAAGATTCAGAAGAATCTTACTAATACTTCGACTCACTATCTAAGTAGCATTATTGCATATTCTTGCCTCATCTTACTGATACTGGGAACCAGCAAGCATGGGAGAGACTTTGTAGCTAAATTAGTTCATTATTCCCCCCATAATCTTTATCAATCTCAATAATTTTCCTCTTTTCCTTATTAATATTCATTCCTCTGTCCAACCACATCCAAGCCAAATTCACATAGATTTCCAATTGGAAAAGTTCTAGTTACTGTACTAGCAAAGTTCATAGTACACTGTTAAAGATATCCACAAAAGCTCTTTGAGCAATAACAGGATCTACTGTTTTATAGTAGCACTTAGCAAAACTAGTAGTATCCTTCAAAGAAGTATTCCTCAAAACTAAATTATGGTTCATCCCTATAGACCTTGCATATGATGCCAAATCACCTCCTGTGGTATGTCCTTTAAATCTTTTAATATAAATACCATTCAGAATCACAGCTGCTGGGGTCCAGCAGGTTAAGCTAGCCCTAGCAATAGTCCTGAAAGGGGCAATATAAAAGAGCAATAATTGGGCTTCACCATCCCTCACCTTAATTGTACGAGCTAATTATGTTGATATGGACCTAACAACATACAAGGGCTTAGAATATAGGTAAGCATAGAATGTGATAGTCCAATGGTTGGCCCAATAGATTATCTTTCCACAATATTTTCAGAAGAAAGGTAATAGATGATTTTCTAGACAACATCCTGTTCACCATTAAATTTAATATAGTGTGTCTCCTCAGTGAGGAAAGCAGCGAGAGCAATACTGTTAGCTTGAATGACAAGAATTTCAACGACATGACATATTAACCTAAGGTTATCAACCAATTCAGTACTTTTTCAACTGACCACACATTTGCTTAGTGAGGCTGTGGGGCCCCCCTGGACAAAGCAGTGCTAATACTGCCATTTCACCAAAACAAATATTCACAATTGTCTTACCTTCTCTTTTTGGGAGAATCACACTCAAAGCACACCTGGCCACATTGACAGCCACACACTAGTTTCCAAATAGTGTGTTACATATTCCAAGATGAAGGGGTTCAAAATAAACATTCCTTTTCTCAGCACACAAGGTCCACCTATTCCAATGAGAAATACCCCTTCTGAGTCAACTGACTCCAAGTAAATTTGATATAATTGAGAGCTTTATCACTTAGCTTATACTCACCCAGGGAGTGTTTCAAAGGAGAAGAACTGTCGGCTTTGTCGCCTTTATTGCCTCGCCTTCCAAGCTGTCCTTTCTGGTTGAGATCTGCTGTCCGTAGAGAACTCCTGAAGCATTGGCCACCAGGGTTGGCAAGTCCAATGTGGAGCCAAGAGTAAAGCCCTTGGCCCTTCCTTCTGTATTTTCTGGAGTACCTTCGAAGTAAATCTGAATGGTGGAAAGCAATATATAAATAACCCCTTCCAAGAGAAGGAGAAAACATCAGTTCTCCAGACTCCAGGGTCTGGTTCCCTGGACACACAGTGGAAATTGTATTATTCAGTCTAGAGGCTAACGTTTAAGGGGCTGTCACACTATGATGTATGGCCTTAGCGTATGCCGATGTAGGCAATTTTTTACCAACATGTCGGCATACGACGTCATACGTTATGTATACATTGGGCATATGTCGAGTATGCTCAGGATACGGCGTCATAGGTCGGCGTAGGTCGAGCCGCTAAAAAATGTGTGTGCATGTTCAAAATTTTCAACGTATGTCTCCGTATGACTCATACGTTTCTCATACGCTCGGCGTATGTTATGCACACGTTATGGGTAGGTCGGGATAGGTTGTAACACATTAGCCGTACGTTCAACTGTCGCCCTCCGCGTATCTCTGGCGTATATAGCATACGCCTAACATGCCGGAGACGTGTGCGAGCGCGCCCTTAGCGTGTGCTGGCATACCCCTAGCGTATTGCGAGCGTATGACGAGTGTATGGCCAGCATGTTGGCTGTCGGTATATAAAGGCAGCACCAGGCTTCTTCCAGCAGACCTACTCGGCTGCTCAGACAGGATGGATGTCCAGGCACTCCATCTACAGTTCCAGCATCAGTACCGAGTTGCCCCTCATCAGCATGAGCTAGGTCTCTAACTCATGGCTCTTCTGGCGGCCCATGTCCAGAGGAGAAGGAGGAGGCAGCAACGGAGAACGTGGGTTAGACCCTGGATTGGGAGGCAGCCACAGATTGGCTTGTATGACAAGCTGTTCGCTGAGCTCCGCAGCGAGGACACTGCATTGTTCGTGAACTTCATGCGGATGCCTCGCCAGTTGTTCGACGAGATTGTGGCGCGAGTGGGACCGAGGATCGCCAAAAAAGACACAACATACCGGGTGCCGCTCGAGCCTGGGCTGAAGATCACCTTTGAGGTCATGACATGTCATCGCTGACCAATTCCTAGAGAAGTGGAATTTCCCCCATACCTGTGGCGCTCTGGATGGGAAGCACATCGGTGCCCTCCAAAGAGTGAGTCATTCTACTACAACTACAAGGGCTTTTACTCCATGGTCCTGTTGACACTCGTAGATGCGGACTACAAGGTCATCTGGGCAGATCTTGGGGGTATGGGCTCCGCATCTGATGCCCAGATCTACAACGACTCAGAGCTGAAGGCGGGCACTGAAGGTGGCACCATCGGTTTTCCAGACCCTGAACCGATCGTGGACGCCCAGAAGGATGTGCCATATTTTCTAATCTGTGACGATGCCTGTGAATGAAGTGGGGATTCAAATCATTCATAAGCTAGTAAATGACATCTATGAGACTGGATTTATACCATTGAATATGAATGAATCCATATTTGTACGACTCCCAAAGAAGCTAAAACCAACATTGTGTACTGAGTACAGAACACTAAGCCTGATGAGTCATATGTTGAAGATGATCCTGAAAATAATTTTACTGAGAAACAGACAGAAAATTGAAGAACAAATCAGTAACGTACAAAGTGGGTTTATATCTGGAAGAGGTACACGTGAAGGGATTTTCAATATGAGAATGATTTGTGAACGTTATTGTGAAGTGAACCAGGATGTTTATGCCTGCTTTATTGACTATGAGAAGGCCTTCGACCGAGTCAATCATGAACTGTTAATCAAATGTTTACAAGATATTGGTGTCAATGGCAAAGACATTAAACTAATTGTGAACTTATACTGGACACAACGTGCATTTATAAAAATGGAGCAGGGCCTATCGGATGAAGTTATGATTAAACGAGGAGTTCGACAGGGGTGTGTATTGTCACCATGTCTATTTAACCTGTACACAGAGATGATTTTCAGACACATTGAAGATTGCAAGGGAGTGACAATAGGTGGCATGAACGTCAACAATCTTAGATATGCCGATGACAGTGTAATACTAGCAGACAGTGAGAAAAACCTACAAGATATAGTGAATAGAATCAATAAAGCTGGAATACTATTCAACATGAAGATGAATGCCAGGAAGACCAAAACAATGGTTATAAGTAAAAAGACAGATAAACCAAATGTCAATATAACCATAGATGGCACAAACATAGAACAAGTATCCGAATTCATATATCTCGGACAAAAGATTACAAATGATGGGAGATGTGAGGAAGAAATTAAAAGAAGGATAACAATAGCCCGAACAACATTCTCCAAAATGTATAGAGTGTTAACATCAAGTAAGATATTAATACAAACAAGGAAGCGTATTCTTCAGTGTTATGTGTGGTCTACTCTAATGTATGGGGCAGAGACATGGACAATCTCTAAGAAAATGTACAAACGTTTAGCAGCATTTGAGATGTGGACTTATCGAAGGATGATGAAAATATCATGGACAAAGAAGATCACCAACAAAGAAGTTCTCAGAAAAATTAAAAATAAGAAAAGCTTGTTTGCCACTATACAGACAAAGAAACTTATTTATTTTGGCCACATCATTCGTCAGAGTTCAATATACCGTACATTGTTGGAAGGGAAGGTGAATGGCAGCAGAGGGAGAGGGAGACCAAGAACATCATGGTTTACAAATATTTCACAGTGGACAGGCTTGAATTATTCACAGTCTATCAGAACAGCACAACATCGGGACAAGTGGAGAACCATTGCATCCAACCCTCGACTAGAGGACGGAACTATTGATTGATTGACGATGCCTTCACCCTGCAACCGACCATGATGAAGCCGTACAGCAGGAGGGGGTTGACAAATGAGGAGCGACTCTTCAACTACCGGCTCTCCCGAGCTAGGAGAGTGGTGGAGAATGCCTTTGGCATCCTAGCCAACCGCTTCCAAGTGCTGCTGACCACTATGCAGCACCACCCCTCCACCATGAAGGTCATCGTCACCGCGTGCATGGTTGCGCACAACCTGATGAGGATGTGCTACCCAGCGCTGCAGAACCAGCAGATGGATCGTCCGGAGACTGGGAACAACAACTTTGTCCCCGGAGCGTGGAGAGAGGGACAAAACCTGCCAGACGTTGACATTGTACCTAGCCCCAACGCCGCCTCCAAGATAGGAAAGGAGCAGCGGAATCTAATTAAAGACTGGGTCATCTCACCCGCCGGAGCACTATCAAGGCAAGACAGCATGATCTGATGTACAAAAAAATTGTATCTGTCTGTATGCACTGTGTATGTGTACTGTTATGATATATTTATGAATACTTACATGTCCGTTATGTTGTGACATGTCTACTGTTACGAGATTGTAATATGTTTATATGTCTATTTGCACAAATAAACTATATCAATTTTAGATATCAAAACACAATTACATGTATGTTATATTTTTTCTATCCCTAATTAAAGTAATCTAGTTAACAATACTTTTAATTAATTTGCTCTCTTTCGAGAAGAATTAAACTTTGAAAACATAGCCTAGTTTAATTTTCAGTGGTTATTTACGTATTAATTTTACTTTAATTTATAACAATTAAATGATGACATGCCATTATTGAACACGGACACAAAAATTCTCGTTTACAAAATCTTTATTTATGAAGGACATATTGAGCCATATATACATTTATACATTCATACATACAAACATAAACATTACAACATAAGAACATTTTACTATCCTATTACTACATATTTACAAATATTTACAATCACTTGTCGTCGGAGCCCGGCCCAGCTGGTGACATCGGGCCTGACGAGGGGAAGAGGTCCAAGTTGGAAACCCCCAACACTCCCGAGAGCCCCGACAAGTTCAATAGTCCGTCGGAGGTCTGGCTGGGCGACCCTGCAAAGTTCCTGTTCCGGGGGCCACCGGTGTGGGAGTGGGAGTTCCACTCCCAACCGGTCCGTAATCGATTAACACGACCCTGGCGACTCGGGTCATCCGAGTCGTCAGAATTTCAAATAGAACACCGCGAGTGGAGTCGACAAATACACGTGCTGTGTGCAAAACAACCCGACCCCAGTAACCCACCTCTTGGCTGGGGTTTGCAGGAGCGATGATGTCACATTTGCGCTGGTACCGTCCTGCATGATAACAGCCAACGGTACCAGTCATACATTTTTTTTGGTAATAACATAGATTAATGAAATGGAAATATCACTAAACTATGCCATCATAAAAATATTTAAATCACATTTTGCTGTAATTATATCTGCTATTCAAAAACAACAAAAAACGGCCACCATTTTTGTCATCCCGAGCATGGAGAAGCATATTCGATTATTCGACCCGAGTCTGCAGGATGTGCGCATGCGCCAAAAAGTGGCTCGGGTGACCAGAGTCGATTAATCCATTACGTCCCCGGAGTCGACACCCAGGGCACACTCATAGGGGCCACACCAGCTGGGCGGGGAGCTGGTCCTGGAGGGGGCATGGTCTCCCCCACCACAAAAAGTGGCTGGAGTGCAGGCGGCTGCACCATCGACACGGAGGGAAGTGGCACCAGCTGAGGCAGAGGCGGGACTGGCTGATGGCACATCTGGAGCGGCTGTACGGGCAGCGGTTGAGGCTGAGGCTGAAGAGGCGGCTGGTGCTGCTTCAGTATATATAAACCCTGTGATGCCGGTGGTGGCTGGTGAGTCCACTGGTGGGGCTGAGGCTGGTACAACTCACTCTGAGAAGGGTCAGGCCTAGGCACACAAACCACAGGCACCGCTACAGCCACAGGCGCCGGTGCAGCCACAGGAGCCGACACAGCCCCAGGAGCCACCGCAGCCAAAGGAGCCAGAGGAAGCACGCCTGCCTCACGTCGGCAATCCTCCTCCAACCCTGCAACAAGATGCGGTTAATCCCTGCCCGTGTGTTGAGAAACTGCTCCAGCGGCATCGTCATCAGTGAGTCCCGCACATAGTTGGCTGGTGTAGGGGGTGGCTGCGTGCCGTTCAGCAGCTCCCAAGACTCGTCGAACCTCTTTTGTATCACAGCCAGGAGGTTGATGTCATCTGGGGCTGCCCGCTTCCCCTTTCCCACCTCTCAGACTGGAGCGGGAGGTGTGGCGGGAACATCCTCCTCAATCCCCAGCTCGAGATCTGCGCAGACATTCTTGGCAGCATCGAGATCACCCTGCGCAGCGTCTAAGGCAGCCATCACCTACAAGACAAAATCATGAAGTAACATGAATGCAAATTGATGTTTCCACAAAACACGTAAATAACAATACAAGTCAACAATATAGAACAACAACAAATATATAACGTTAAATGATTAAATTGATTTTTGAAGATTAATTACGTAAATGAACTGAACAACAACACAAGTCAACAATAAAGAACAATAACAAATATATAACGTTAAGCGATTAACTTAATTTATCAAGATTAATGAGGTAAATAACATATATCGGTTTGTCGACTTCTCCAGAATAATAGGGTTTTACGAGAATCCTAACGCCCACACTAGCCCACACGAGTCAGAAGGATAAAAGATGTTGTACTTACAGTTCTGCAGGGCTCCGGCCGGTGACGGACAACGGACCGCAGGAAACCAAACTTCTGCATAATCCACAGCTCCCTCTCAGTCAGTTTGGGTGGTCCGTCCCCGCTCTTCTTTTTGTGGAGCCGTGTGTTGGTGTCACGGAGCCACTTGAACCACCCCTGCAGATGGCCGGATGTCCTCCTCATCCACTTCGCCTGGTCCTCCCACATCTTCCCCTTCCTGTCGGACCGGCAGTAGTCCGTCATCTTCACATTCCAGATGACGGGATTTTCCTGCAGGAAATCCAACATCTGGTCCTCCTTGACTAGTGACAGAGGACAGTCGCTTTTCTTCGCCCTCTTTTTCATGGCAGAAGTGAAGTCAGCGGTGCTATTGGAGGCTTAGGTGAAGGCTGAGATGGTGTAGGCGATGGATGACGCATGCAAGCTCCCACGAGAAGCAGAAGATGGAGAGCTGAAGCAGGACCGCGTCTGGCTCTGCGTCTGTCTCCACCTCCATCTCTTCCGGCTTGCTAGATGCAGAGTGGTGTGCTGGAGAGTGGTATGCTGCAGAGTGGTGTTCTGGAGAGTGGTGTGGTGAGGAGGCAGGTGATGACACCGGCAATGGTGATGATGGTGATGGTGAAGCTGGCAGAATATGCTTTGTTCTGCCTCTCCCATGGCCTAGAGGTCCTCCAGTAGTGAGAGCAGCCTTGCAGGCAGCTGTAGTAGTGGTGTTCCTCTTAGCAGCTGGTGGCGACCGCTCACATGATGTGGCGTTGCCTAACGGTGATTGCATATGTTATCATACGCTTTGCACATGTTACGCATAAGTTTTGAATACGTTTTGCACATGCTACTCATACGCTGCTACGCTAGGCAGACGGTGGTCACACGTTGGCAAAGGTTACTCATACGCTAGACCTGTCACCCCCAACCGTCAACAAACATCCCGGTAACCAAGTATACGTTGTCATACACTTTGCATACGTCGCTACCCGCCAGGGATACGGTAGAATAACGCCAGCCATATGCTGCGCGTACGCTTCATACGTTGCTGGGACCACCCGCCGGTGTTGCGGTTTCCGAGGCACACCAGTTTGCCAGTTACACATCTGTATTTTCTGTATGAACATTGCTCACGACCATTGACAATGCCTTGAGTTTGACGGAATGCGCAGTGCAAAACGTTAGTTTTATTCAAAATTAATAGAAATCCAGAACCCCAACCTTATCAATTAATATAGTATTTTTGCTAAACATGTTTTTTATATGTGTACCAAGGTGATCATGCCGGATCACCACGGACGAGCCAAGGATCACCCCAGATGACGGTCCGGGGCTCGTCCGCCTCTGATCCGGGTAGGTGTGACTGGGGCTTTAGGCCTATATATCTCTCCCATGCTCGCTGGTTCCCGGTATTTGTAAGATGAAGCAAGAATTATCAGAATGATGGGAGCTTCAATTCTAAAAGTGGCAGTCATGGTTTTATTTTGGCCTGGATGGTGTGTCAGTTTGTGCGCCTTCAATTGAAACAACTGTTTTGTTCAACATCAGACTAATATGACTGAGTGAGATATTCGGTCATGGTGCCACGAGCAATGGTTTCCCAGTGAGAGAGAGCACAATAAAGCCTCCATACTTTATTTACCTGTAACGTGTGCAGTGACAATTCCCCTATACAATAGGGGACTTGCGACTGCACAAAGTCACAAGTCCCCTATTGATATGGCTTTATGTGTTGCTAGGAAACAAAGCCACAACAGACAAATGCAACAAATTTATTTAGGCTGGAGTGGTTCAAGAATGAGGTAATGAATACAGGCAGCCCTGATAAGAACAAAGAAATTTCAAAAACAAAACAGTTATCTATATTTGAAGAGTTCAGGCGCAAAACCACGTAAACTCCAATCCAAAAATGGAGAGAAACATTGGAATCAAACCTTCAAACAATTTACATTGTTATATTCCTACTGTTTTTTGTATTGCTCCATAGTCATGTGATCATATTACAAGTTGAATTAATTACCTTTTCAGGTCAAAATCTTTCATTTAAACTCAAATTTGCTGTTGGTGTTTAAATGGTCTTGCGCCTGAACTCTTCATTTGAACCTAATTCTCAAACTTAGATGCGAGTGTATTTATTAAGTATTGTTGCTATATAGTAATAGAAGGGGATACCTACTATGTCAATTTAAAGTTGCATAGTCCGTTTTGAGTTTCTGTAATTTTTCTGAGATAAATATATTAGATTGATAACTAGTATCTACTCTACATTTGTTTAAAGTTACTTTTATTTTAAATGGTAAACTTTTGAGATATTTGAAGTGCAAACAAGGAAAACTAGTTTTGGTAAGCTTGCCAAAACAATGACCATAGACAAAACTGATAGACCTCTACAGTAACATGTTCTATTAAATTGACTCAGTATTCCCTTCTAGGCAGAATCAAATGTTCAATAAGAGCGTCAATATCTAAGTTAGATATGTAAAGATCAAATCTAGATAATTGTTTTGGTTTTGAAAATGTTATATTTCATCGGACTATGCAGCTTTAATAGAACAGGTAAACTGTTGTAGCCTATATCACCATAGTGTTGACAAGCACCCCAACATTAATTTTGCATGTCTACACTTCAGATATCTGAAGTTAATCATTTTGAATCATAATTACCAAAGACCCTATACTGTGTAATCAAGATGATCAAACCCACCACTTGGTGCGCAGGCTGTTCTCTTGGTTAAACAGATGCTATATTATATGTATAAATGTATATATGAATGTGAAAGATGTGTGATGATGGTGATGATGTTTGTTTGTTCATAGCAATTTCATATTGATGTGTATTCATACTTACCTGTCTCATGTATAATATAATTGTATGTGTTTACATGTGAAACACCAACCAGCAGATGGGTTGATCAAGCCCACCACGAGGTGGCACTGCGAAATTTACATTACCATGGGAGAGATATGGAGTGAGCCGTCTTAGTATTATAAGGTCTTTGTAATTACTTCGAACTAAGTACACTAGATTATAACAATCAATGTAATATATTGATGTCAAAAAATGAGTATACATGTATGAATGGTAGGACGTAATGACACGAAGAATTAGTGCTTCATTATATTATTGTTATTTACCACCAATGAGCATTTGCTCGATCATATTCGTATTAGCAGCTGATTAGTCAGGTTTCAAAATTTAACCTGTCAATACGAACCATCTCGCTCCGTTTGGCCTGCTTTCAATTAGGCCAAATAAAAGGTAAAAGTTTGTGATCGTCCTTTTGATCACACAAATCAGGGTCGGGCGGGAAGTTTTGATTTTTGATTTGTTTTTCTGGGATATGACATAGACGTAATACCTAACTATGCTGCATGATTGTGTTCTTACAAAAGTTGAATTGCTGCTAGCCCAACACATTTTTAACAGTTTAAAAAATACACAAACATCCCAAGGACGGGCGATTTTTAAGGCACGGGCGGGGACGTACACCAAATATTGTTTCTTTGTTGGGGGGGGGGGGGGGTCTTATGCCTAAACCTTACTGCGCGAATTGCAGACTGAATCACTGGGCGCGGACGGCCCGTCCTGATATGACCTTAGATGTTGCTAGGACGTAAAACAACAACAAACAAACTCTGCGGGCGGCAAGTGGAAGGTAGCAGAAACCCAAGAGAAACTGAGCTCAGTCCGAACAAGACGCCAAACTACTATGTCGTTGAACATGATGAACGGGACAGCGAGTCCAGACTGTCGGAGCTAACCACAGACTTGATCAGCCTGTCCCTGGAAGACCGCAAAAGGACTATCAAGGCTGCCATAGATCATATGCAACTGGAGGAACAGTTTGTGGAATTGGAGGCGCGGAGCGAGGCTATACTGCATCGGAGAGTTTCCAGAAGGGCACATGTGACTGAATATATATGAGCATGTCTCAAAAGGTGCTAGCTCTTCGGTTTTTTGTCCATAGTAACAATTGACACAAAACGGCACAGAAACGGTTACATTGAAAACACAAGGACATTTGCTTTAAATCAATATGTATTCTATTGGGATTATGAAACACCATGTAAAAAACAAATCAGTTTATCCTGAGCAAATGTATAAGCAGATTGTTACAATGGACAAAGTTTTGTCCCATATTGCTTAGCACCTTTTGAGACAGTCTGATATATCTCCAGGGTCCGTACGAGGATTCGAAAGTGTTGAAAAGTCATTAACTTCATTTGCCCCATGAAAAGCATTGAATTTAACCCATTTGGGGTAATTAGTCTTGAAAAAGCCTTGAATTCCATTAAACTGTCCCCATCGATCTAAATTAGTTTGAAATCGCCATTCAACGTTGTTTCCCCCCCCCCCCCTGAAATCCAAATGAAAATAAATAGTCTTGAATTCCTATCAAAAACAGCCATGAAATAGCCTTGAATTCCATATGTTCACATGTGTACAGAACCTGCATCACATCTGACGATGGAAATATCAGCGCCATCCCAATACTGTAACTATTGATTCCTTGGTACGCCTCTTCTGATGTGTCGCCCGCTGGTTCCTGAGGAAGGACTGAAGCTGTGACCTGACCTGTGTGCACACACCGGAAATAGGATGGTGTCCTTCCCAGCCTTATCCTTCACCATGGCCGTAATCGTAGTCGTCAGAATTTCAAATAAAACACCGCGAGTGGAGTAGACAAATACACGTGCCGTGTGCAAAAGGACCCGACCCCAGTAACCCACCTCTTGGCTGGGGTTTGCTAGGAGTGATGACATCACATCTGTGCTGGTACCTGTAGGATAACCGCTACCAGTACACCTCCTACGTGTTGTTTTAATGGTGTTTTTTTTAAATAGCCCTGATTGTCAGCTTCTACAATCATACAATACTTTAAATCCTATTTTGCTGTATATATATCGGTTAATGAAAAAAAACCATTATGTTTTAGATTAAGCCACCATTTTGTCCACCCCGAGCGTATTCGTTTATTCAATCCGAGTATGTAGGATGTGTGCATGCGCCAAAAAGTGACTCGGGTGACCCGAGTTGATTAATCGATTACGCCCCATAGGCCCTATACTTACAGGTCATGCTGAGGATCCTGCAAAGAATATATATATACAGTAAAAGCTCTCTAACCGACCGCCTGCACAGATCTACCTCTCCTCTATATCGATCGTCTTATTTAGATCCGAAACAATCACCCATACCAACAATTCCCTAAGCCGACCACCTCCATAAATGGGCCAGTTAGTCGGTCCGATGGTCGGTTGATTTAGAGAGGTTTTCCTGTACTTTTAAGTCAGAGCTTTATATATTGTTTTAATTACTAATTAATAATAGGTTCAACGAAGCAATGTTATAGTGACCTTGTAAAGATCTTTATGCCCGAACTATTCATTTTTAATTAAACATGAGGTGGAGTAATTTGGACCGTTGCTTCTAATAGTAATACAGGCAGCTCTGGTTAATCTGACAATTTTTCTTACCGACACGATTTCAGGTGTAAGGGATTTCCCCAATGTTAATCAATGCTAATTACTCTGGTTAATCTGACACTCGCTTTCCGACACTGGCACTGTTTTTTTTGTAACAAGCATGCATATAGCTCTGGTTAATATGACACTTGAAATCCATTAAACATGAATTAGCACTAATATCCCAGATTTAGACCAACTTTCAGTGGCTGTACAGTCCAGTTTGTCAAAGTTTCTAAATATCAAATAATGTTAGTGTGAATGATTGATATGCATGTTTATCTGTAATAAATGTAGATATGTTACTTAGGTGTTATTCTTATTTTAATGAACAATTGCATACATGATTCAGTCACACATAGGCCTATATAGGCTTATAGAAATAACACAAACGACCACAAAATAGTATAAATTGGTTAATCCGACAATTTGCTATCCGACATTACTTGGCGTGTGACAGAATGTGCCGGATTAACCAGAGCTGACTGTAATAATTAATAGGTGGTTCATTGGTGTAAGGCAACATGACGAACTGACACATGGACTTAGTATGGTAATGAGTTTCCAGCAATTTATTATTCTAGCAAAGGAACAAAGGCTTCACTACGTGAGAGGTGTGAACGAAATGATGTGATAATATATGTGATACTGAACTGTCGAGAGACAAACACAACCTTGTACTGCACTGAAAATGACAATACACGCCCGTCAGTGTCGGGGTGAATATTATTATTATTAGGTTATGTCAGAATATGAGGCAATGCTGCGTCTACAAATGTGTTTTACAGTTCTATTGCATTGTAGATGCATAGCTACGAACATTAAATGTAATATAATGTTGCCTCACCTGTGGAATCAGATGCTTCCACCGACACTGGCTGTTGCCAGGACTTAAAACTCCAACAACCGACCGACCGACACTGGTGTGAAATCTATACAGAGTTTGGACACCGATACAATTTGATTGCAATGTAATAATGTGCGCAGTTGTTCATATTTGTGTATATTTCACTATGATGAAATTGACACGCAAGATTAGTTTATTATTTGTTGACATTGATTTGACAATTTATTATTTGTTGATATTCAGTAGATGGATTGAATCTAGGAAATTTTTATTTTAAAAATTCCTTATGGAATTAGTCAATGAAAGCACAATGGTATGCACAGCAAGTTAAAGAGAAAATAAAGCACCATCGCACAGAGACTTTAATTATCAGGAAACTAAAATATTACCATGCCTTTTCATAAGTATTTTGGCGTGCTGGTTCACTTTTCACAACAGGTGGCGGCACCTATCTGAATAGTCACCTTGCAAAGTTACAGCAGAGTGATTTCACCTCCTTTTTACACCAGACGCCGTTGCAATTCACTGCCGCCACCTGGTGATGACATGGGAACTAGGACATGTACATACTTCGTAACCATAGCTTTATGGCTAGTGTGTACTTCTTTATTTTTATATTTAAAATGGTAAATATCAATGAAGGATCAGTCATATTCTGACACCACGAAACGAAAATTATTTGAAAAAAAATGTACATAAGCATGAGTTAGTGACACATATTCTATATACACATACATATATTATATCAACTCAGATCAACTCGTTATGTATACATACTGATAAATAGTACATGTATGGCTTTTAATAGATATACAGATAAATGTGTAGATATAGCTTTACCTATTGCTTATCATAGGATCCAAATGTATGACAGCTGTAACCAACAAGAAGTTAGTTTGTTTGTAAACATAATTAATGTGCAGCAAGTTGAAGTTTATTTATGTACATATAATGTATATATAATGATCGCAACCTGTTTACTTGATCAACTGAGAATTCAAATGCTATACTATATATATGCGTGTATATGCATACATATATAAACATATATATATTTTATATATATATATATATTATATATATATATACATATACATTATAAAAATATACATACATATCGCATTTAACGCAAATTTGAAAATTGGCAATAGTTAAACATAAAATTATTCAGTCACAGTTAAAGTTGCAGAATCCGATGAAGGAATGATATTTCCAAAACTGAAACACTTAGCTTTATTTCTCCATATCTACTTAGATATCAATGTTGGAATTAATCATTTCTCTTGGGTTTTTTTTCCCTTAGGAGTAGGCCTACTGACCTTGATAGTGTCACCTAATTACTTAACAACGGTGTATTGCAGTTGGACTCAACTGGTAGTTTACACAAAGTAGTGTGTGTGCTTTCACTTCAAACATCTCCTAAGTTAGCCATTTTATCACAAAAGGCTCTCGAAACTAAAGTAGTGCAAATTAAAGCTGCATAGTCCGATGAAATATCAAATTTTCAAAACAAAACCAATTATCTAGATTTGATTTTACATATCTAACTTAGATACTGATGCACTTATTAAGCATTTGTTTCTGCGAAGAAGGCAATACTGAGTCAATTTAACAGAACCTGTTACTGCAGAAGTCTATGGTGTCAGAGTTTTGGCAAGCCTGCTGAAATAAATTGTCCATGTTTGCACTCAAAATATCTCAAAAGTTTACCGTTTAAAATAAAAGTAACTTTGAACTAATGTAAAGTAGATACCAGTGATGGATCTAATATATTTATCTCAGAAGAAATACAGAAATTCTAAGCCATCGGACTATGCAACTTTAAAATTGTCAATCTGATATATTTAATTCAACAATAAAAAAACAATGGATAATGCAACTTTTAACAGACCCACTCTTCATCCATATAACTAGAGGGAATACTAGTTGATACTCTCTGTACCTAAACTGACATAGGCTTACTGGTGACAGCCAGGCTTATCAGCAGTAGGCCTACGCAAATAAGGTTGTATTTGTGTAGGGTAACTACTTGAGTGACAGTTCCAGGTTAGAGAGCCACAACTCATAATAAGTCATTATCCAGTTTATGTTCAGAATAGGTTCACGGGTCTAGCTTGGTATTTTTCATGTAGTATGCAGATATTGGGGGTGGGGGGGGGGGCGATGGAATAAAACACTGTTGAAATAAAACGTGATAAAAGAAAACGCTATAAAACATCATATACTTTAAATAATAACAATTATTTGTAATCTCAGGTGGTACACAGTTGTGTACCTGCGTATGTGAAAGCTGGGCGCCTGGGAATGTTTCCCCCTTTATTCAAGTAACTGTATCTACGCATGCATAAATCTAGCTGTGATTAAGAGGATCTCTCTAACCATGACAGATTCAGCCACTCTTAAACAGTTCTTAAACAGTTCTTGACAGTCTAAAGCCCTCGTCACATACACGTTAGTGAATGTAGTTGAACATAGTTGAACGTAGGATAGTTTAACATGGGTCAAACGTGGTGTAAGTACGTTAAGCTACAGTGAAAAACGTTAAGCTATGGCAGGTTTTGGTACGGATAAATACGCTACGCCATGGATGCCGGTACGTTCAATGTATGCTAGCCTCCACTACAGTCAACTACGTCCAAGTACGTTAAAGGACACTAGAGTATGCTAGCGTATGCTAGAGTACATTAAGGGTACAAAGACTTCACCATAGTATGTTAGCTTCTAACGTAGTGCTCTTTTGAACATGTCCAAAGATTAAATCAGAACTCACGGCCCACCCACGTTATTACCAAGTTAGCATGATGGAGAAGTATGGATGCTGGTACAATCAACTACGGTTCAACTACGTTAGCCTCCACTACATTCAACTACGTCGACTAATGTGTATGTGACTGGGCCTTTAGTTTGATCAACTCGGTTGATTGATGTAAATATAAAATGAACGAAAATGAAGCATAACCTTAAACAGCAAATGTAACAATGTTCGTGCGTCACGTGACTGACTCCGCATTTCAAGCAGGCACATCCAGTTCAATCCCCGGAAGTGCTTTGCTGTGCATGACAGTGGCTATCCGTGTTGCAATTCTCACACAATTCTCCTTTCAATGTGAACGATAATAGGGGCTGAATCGGTTACACTTTCGCCTTATCAGCTTTTTGTACGGCATATCAATATATTACACTTATTTGCATATGTACAATAAATAAGTCCATTACAAAAGACACCAGGGATATATATATATATTTTTTAAAGCAACAATTAATTAATTAATCCAAAGTTCATGACATCCTCAACAAGTTGGCTTCTATCAATGAAGGAAACATCAGATAAGAAGCACAGTCTTCAGCACACATAAAATGCACCCATAATGATAAATAAGGCATATATAAGAGAATAAGTAGAACAACAGTACTGCCTGGCTCTGGCAAAGGAATGTTAAAAGGGGAAAAAAGAGTAAAGGAATAGTTATTCTGTGTCATGCAGTTGACTTCATTTGTAAACTGTTCCAACTTGCCATGGTTAACTGGGAATGTAAATGATATACAATATATGGATAAATAACAACATATATATTTATAAACACCTTGATATATGTATATATATATGGATATTTATATATGAAGAGTTCAGGCACAACAAAACTGACAAACATCATTTAGGCCGAACTAAAACCAAGACTACCAGGCTTGAGCTGAAACTGCCTTCATTCCGATAATAAAAGTTGTGTTAATTGTGCAGCAACCAACACATGCCCTATATAATGCATTAATGGGGGACCTCCGACTTTTTAGTTCAAATTCCTGCCGTTCGCATCTCCACTGAACTAGTGGGCCTATTCGGCACACTGTCACACTGCAAACCCAATGGCTATGAGCAATCTTCATACAGAAGAAGTCAAATATCTCTAAAACCACATGACCTAGACACAAACCACTTGGTATACATATAGAAAACATACAACGAATACATTATATTAAATTTCTAAGGTTAGGGTTCTGTATTTCTATTAATTTTGAATAAAATAAACGTTTTGCACTGGGCGTACCGCCGAACTCAGTGCATTGTCAATGGCCGTGAGCAATCTTCATACAGAAGAAGTCAAATATCTCTAAAACCACAAGACCTAGAGACAAACCGCTTGGTATACATATAGAAAACATACAACGAATACACTATATTAAATTTCTAAGGTTAGGGTTCTGTATTTCTATTAATTTTGAATAAAATAAACGTTTTGCACTGGGCGTACCGCCGAACTCAGTGCATTGTCAATGGCCGTGAGCAATCTTCATACAGAAGAAGTCAAATATCTCTAAAACCACAAGACCTAGAGACAAACCGCTTGGTATACATATAGAAAACATACAACGAATAGATTATATTAAATTTCTAAGGTTAGGGTTCTGTATTTCTATTAATTTTGAATAAAAGATACGTATTGCACTACGCGTACCGGCGAACTCAGTGCATTGTCAATGGCCGTTTAGGACCACTGGTACCGATGCGCCATCTAGTGTCAACAAATGAACTACCCCGGATGTCCCCCATTACCCAATATGAAATTGATAGACCTTCTTACCTCTAAAGCACATCAACACATTCTATTTCACAGAGAACAACTAAAATGGATTTGTCGGTTTTTGTGCTTGAACTTTTCATATAATATATTTATATATAAATATATAATGATATATATTGATATACAATAATGTATATATCAATATGCATTAGTACACATACATTTATGTATTGATAACTGTCAATATGTATTGCTATATATATATATATATATATATATATTGATGTACATATTGCGACATACATTGACATATGTATGTGTATATACATATATATATATATATATATATATATATATATATTGAGACAAAACAAACTTCTCTCGTGGCGGCCTCACTTATCAATATCAGATGCCATAGAACCTAGAAGTGACGTCATTGAGGATTAGATATACATATGGGCCGTATTCGATGATGGCGCTCCAGACCACTTTGGTGATCCGAGTCGTTAGGATTTCAAATAGAACACCGCGAGTCAAGCCTAAAAATACACGGGCCGTGTGCAAAATGACCCGACCCCAGTAACCCTAGATAAAAGATTCACCCGTTTTAGTACACGGGTGAAGACCAGCCTTATATAAATACGGGCGAAAATAGCGTTAATATGAAAGTGAGGCTCCAGTATGGAAGTGAGGCTCCAGTATGTGGCTCCAGTATCAAATGGATACTTCTATAGGCACAGAGTTGGTGAAATGGGAGAGAATGCAAAAAGACAAGATGGCGGCCGCAGAACGCCGTCGATTTCACTTTTAAATCTTATTAAACTATATATTATATTATATTTTTCAACTCAAAAGTAGCGGGTAAATAATAAAACATATGTAAAGAATAATTGTTGCTTCTTAGATTGTAAAATTAGGCTCTCAATTCTTTGACCCGTTTTTTCGCCAGCTTTTACATAAGGCTGGTTTGCACCCCTACTGCAGCAGTACGGGGTGAATCTTGTACCTACAGTAACCCATGTCTTGGTTGGGGAGGGGGGGGGGGGTGTCGTAGCATGTGTGCTGGTACCTGTGTGTGTCATATACCGCAAAGCTTCATTTAAAAAAAAGTATTAATGTAAAAGACCATCTGGATTAAAATGGGCATATATCTAAATTATGCAATCCTAAAATACCTTAAATCCTCTGTAGTTATATTGGTTATCAAAAAGATAAACAGTTTTGGATTAAGCCACGATTTTTTTCCCACCTCGAGCGCTTTCGTTTAGGCAACCCGAAGTTGTAGGGTCTGCGCATGCGCCAAAAAGCGGTCCGGATCACCCGAGTTGCTTAATCGAATACGGCCATGAAGTGACACAAAAGCGCACATACTGCGATGACGTCATCAAAATACACATGGAACCCGATGACGCCAGGAAATGCTTCTCTCGAAAGGGACGCAACTTGCCTTGAGTCACGTGATTCTCAACTGTCTCAGCTATTTACATATCACCGTACAATGGTCTACTCTAGCACATTCAAGAAGTGCATAATCTTCCGAACTGAACCACCATGCAAACAGCTGTACAACATCATTAGAAGGTTTAAAATGAAAAACACTATATAAAATAGTACATCATAGTATTCGTACATAGACTATGATTATGAACGCTCGTGTGAAAAAAAAAAGCGCATCTGGAAAGTAAAATTATGTAAAACGGTGCCTTAGACTGTCACCGAGACTAAAGCCTGACTTAAAGTTGCATAGTCCAATGGTTTTGAATTTCTGTATTTTTTTCTGAGATAAATATATTAGATCGATCACTAGTATCTACTTTACATTAGTTCAAAGTTACTTTTTTTAAATTTTAAATGGTAAACTTTTTAGATATTTTGAGTGCAAACATGGACAATTAGTTTGGCAAAACCATAGACTTCTGCAGTAACAGGTCCTGTTAAATTGACTCAACCTTGCCTTCTATGCAGAAACAAATGCTTAATAAGTTGCTTCAGTATCTAAGTTAGATATGTCAAATCAAATCTAGATAATTGGTTTGGTTTTGAAAATTAGATATTTCATAGGACTATGCAGCTTTAACGGAAGGTCAGATTTGGATTCTGACAAGCCTTTCTTAGTTGTAGGAATGGCAAGTGGATGGGTGATTAACGAAATTGTAATCAATATATATATATATATAGAGAGAGAGAGAGAGATATAAAGATATATTATACGACTAATAATAATCGCCCTTGCCCATAGGACTTGTCGCAATTGCGCCCATAGTGGTAAATATAGACGGTTGAATCTGTTTGTCTGACTGACTACTCATTTGAATATTCAGACCGACGTGTGACGTCATCACTGGCAATCCCTAT
The DNA here is from genome assembly GCA_030323885.1 of Branchipolynoe longqiensis. NCBI lineage: Eukaryota > Metazoa > Annelida > Polychaeta > Phyllodocida > Polynoidae > Branchipolynoe > Branchipolynoe longqiensis. The sequence continues at coordinate 52,976,773 of CM059199.1, read as the reverse complement.
TCATTCTGTGATGGAATGTATAGGCAATACTCAGAGTAGGACACGCTATCGAGCAAACTCGTGAACATGACATCGCTTCGGGACTGGACTTTAAAAATATAACAGAAAGTCAGATGGAACACACACACATATATATATATATGTAAATCTAAAATCCGGCCGTATGTGACCGCAGAGAAGCGAGCCTGACCAATTGCCAGTGGCGTCGCGGATAGCTGAGGAACTACATCCATACCTTCTCCGGTCCGCACCTGCAAATAATATATATATGAAGCTGGGAAACAAATATGCGGCCATTCTTGGTTACACTCCCGCAAGTACTCCAACAGTCAGGGGGTAGTATCTAGTTTATGTTTATATTCCCATAAGAGGTTATACAGCATACACACATATATATATATATAACAGATATATGTTACATATATATGTGATGTATAAGACTTATGTGAGTGTAAAGGCGCAAAAGGGAATGTTCTCTACATTGATCACCCATATGTTGTGTACTACTTTTCACAGTTGTGCCAGGTGGCGCCACCACCACCAACCCAACCAGTGGTGCGAATACTGTCACTCGCCCACTGGAAGAGCGACTGCTAACACATGGCGGCCTGTTTACTAAAGTTACACAGTGAACCAGTGATGTTGACCTAGGATTGACTGTCCGAGCGTGTGCAACATCTGCGCATACCAGTGAACGCCGACCAGCGGATGCTCATGGCCCTCCACTTCCGGTAGCGCTGTGGTGACGCCATAGCCGAGCTTCCGGCGGAAGTAGCTCCACGTCGCGTGGTAGAGGCGCATTGGCGCAAACGACCAGTGCGCGACGGTCGGAGAGTCAAAAAGTGCGTAGCACGACGCAACTATATCGTCGGCGACGATCGTGCCGTGCTTAGTCAAGGGCGCGTACAGGCCGACGCGTGATGTCAGCGCGACGGATACGACGCGTGACGGTCGCAGCGTCGCGTTGCGTGCCGCCACGTACACGTACTGTCCCGCGCGCACGCGCCCGGCGAACTGCGCGCCGGCGTGCGTCACAGGCGCGCCGGCCACGTCCGCCACGTACACCATGTGACTGGGGGTCAGCGTCACCTGGCTGCCGCTGTCGGTTGCTATGGTGACGAAGGTGGCCCGCGCCGTCGCGTTCACGTCGAGGAACATGTACACCTCGCTGTACACGAGCGCGCCCTCTGGTGTCGTGGCGAGCACCTTGTCGCCGAGCGCCACCTGGTGGATCGGGAGGATAGCTCCCGTCGAGAGGCGCACCCTGGTGTCGGCCTGGAAACACCCGCCAGTCTTGATGGTGATGGAGGAGTCTGCGGATTGAAATAAAGCAAGGCTTAGGTGATTACTGTGTCTACATATTTCTCTTATTAGTCTTAAAGCTACACAATCCGTTGATTTTTTAGTTTCTCCCATATTTTTTTATCTATAAATAAATACAATAAAACCTTTCTAAATTGATCGACCATGGGACCGATTTTAAATGGTCCTTTTAAGGAGATGGTCGGCTTAGGGACGCTTTCTTATCGTTACAAGAATGTTGTATGGGTGATTATCTGGTCCCCAAATAAAGCGATCCATTTAGGGGAGTGGCCGATATGTGGAGGTGAACTGTTAGAGAGTTTTTAATGTATCACTGTGTATATTTGAGTAATCCTTATTATCTCAGTGATGTTTTTTCTCTTTTTTTTTCTTGAAGATCTATACTGCCTATCATGGATAAGTCTGAATAAACTTGTTTTCACCATTAAACAGTTTGTCGATAGTGACCCTTTAGTGACCCAAGGGATTTTTAACCTGCCACACCACATAGACATGGTATGAGAGCAACTGGCCTTTGATTACGCTGTAAGTTATACACAGTGGTGGAAATCCAAATTGGCAGAGGTGGGGGCACAGGGAATCAAACCACTGACCTTCAGATTAGGAGTTCGACCTAGAAAAAACTCAGACACTCTAACCACTCCGCCACAGAAAACACCACCTCAGTTTCCTGGGTGTGTTTTTTTTTATAACTTTAGTTGATTAAAGCTGCATAGTTCGATGGAAAATCCAAAACAATTATCTTGATTTGATGCTACATATCTAACTTAGATACTGAAGTACTTATTATGCATTTGTTGCCACATAGAAGAGAATACTGAGTCAAGTTAATATAACCTGTTACTACTGAAGCCTATGGTGTCAGAGTTTTGGCGTGCTTGCCAAAACTAATTTTACATGTTTGCACTTCAAATATCTGAAAAGTTAGCCATTTAAAATAAAAATTACTTCAAAGTAAAGTAATGTAGAGAATAACAATCAAGTTAATAATAATAATTTGTACACTTGAATTATATCCGACATTAGTCATTTAACGTAAAATTACGTCAAACTAGGGCAGAGTAGATTATAATGATTAACCTAATATATTTATATAAGAAAAGGGTAGCACTACAAAACCATGAACATATCCAAGTTTAATGAGTGCACCGATATCTAAATTGGATATAAAGGATCAAATCTAAGTGAATGTTTTTGAGAATTTAATGCTTTCATCTGATTATGCAACTTTAATAATTACAAATATATTGTGTGTTTATTTCACTACCATTTGGTAGTCTGGGCGGAAATTATTGTAAAAATAAACATTGTTGGTTATATTACATAATGCCAGGATTCCTCCTATTGCCTTGTTTCGTCACACTGCCCGGCACCAATAAAATATAAATAATTTGAAACAACCAATGTCAGAAAGACAAATAACGCAGGAGTGAAAATAATTGATTATACTCGTAGCAGAGTCCTAAGCTCATTAAATGTAGATTTTGTATCATATAAAGACATACATACACATGTATGTATATATATGATGTGTTCTTATAGCAAAACAATATATATAGTTGTGCTATGAGGACAATTCACAACGCCAGGAATGCATGCATGCACGCACGGGTTGCGAGGCGTTTAAAATCACGTAACTAGATCTTTCAGAGGTGTGGTGCATTGTGTTTCCACTAGGTGGCGGCACCGCAACCAGAGATGGCCAGCCTTCAGCCCGGACCACTCTCGCACCTGGCGCATCCACAAACCCAGATACACACGCGCGCACTCTGTGGTCAACAATTCAATTCACCCACGCACACCTCCACAAATCCACACACACGCACACATGCACACACACTCTGTGGTTAACAATTCACCCACGCACACCTCCACAAATCCACACACACATGCACACATGCACGCAATCTGTGGTCAACAATTCACCCATGCACACCTCCACAAATCCACACACACATGCACACATGCACACACACTCTGTGGTTAACAATTCACCCGTGCACACCTCCACAAATCCACACACACATGCACACATGCACGCAATCTGTGGTCAACAATTCACCCATGCACACCTCCACAAATCCACACACACACGCACACACACACACTCTGTGGTTAACAATTCACCCGCGCACACCTCCACAAATCCACACACACATGCACACATGCACGCAATCTGTGGTCAACAATTCACCCATGCACACCTCCACAAATCCACACACACACACACATTCACACACACTCTGTGGTTAACAATTCACCTGTGCACACCTCCACAAATCCACACACACATGCACACATGCACGCAATCTGTGGTCAACAATTCACACATGCACACCTCCACAAATCCACACACACACATGCACACATGCACAGACACTCTGTGGTTAACAATTCACCCATGCACACCTCCACAAATCCACACACACACGCAGACATGCACACACACTCTGTGGTTAACAATTCACCCATGCACACCTCCACAAATCCACACACACATGCACACATGCACGCAATCTGTGGTCACCAATTCACCCACGCACACCTCCACAAATCCACACACGCACATACACACACACTCTGTGGTCAACAATTCACCCACACACACCTCAACAAATCCACACACACATGCACATGCACACACACACACACACTCTGTGGTCAACAATTCACCCATGTACACATCCACAAATCCACACACACGCACACACACTCTGTGGTCAATAATTCACCCACGCACACCTCCACAAATCCACACACACACGCACACCCACACCCACACACACATACACCCTCATCGCTTGACAACTCCATCCATCCACCCAGTGACAGGAAATATAATATTCTGCTATTAACATGCAGCAGAATAGGGATTATTATGGTAAGAAAGAGGCCATGAGGGGCCAGCGGCTACAGGATGTCGCGTCAGTCGAGCTCTCGTTATTTTTTGTCGTCTCTGCAATAGGGGTGCACGGTCGTTTTAGGGCGGTGTAAGTGAGTGATAGGGTGGGCCGCTGGCCCCTCGTGGCCTCTTTCTTAACATAATAATCCCTATTCTGCTGCATGTTAATAGCAGAATATTATATTATGATGGTAATCAGGCCACGAGGGCCAGCCGCTACTTTGTATTGCGATTGTGCACCTCTATTGGTTATTTACCCATGTTTCGATTAGGCTTAATACAACAACCAACTCCTCTTTGTTGCTTAAGGCTTTTATTTCTTTTTTGGTAAGTGGTTCTCTAGCCCAGTTACATGCTAGGCACCCAACCCGGTGCGTTCTTGGATACAGTGTTACATTTACTATATGCATGTCGTGCCCGCTACAGTGTTCTACTCGGTGTGGCCCTGGGCCCAAATGTTCGCGATCAGGTTTGTGGGCTCGATTGCCCGTATCGGCCTATTGTAGAATCGCCTGAACGTTCCCTCGCTTGCCCATCCTGCGGCTGTGAGGATGGTTGCGATAGGGACCTGTTTCCTGAGTGCGGCGCTGGTCGACGCATGCCTGCAGGAGTACGGTGTGAAGTGTTGCATATCGATCCCCGCTTCTGCCATTGTCACTCGCACATACCTGGAGAGGGTCTCCTGTGAAGCCGCCACGTGTGGGCTTCTCATGGTTGCGAACACCGCGGGTTCCGCCCCTTTTAGTTCTGCCCTCCCCACGTATTCTTTCAAGTGTCCGTACATGCACAGTTCACCTATTTCGTACTCCTGGAATGTCAGTATCAGAGGGTTTTTCACCGGATCATTGGATTTGAGCTTCATGGAATACGGCAGCGTGCAGCTGTACTCTGCCCATTGAATGTCCCTACGCTTCATTAGCCCTAGCGCTTGTAGTCTCTGGCCCGTTGCCAGTAGGAACAGGCATGCTGTTCGCTTGTTCAGTTTCTCCGTATCCAGCCCCTGTGTGGGCCCCCATTCCCTAAGGTAGGCGAGTAGTTGGGCTGGATCCCAAACCGCCTCGTATTTTGGGATCCCTGGTTTTAGGTTTCCTATGCCTTTCAGCAACCTTCCCACCAGTGGGCGCTCTCCAAATGGTTTACCTCCGATCGTTACGAATGCTGATAACAAAGAGCGTACTGTGTTGATAGTTGCCCTGGCTGCCCCCTCTGTGAAGAGCTTCTCCAGGTACGCTATGCCCTCGTTCAGAGTGGGGTTCTTTGCATTTGTCCCGGTCCTCTCACAATGGGCGGCCCACCTCCTTAGCACCAGCGTGTACTGTTTCCTGGTGCTCTCTGCCCACGATGCTGTCAGTATGTCGGCCGTGGCTCTGCTCATTCCCATAGTCATGAACATGTCGTTTAGAGTCTGACCGCTATCAGACTCATCTTGTCCGCCAGAGGGAAGATCGCCCATGTATCTCCCTTCAGGTGTAGTGTTCCGATCGTCACCGGTATCCGTAGTGCTTCCGGGTAGCCTGCTAGCTCTCGTAGTAGCGGGTACCAGGGCTGTGTGGGCCAATCCGGGGCGATCAGCACCCCTTTCGGCTGTTCGTCCATCATCTTCCTCAGGACTCTGGACAGGCAGCTGAATGGTGGAAGGAAAAGACTGTTAGTCTTGCACCAATTGAGTGACAATGCGTCAGTGCCTACTGCCATGTTATCGAACTCTCTTGATATGAACCTAACCAATTGCGTATTATTTCTGGAGGCAAACATGTCAGTATCGGGTGTGCCCATCTTTTCAAAGATCCCCCACGCTATCTTGCTATCTAGTGCCCACTCGCCCGCATTAGTGAACTGCCTGGAAGCCCAGTCTGCCTCTACGTTCTCAACGCCTGGGCAGAACCTCACTGTGAGTAGTATATCACGGTTCTCTGTGATCTCCCATATGGCTTCTGTTTCCATCTGGCACGGCTTTGACCTTGCCGACCCCCCTTTTCCTATGCATGCTAGCGTGGTAGTGTTGTCCGTGAATACCCTTACGTGGAGCCCTCTCAGCTTCTCCCCCTGGTGTTCTAGCATACGCCTAACCGCCCTTAGTTCTAGTACGTTTATGTGGACTGCCTCACTCACCGTTTCGTCCCACTGCTCACCATAGTGCGCGTTGTAGGTTTGATCGCAGTAACCCCACCCGTGTGATGAGGCGTCTGTGTACACGCATACGTCCACAGACCTCTGCACATAGTCTCTGTGTGTCTTATCCAGGTTTCCCATCCAGAATACCAGGCAATCTTTTACCCTTCTTGTTAGGATACAGTGTGCCCCGAAGTTCCCTTTGTACTCCTTTAGGTACCAGTTACGCGATCGTATGATTGTTTTTGATCGTATCCTAGCCCATTTATTGCCCGGGTCTGTGGCTACCAGTCTCCCCACTACCGTGGCTAGGTCCCTTACTGTTAGCTTAGGATTATGTAGTGTATCCCTAATACACTCTATTAGTTCCTCACAATTCTTGCTTGCGATGTTTACCCGTACGAGTGGCGTAATGATTTTGAAGCCGAGGAACTGTATCTCTCTGGTCGGTGTTAATACTGACTTTTCTTTGTTTATTGTGAACCCTAGCCTGGTCAGTAGTTTTAGTGCGACACTCACCGCATACCTCACCTCCTCCTGCGTTTTACCGATGATGATGGTGTCATCAATATAGAAACACAGCAGAATGTTGTTCACCTCTCTCAGGTAACTCATCACCGCTTTTATTATTTTTGTGAAAATCCGGGGTCCCGAGCTAAGGCCGTTTGGCAATACTCTGAACCTGTACCTGGTCTCCCCATATATGAATTGTAGCAGATCTCGGTCACCTTCCCTTATCTCTAGGCTGTGGTATGCTTGTGAAATGTCTATGCTTGCTAGCCACGCCGCCCTCTGTACTAGCTGCATTACCATGCCGAGCTGCTCCATTTTGAAGTGTCAGTAGGTTATGAATTCGTTCAATTTTGAAAGGTTTAGTATAGGTCTGAAATCCCCATCTTTCTTAGGCCTAAGGAACAGGTGTGATACAAACATTCTCGTTGCTTCTTCTGCCTTTTCCACAACCCCTTGTTGCTGGTTACGGCTTCCCACTCTGGAGCTTTACCGGTCACCCCCCCCCCTGCTCTGTAGGGTACAGGAGTGGTACTCATGTTTATTGTCGTCCGCCTCGCCCCCGGTGGCTGCTGGACGACCGCCCCCGCACCCCTCGGTGTGGGCGTGTTTGGTTTCCTCCGCTTGGACGGTGGTAGGCTCCCGCCTCCTCGTGGTGGTGCCGTAGGGTGTTTTGATGTTGTTGGCGGCTCCTCCCCATGCCGCCTCTGTAGTTTCCCGACTTCCGCGGGTACCCCCCTTTGCTTATTTGGGCTGAAAGCGGAGAGGCGGAGCCTCCTTGCATGCTCCGTGTCTGGCGGTGGTGCTACTGCCGATACTGTTGGCGATGCGGGTCCCTGGGACCAGTTGATCGAGTAACCTGCCCTTCTGTCCCTCAGTTCAGCCTGTAACTCCGCCCTTCTCACCTCCAGCCTCTCCAACTCGGCCACAGGTGAGGGCACATAGTCCGGTCCCCTCCACTGGTCCCCGCATGCAGGGTCCAGTGGCGAGCTGAACATGTGTGTAAGATCGGCTACCACCATCCTCAGTCCCTGGTGTAATCCCCCCAGTGGAGGCGGCGTGTAAGTGGGTGAGGTGGAGGCGAGCACCAGCCTCCTGCCTCGCTCCTCCCGAGGTCACTACTGCCCCAGGCGACGGTGCCCATTTCTCCGTCAGGGCAGAGCTTCCCTCGCTTCCCCGCTCGTCCTGTGTCGGGGTGTCTGCTCCAGGCTCCCTGTCCTCCATCTCGGCCTCTGACCCTCTGTCCGACTCATGCGGAAGCGGAAAGTAGCCTGTGGCTACGGGGCTGCCTTTCTGCCTCTCGGCGACCTCCAGAAACTCTGTGAGTATGCTGGCTGCCCTATTGTCTTCCTCCTCGGCCATCGGCTCCAGTTGGAGGACCGGTGATGGTGATCGGGACATGTAGTGTGCCATCTTTGGTGCCAAAGGTGCGACTGACCCTTCACCAGTATCGGCCGTCCGTCTTAGTTACATAACTCCCCTGCCTTACCAAGGTCGGGTCGGGTTAGTTAATTAAGTTGGGTGCTAGGCCCTAATTATCGTTCACGCGGTTATCGTTCATAGGCACCTCAGCCTATCCGCAGTGACCCCACCAGCTGTGGTACCTCTGGGCCCCCCCCTTCCCCCCATGACCCACCGGCTGAACCGACGCGGTCAGCGTACCGGGCGGGTCAGGAGTTCATGGGAGCAAGGGTGGTAGCACAGGTGAGGGAGGGGGCCACGCCCCTCCCTCAACCCTCCCCACCCCAACCACCCCAAGTGCTCGCTTCCCGGGACGCCTGAGCTGGGGGGGGGGGGGGGGGTAAGCCCTGTGTCCGAGGCACACAGAAGGTAGCTTCCCGAGCTAGCTTTGGCTTCTACTGGTTCACGCACCAGGGATCCTGCCAGCCTGTAGGCGGCTAGCGCAAGCGCTAAAGTGTAAAGTGTGCCGACTTCTACACTACTTTACCATGTAAAGTCTTCTGGTTAGCGAGTGTCACACACTCATGTAACCAGGTCCGAAGGCCGGCCGGCCACCTACTTACCTCCTCCGGCCGCCTGGCGCGCCTGCCCCGGTCATCATCAGGGGTGCGCCGAGCGCCCTCTCCCTCTCACTGGGCGGCGCTTTGACGTCCAGCTCTCGTGATAGCTAATCCAAAAGTGACGAGAGCTCGACTGACGCGACATCCTGTAGCGGCTGGCCCTCGTGGCATGATTACCATCATAATGACTTGTTTAGCGGCGTCCAAATCTCGCTGTCATATTATCCACTTACACCCGTGGCCAGACCACGTGACCACCCCAACACCTGCCAGGTCGCCTCATCTAAACGCGCCGAACACTCACAGCGATTGTGTGTGAGTATGTGAGTGTGTGAGTGTGTGAGTGCGTGAGTGTGGCAGAGAGGAGAGAAAGAGAGAGTGGGAACTTTTTTTCCAGTGGACAATGTAGTTAATAACTTTTAAAATAGTATATATATAATATAAATAATATATATATAATTTATACATAATTTATATAATATACATATAATAAAAATAATATAAATATATGTAACATAAATATATAAATATAAATGTAAATAATATAAATAAATAGCAATATATAAATTATATATATATATATATGTATATATATATATATAGGAAAGGTATTTATATATAATTTCAATTCCCTTTATATAGCTATATACTTTTACTTACCCTTTTCCCCTTTAAATTTATTCTTTACCCTTTAAATTTATTCTTTATATATATTATTTAACCGCGTCACCTAGCGATATTAACATAATCAACGACGATTCACACACATACACACCACACATACGCACACACCTCGCGTGATAGGAGGTGAAATCACAACGCTACCGCCACCCAGTGGCAATTAGGCGAACTACTGGACCAGGTGACGAAGCGGCAAGATCCCACGTGTAGCATATAGGGTGGGTGGGTGTGTGGGTGATGGGTGGGGGATGAGTTGGTTGGTTGGTTGTTGGAGTTTTACGTCATGGCAACATCTAAGGTTATATCAGGATGGGTACCAACTTGTGGAAGCGGCACTCATGACAACTTCATAGTGCTGCCCCACTGGGAGACCATGCCATCAGCAACATGACCTGGTATCCCGCTTTAGGCACATTATCCTGACACTGAGCCAACCTGCCCCTTCCCTATCCTAATAATGGCGAGCGCCTCGCTAGGAAGCGACAAGTATCAATTTTCAAGTCATTGGTTCAACTCGACCAGGGTTAGAAAACTGTGGATTCGAATCCCACGATCTACCCAAATGGGAGACGGATGCACAACTCATTCAGCCATCCCGTCTGGTCATGGCGGGTAATAGTGGTGATGTGTGTGGAGGGGTGGGGTGGGATGGGAGAGCTAGGGGAGCTGTAGTGTTGGTGGTGGCATGCTCTGGCGGGACTGTATTGTAAATCTTTGCCATGTCCTGTGAGATCTCGTGCGAACGCGTGTCGTCGCATGGCGGCACGAGATCTCGCCTAGTCTGCCGTGAGTGCAAGGACGCCACCCTGGTGGCGAACATGTGAACTCGTGTGCGCGAAGAGCTTATGACACGTGACACATGCGCAGTGCATCGTTCACAATACTGGCATTAGGGTCGATCAAGAGGCGGTCCTGTTTTGGCATATGCTTTGTTGTAATTTGTTTAAAATTGCAGAGTCCGTTGGTTTTGAGTTTCTGTCATTTTCTGAGATAAATATACAGTATAACTCCGTTAAACCAACCTTGAAGGGACCCTAGACATTTGTTTGGATTAGCCGATCATTGGTTTAACCGAGCTTTGGCTTTGACTTTGACTTTCAGTAAGTGTGTATTGCACATGTAATATACAATGTATGTGGTCACTTTGATTATTGTTTTTTTTTATGTATGTACAGTACAACCCCGTTAAACCCTGCTCGGTTAAGCCAAACGATCGGTTAATCCAAACTTTTTTCGGCGGCCCGGCAAAATACTACCATTATACTGTATTAGGTTGATAGGTATAATCTCCCTGACCTTAGTTTGAAGCAACTTTCATTTTAAATGTAAAACTTTAGAGATATTTGAAGTGCAAACATACTAGGTTCATTTTGGCAAGCACGTCAACACTCTATCTCATGTTGATAGTTTCTACAGGCACCAAAACACACACGCACACCCATATTGTCATTTTGTTTTGTCCACACCGAACCTTATCTAAATAATGACACCATAAGCCCTGTTCACACGGACGATGTAAATCGATTCGTAGAAAGCGACTTGTATAGTTCGCCTCACATTCGTCGTGTGAACGGACGTCTGAGGCGGATTAGGGCTAATTCGATTCACGTGATCTAGATAATGTAAACCACCTATGCGAGGTAGTTTACGTGAGGCGATTTCTGTGATTCGATTTATTTTGTCCGTGTGGACGCACTGAGGCGGATTAAGCACCTCACACGCATGCGCAGTCGAGAGCTTACTTTGTTGACTTTCCGGTCGATCAAAAGCACATATTATATAATTTGGTCTATGAACCTGCTAGAAGTGCACAGATATTTTTTTCATGATTTATTTTTAGGGTTTCACTGCCCAGCAGAAGTTTTGACCGTTCCAAACCAATACGATTCAGTCATTACATATCTAGGTCGAACCCACACTCTCTGGTGCCAGCATTGTCGAACCCAAAATGGCGCTGGTTAGCCTGGACTTGCTCATGCGCAGATTTCGATTTCCGGCCCAAGTACTGCCCGTGTGAACGGATGGCTAATTCGCCTCACCTGATTCGATTTGTGTGATACGCCTCACATTTTGTCCGTGTGAACAGGGCTATAGTCTTCAGCAGTAACAGATTCTATTAAATTGACTCAGCGCTCCGTTCTACATGGCAACACATGCTTAATAAGTGCATCAGTATGTAAGTTAGATATGTATGGTCAAATCGAAATAATAGTTTTGATTTTGAAAATTTGATGTTTTTTTAATAACGAACTATGCCCCTTATATAAATAATGGTGACGATCTATTCTGGTCCAATGTGGTATTTCCAATGACCTCTACCTCTGAAACGGACTTGAAAGAAAATCAGTCTTTACTTGGAATGAAATTATGAATAAATATAAATTACATAATGGGTAGTGGTACCTTTTTCTTAAATAGACCGTATATCGGTGTTTATTCAGGTGAAGAACCCAAACATGAAACTCAGCATCGATGACAAAAAAATTGGTAAAACTGTCATCTTGTTTAAGACACTGAATTTATATAGGATCCTATTCTGGTGGTAGATACCTGCCTCATGACTAGTTCGAGTAGGAAATAATTATTTATCTCTTCACTCACCAATCAAAAAGCACAGTCGACGCAGTCAGAAGAATGAATGCATTAATTAGTTTTATTGGGCTTTACGTCCGAGCAACACCCAAGGGCATGTCAAAACCAGTACCGACTTGTGACCGTGCACAATGATGGCAACTTTATAGTGCTGCTCCATTGAGATACCACGCCACTGCCACTATAACTCGATATCCCACTGACAGTTTTCTGTGGCCGTCAGCTTGGCTATGTGCATTCTCTCAATCTCTCAACTTTAAGCCAGTATAGATAAACACTGGACACTGGAACCACCACCTCCACAGTGAATTCCTACTGAGGCAGCTTTTGCTCTGAATTAAGCAGGGTTGGTCATTCACCCCTACTCTGGGCAGGGGTGAATCTTCCATCTAGTGGTCATCGGGCGAGGTGGCCGAATCCGTAGAGCGCAGGCCTCAGGTGCGGGAGATCGGGAGTTTTGGTTCCCAGTCGAGTCAAACAAATGACTTATAAAATTGATACTTATCACTTCCAAGCTTGGCGCTCGGCATTAATAGGACAGGGCAAGAACTGGTTAGCTCAGTGTCAGGATAATGTGACTGAGTGGGATATTAGGTAATGGTGCTAACTGCCTGATTTCCTAGTGGGACAGCACTATAAAGTTGCCATGAGCGTGCACTTTCATAAGTTGGTAGCCATCCTGATATGACCTTAGATGGTGCAAGGACGTAAAACTCCAACAAGCAACCGACCATCTATCTAGTGGATGTGGTACAAACACTCGTAGTAAACCCGGTCAAATTAATAACCTACCTGATGCGAAGGATCAAAATGTGCACTGACTAGTCTACCCAGAATGCATCTTTATAACCACATACTACACCCACCTGACTAAAAGACCAGACGGGATGGCCGAATGAGTTAGATCATCCGTCTCCCGTGTTGGGAGATCATGGGGGCAAGGGTTTGAACTCTGGTCGAGTCAAACCAATGACTTAATAATTTATACTTGTTGCTTCCTAGCCAGGCACTCTGCATTATTAGGATAGGGCAAGGACTGGTTGGCTCAGTGTCAGGATAATGTGACTGAGTGGGATATCAGGTCATGGTGCTGGTGGCCTGGTCTGTAGTGGGGCAGCACTATAAGCTCACCATGAGTGCACACTGTCACAAGTCAGTACCCGTCCTGATATGACCATAGATGTTGCTAGGACGTAAAACAACAACAACAAATTGTTCGACTCCTGGGTTCGAATCCTGGTCGAGTCAAACCAATGACTTAAAAATTGATACTTGTCACTTCCTAGCCAGGCGCTTGGCATTATTAGGATAGGGCAAGGAGCATTGGAATGAGGAAGACCAATTGCCTGCGACTGAAATTTCCCCTGCTTAAACAACTAATGTACCCCAAAAAAACAAAAAACAATCAAACCCACCTGACTTGACGGACACGTGGATGTGGTACTTGGACTCGTAATAAACCCAGTCGAATCCAGCGATGACAGCGAGACGCGCGAGCATGCCATTTTTGGACCTGTCCTTGTCCGACGTGCTGATGTCCACTGCCCGGCCCTCATAGTGCAGTGAGTCACGTGGGTTGTTGTTGTCCTCGTCCCAAGCTTCCGTGACGCGCAGGCGCACTCCCGGCCACCGGTTCATGACAGCAATGGCTAGTGTGTTCAGCTTGTCCTTGCATCTCTGGAAGAATATCAAGTGAGGTGCAAACAGGTTAGTTAGTTATCACGGCAGGCTTGTGTTTGCATTTCTACAAGACCACAAGTGAGGAGATATAGGTCAACTAAAGTGTTCAGCTATGCCTTGCATCTCTGGAAGAATGTCATCTGAGGTGCAAAAAGTTAGTTAGTTATTGCGTCAAGCTTGTTTTTGCATTTTTAGAAGACCACAAGTGAGGAGATATAGGTCAACCAAAATGTTCCGCTATGCCTTGCATCTCTGGAAGAATGTCATCTGAGGTGCAAAAGGGTTAGTTAGTTATCGCGTCAGGCTTGTGTTTGCATTTTTAGAAGACCACAAGTGAGGTCAGTCAGTGTGTTCAGCTTATCTTTGCATCTCTGGAAGAATATGTACTGAGGAGAGAGGTTAGTGAATCTGTCGAACCTGTTATTGCACATTTGAAATAACATAGTGTGAGGAGGTGGGCTGGACATTTAGGTTAGTGAATCTGTCCAACCTGTTTTTGCACATTTGAAATAACATAGTTTGAGGAGGTGGGCTGGACATTTAGGTTAGTGAATCTGTCCAACCTGTTTTTGCACATTTGAAATAACATAGTGAGGAGAGGGGCTGGACAAGGCCCTCATCACTGACAGAACACAGTGGTTACATTGTTGAATCCGCTTACCCGTTCATTTATTAATGCTCCGAGAGGCTAGGTATTCCAGCTTTTTTTTCTTTTTTTTGGCTAGATTAGTTGTTTAGGCCGGGGAAATTTCAGTTGCAGACAACTGGTCTTCCTCATTCCACTGCTCCTTGCCCTATCCTAGTAATGCCGAGCACCTGGCTAGGAAGCGACAAGTATCAACTTTTACGTCATTGGTTTGACTCGACCAGGGTTCGAACCCACGATCCAACGATCTACCAACACAGGAGACCGACACTCTAACTCATTCGGCCATCCCGTCTGAGACTACACAAAAAGCACAATTGAGTGAGATGTTAAGGTTGCATAGTCCTATGATTATGAGTTTCTGTTATTTCTGAGATAAATATATTGGGTTGATCATTATGATCTACCATACTTGAGTTTGAAGTAACTTTGATTTTTAATGACTAGCTTTTGAGATATTTGAAGTGCAAATTTGCTAAATTAATTTTGGCATGCATGCCAAAACTCTTGACACGATAGACTTCTGCAGTAACAGGTTATATTCAATTGGCTTAGTATTCCCTTCTAAGTTCTATGTAACACCAAAGGTTTGATTAGTGCACCAGTATCTAAATTAGATTTGTTTATTTTGGTACATTAGTTGTTTAAGCAGGGCAAATTTCAATCGCGGACGATTGGTCTTCCTCATTCCACTGCTCCTTGCCCTATTCTAATAATGCAGAGCCCCTAGCTAGGAAGCGACAAGTATCAATTTTTAAGTCATTGGTTTGACTCGACCAGGGTTCGAACACACGATCCCACGATCTACCAACATAGGAGACGGACACTCTAACTCATTCGGCCATGCCGTCTGGTTAGAATATGTAGAATCAGATCAGATGTAGATAATTGCTTTGGTTTTGATAATTTGATGCTTTCATCGGAGTATTCAGCTTTAATGTGGCATAGTCCAATGATGTTGAGGTCATCACTAATCAAGCATCAGGCATCATTCAGCAATCAGTCAACCACCAACATCAATCATCAATCATTACCATTATCAATTATTCCTCATACATTAATCGTTATTCATGACTATTATATTATCTATTATTCATGACTTCTTATTCGTTATTCATTATTCATTATCTATTATTTAATATTATTTCTTATTCAGTATTCATCATCTATTATCTATTATTGAGTATTACTATTTTGGTATCTTTATTCAGTACTTATTATTCATTAACATATGAGGGAGGTTAGTTACATTTGCTGATGTATGAGTGGGTTGAGGGGTTGTCTAGAGCGTCCGTCTCCCGTGTTGGTAGACCATGGGATCGTGGGTTCGAACCCTGGTCGAGTCAAACCAATGACTTAAAAATTGACACTTGTCACTACCTAGCCTGGCACTCGGCATTATTAGGATAGGGCAAGGACTGGTTGGCTCAGTGTCAGGATAATGTGACTGAGTGGGATATCAGGTCATGGTGCTGGCGGCCTGTTCTCCCAGTGGGGCAGCACTATAAAGTCACCATGAGTGCACACTGTCACAAGTGGGTACCCATCCTGATATGACCTTAGATGTTGCTAGGACTTAAAACAATGACAAACAAACAAACAAACTAGTTTGAGTCCTCTTGATATATACTGCATCCTTTGTATATATGTGATGCAGAACGAATTATGCGACTTTAATTGCGTGGAAAGGGAATTTATTGTCTAAATTATTGCACACATTTTGTATATTGCCTCCTCAGCAGCCTGACGGTGGTGGTGGCGCCTCCACCGGCCCCCACTGTAACTACCGGGCTGCCAACCGCCATCGCTCCGGGAGATTATATATATATATGTGTATATATATGTATATATATATATATCTATACATATATATATACATATACATATACATATACATATACACACACATATATCTATATTCTAAATTCCTGCATGCCTCTGTTCCGAGTTCACTTTCAAATGAGACAATTTCAAATTGTTTATTTTGCGTAATTTCATACAAATTACCTTGACATGCACTCGCTGGAAAGCGGCCCTCCCTTCAGCCCCCCCCCCCCCACACCCTCCCCCTCCCCTATATCCCGACTCATGTAACATACAATACGAGCTACCTCCCACCCCTAACACACATACACACCGACACACAGACAGACACACACCACCCCCACCCCACCCCCCCAGCCACCCTCGTGAAAGCTTCCCACCGCTTTCTAACAAAACCAGTTCGCTTGTTCAGAGATTGGTAGAGAAAGACCGAGAGCGAGAAAGAAAGAAAGAAAGAACGAACGAACGAAGGAAAGAGAGGGAGGGAGTAAGTGAGTGTCGATAATTTATCACCGGCGACTATTGGGTGTGACACCGCGGACCAGTCACTGCCGCGCCACCTGTGGAGTGGGGCGGTAACTAGGTGCTCGCGAACATGGCCTCCGGGGTGTGCGCATGGGCACTGCGTCGACATCCAATACGGGGCTACATCACTCGGACGGCAATTGGGTATCGTTTGGGGCGAGGATAGAGGGGGGGGGGGGAGGGGAGGGAGGCACGGAGATAACTATGCAATTCCTACGCCTGAAATTCCGAGGATTTATTATAGCACAGCGCGCTGTTCTTGTGGCGACGCACATTGGAGCAGACGACATCCGGCGTAGCTGTGATAAAAGCCCGCGAAACTGATGTTATTGTTAAGGCATGTTTAATTTCGCGCGTCCAGTCGGTGAAGTCTTAGGGGTGGGGAAGGTGTGGGGGTGGGGGTGATGGTGGAATGTGGTGTGGGGGTTAGGGTGGGTGGTGGGGGGGGGGGTGTCCGGCGTTTCTGAAGGTTGTGTGAGATGGATGGGGGACCCCGTGTGTGTCCACAAGACGGTGCGACGCATTCAACGCCCGCGGGAATAAGGTAAATCATGACAGCGCAGAACAAGGTAAATCATGACAGCGTGCCCACTCAAGCCCGCCCCCCCCCACCCCCGACGGAATCCGGATAGAAAGAGGAGAGTAGGGGGCTGGGGGAGGATGGGGGCCCGGGTGGGGGGTGGGGGTGGAGGGCGTAGGGTGCAGGAGGCAAAGCACATGTTCGGGGTTTAACTGACTCCCTCCCTGCCTTCTCAATCTTTTCTCAATCTCTTTTCTCACTCTCCTCATGCCCTCTCACCCCCTCTCACTACCTCTCTCAGCTCCTCCCAATCGCCATGAACTCTCTCTAACTTCCCGCCCCCCCCCCCACATACACACACGGTCCCTAAAATAGCT
Source organism: Branchipolynoe longqiensis (assembly GCA_030323885.1). Lineage (NCBI taxonomy): Eukaryota > Metazoa > Annelida > Polychaeta > Phyllodocida > Polynoidae > Branchipolynoe > Branchipolynoe longqiensis. The sequence goes on along the minus strand of CM059199.1, from coordinate 52,959,060 downwards.
TTCCTAGAGCCCCTAGCACCACGTCCACCTGTTGTTTTCTCCATGTGAGAAATGCTCTCATCTCAAGCTGCAGCAATATGAAATAGATGAGAAATTAAAGTTGCATGGTCCGATGGCACTTGAATCTTTGTCTTATTTTTTAGATAAATATATCAAATTGATCGTTACGAGCTACTAATCACTAGTCCGGAGTGATTTTGATTAAAGATGATTAGTTTTGAAGTAATATGAGCTGAAAGAACCAACAATTATTTCGACAAGCTTGTCAAAAGTCCTGTGGCTATGACCCAGATGGTCATCTCACGGTGACCACGTGATGTGAGATGACCTGGAACCTTACAGGACTGTAGGTAGATATTCCTGGTTGGGGAAGGAACATTCTGGGAATGGATTAGTGCCATAGGCCCATGGCACTAGGGTTTTTAACAAAATATAATGTGTGTCTTGTCTGCTTGTGTCTGTCTATGTATGTCTGTATGTATCTGTGTGTGTGTATGTCTGTGTGTGTTTCTCTGTATGTGTGGGTATGTATGTGTGTATTTATGTGGGTGTATGTGTGTGTATGTATGTGTATGTGTGTATGTATGTACCTTCCTACTTATTTGTTTCCTTATACTTTTCATATTCATGTTCAGATTTGATGAAAGAAATAAGGGAAATAAAATAAAACTGTGTGCAACTTTGGGCTTTTTAGTTATGAACTGTTTTTGTACCAAAAAAACCCATTTTACAGTCAGCCATTTGTAACATGACATATGGGACATGGTTGAATCCTTATTAACAGTCGTGAGACACTGATATTCATGAATACATAGTTATAATATTATAGCTTAGGCTAGTACTAGTACTAGTAGTACTAGTAGTTCACAGTTACAGGTGGATATATCTTATATAGGCAAAGTTATTAGGTAATTTATTTCCATGTAAATTACGGAGGGAATGACGATTGCTAGCACTGCAGGGCAACAATGAGGGGCCTTTCAGTTTGCACAACTCTCTCGTCAGATGGCGCACCATGCTGGTCGCTGTAATGTTTTGGTTGGACAGAAGCAGTTCCTTCTACTATCAAGTGTGTGGAAATAAAAGGTGGTTGACGGGGTGTAGTGGGGGTTGAGGGGGTGTAGTTGGGTTGAGGGGTGTAGGTGTGTATGGTGGGTGTATGGTGGGAGTATATGTTTGTGTGGTGGGTGTGTAGGGATCTGTTGTGGGTGTGTATGGGTGTGTGGTGGAGGTGTAGGGGTGTGTGGTGGATGTGTAGGGGTGTTGTGAGGATTTTTGTGTGTGTGGTGAGGGTGTAGGGGTGTGTGGGGAGTGTGTATGGTGGGGGTGGGGGTGGTTGGGTGTAGAGTGTATGTGGTGTGTGGTGGGGGTGTATGTTTGTGTGTTGGAGGTGTAGGGGTGTGGTCACGATTTTGGTGTGTGTGGTGGGGGTGTAGGGGTGTGTGGAGAGTAGGTATGTTGGGGTAGCTGGGGTGGGGTGTCTGGGTGTGGTGGGGGCTTAGGGATGTGGTCGGGGTGTAGGGATGTGATGGGGGTGTAGGTGTGTGTGGTGGGGGTTGATGGTGTGTGTAGTGGGGGTGTCGGTGGTTTGTGGTGGAGGTGTAGGGGTCTCTTGCAGAGCGACACCTCACAACACCACACCCCACACACCTACACCCCCACCACAGCCCTAAACCCCCACGACACACACCTATACCCCCTATCCCCCACGACACATACCTATACCCCCAGTACCCCTTACACCCCCACCACACACCTACACCATCACCACACACACACCTACACCCTCACCAAACACACCCACACCACAACCACACATCACTGCCACACACACACCACACACCCCCCCACCACATCCCTCAACACGTTCTCTCCCATTTCACCAACTCTGTGCTGATAGAACTTATAAGTAGCCATTTAATACTGGATCCAGTGATTCCACGTCCCTTTGCCTACTAAAGCAGTTTTCGAGGTGAATCTTTTATCTAGGTGTGTGGTTGTGTGGTTGTGTGGTTGTGTGGTTGTGTGGTTGTGTGGTTGTGTGGTTGTGTGGTTGTGTGGTTGTGTGGTTGTGTGGTTGTGTGTTTGTGTGGTTGTGTGGTTGTGTGGTTGTGTGGTTGTGTGGTTGTGTGGTTGTGTGGTTGTGTGGTTGTGTGGTTGTGTGGTTGTGTGGTTGTGTGGTTGCATGGTTGTGTGGTTGTCTGGTTGTGTGAGTGTGTGGGTGTGTGGATGTGTGGCTGTGTGGATGTGTGGGTGTGTGGCTGTGTGGCTGTGTGGCTGTGTGGCTGTGTGGCTGTGGGTGTGGGTGTGGGTGTGGGGTGTGTGGGTGTGTGGGTGTGGGTGGGGTGTGTGGTTGCTGTTGGTGTGTTGGGTGGGGGTGGTGGTGGGTGGGTGGGTGTTGGGTGTGTGGGTGTTGGGTGTGTGGTGGTGGTGTTGGGTGTGTGGTGTGGTGGTGGGGTGTTGGGTGTTGGTTGTGGGGGGGGGGGTGTGGGGGTGCCTGTGGGGAGTGTGGGGCTTGTGCTGTTGCTGTGTGGCTGTGTGGCTGTGTGGCTGTGTGGGTGTGTGACTGGGTGGCTGTGTGACTGTGTGGATGTGTGGGTGTGTGGCTGTGTGGGAGTGTGGGGGTGTGGCTGTGTGGGGGTGTGGGTGTGTGGGTGTATGGATGTGTGGCTGTGTGACTGGGTGGATGTGTGGTTGTGTGGTTGTGTGGTTTTGTGGCTGTGTGGCTGTGTGGGGTGTGTGGCTGTGTGGCTGTGTGACTGTGTGGCTGTGTGTGTGTGGGTGGCTGAGTGACAGTGTGGGTGTGTGGCTGTGTGGGTGTGTGGCTGTGTGGGTGTGTGGCTGTGTGGCTGTGTGGCTGTGTGGCTGTGTGGCTGTGTGGCTGTGTGTGTGACTGTGTGCCTGTGTGGATGTGTGGGTGTGTGGCCGTGTGTGTGACTGTGCTGTGTGGGTGTGTGGGTGTGTGGCTGTGTGGCTGTGTAGCTGTGTGGCTGTGTGGGTGTGTGGCTGGGTGGGTGTGTGGCTGTGTGGCTGGGTGAGGTGCTGAGGACCAGCTTGTTCAGGTGGAAGAATACACAGTAGGGTTGGAACGCCCAGTGTTGAAGTGCTTCACCACGTGATCAACTCAATCCGAGTTCATTCCAGTCAAATGCTGGCCAGGACAGGCCCGACGTGACGTGGATTTAATGGACGGCTGCCATGTTGTTTGGTTGTTGGAGTTTTATGTTCTGGCAACATCTAAGGTCATATCAGGACGGGGGCCGCCATGTTCCTGCACCTCGCGTCTTTAACACACCCTCACACCCAGGGGTGGGTTGGTTGTTGGAGTTTTACATCCTGGTAACATCTAAGCTCATATCAGGATGGGTACCGACTTGTGACAGTGCACACTCATGGTGACTTTATAGTGCTTCCCCACTGGGAGACCAGGCTGCCAGCACCGTAACCTGATATCCACATTATCCTGACACAGGGCCAACCAGTCCGAGCCTTATCCTAATAATGCCAAGCACCTGGCTAGGAAGCGACAAGTATACATTTTTAAGTCATTGGTTTGACTCGACCAGGGTTCAAATCCTACGATCTACCAAAACGGGAGATGGACCCTCAACTCATTCGGCCACTCCTTCTGGTCCCCTGGGGTGGGTGAGTGTTGGCTGAGGGATGGGCGGGTGGGTGGTTTTATGGGAATGTGGACACGGCCAAGTGTGTGAAAATGCATGTTTAAGGATGCGGTGAAGTGCTTTTAACATGGCTTCTTCACCCACACAATGGTTGGCTCACTTTTTTTTAAGTTGTCCTTTTTTGTTGTAAAATCATTTATTTATTGAATAAAAATAGTGTCAGCATCGACCGCAGCACTCGTCTTCCTCGCCATAATTAATACGTCATAGATTATGCAGATACCTGCATCCGTATAATAATGATATTAATAAATAGTCAGTACATAATAACCAGTTGGTATATACTGATAATAATAATAATAACGATGATGGTGACGATGATGCTGATACAAATAATAACATAAAATAAAATAAAAATGAATAATTAAATAACAATAATAATCAATCGCTACGCAATAATCAAATATAATAATAATAATACTGATAATAATAATACCAATAATACTAATAATGATGATGATGATGATGCTGATGATAATAATAATAATAATAATAATAATAATAATAATAACAACAACAGCAACAACAATAATAATAAAATATAAAAATAATATCAGTTAATATTTTTACTTAACGGAATTTATGTAAGTAGTTTGGAATTCTTATTACAGTCTGCTCAGAAACAAATTTAATGATCATTGGATGCACACCTTTGTCCAGTAAGCATCAACTTTCACAATGCATTTTAAGCCTTGAGGTATTATATGTTTGAGAAAAACCGATGCCGAGCCCAAATCTGGAAATGTGCGTATTTCCCTGAGAAAAACCGATGCCCAACCCACATCTGAATATGTGCCTATCTACCTGAGAAAAACCGATGCCCATCCCACATCTGAATATGTGCTTATCTACCTGAGAAAAACCAATGCCCAACCCACATCTGAATATGTGCTTATCTACCTGAGAAAAACCGATGCCCAGCCCACATCTGAACATATGCTTATCTACCTGAAAAAAAGATGCCCAGCCCACATCTGAATATGTGCTTATCTACCTGACAAAAGCCGATGCCCAGCCCACATCTGAATATGTGCTTAACTACCTGAGAAAAACCTATGCCCAGCCTACATCTGAACATGTGCTTATCTACCTGACAAAAGCCGAGGCCGAGCCCACATCTGAATATGTGCTTATCTACCTGAGAAAATCCGATGCCAAGCCCACATCTGAATATGTGCTTATCTACCTGAGAAAATCCGATGCCAAGCCCACATCTGACAGTGCACTTTAAACCCACTAATGCTACATGATGTAATGCTGGTGACGCCATCTATCGGATCGGAATTAGACTACCCACGGTTGAATCCACCTGGTCCAGGGGAACCACCTACTGTTAGCCCAGGGGTGTACTGTTACTTGCCAAACCAAGGTGCTAAGCCATCAACATTATCTAAAATTCTGAAAGCTGCATAGTCTGATGAAAGCATCAACATTTCAAAAACCAAAGCACTGTCCTAGATTTGAATCAACCTAATTATCTAACTTAGATACTGATGCATTTATTAAGCATTTGTTGCCACATAGAAGGGAACACCACATCCATTTAATCAAACCGGTTATTTCAAAAGCCTATGATGTCAGAGATTTGCCGTGCTTGCCAAAATTAATTAGGTGTGTTTGCACTTCAGATATTTCAAAAGTTAGCCATTTAAGCTAAAGGTTAATTGAGACTAAAAAGCAAGATAAATTATAACAATCAACCTAATACAGTATAACCCCGCTAAACCAAACTTGAAGGGATCCTAGAAATTTGTTTGGATTAACCGATCATTAGTTTAACCAGGCTTTGACTTTGACTTTGACTTGGCGTTGGCAAGAACTTTGGTGCATTATGAATGTAATATACAATGTGTGTGGACAGTATGATTTTTTCTTTTATGTATATACAGTTTAACCCCATTAAAGCAAGCTTGGTTAAATCAAATGATCGGTTAATCCAAACTATTTCGGCGACACATCAAAATACTACCATTTATCATATACAAAAGTCTCAGATGACCTTAAAACCACATGAAAGTTTTATTTAATTGTACCGGAAGTGGCATGGGGCCGACAATTTTGTTTGGATTAACCGATACTTTGGTTTAGCCGACTTTGGTTTAACCAACTTTTTTATATGATAAATGGTAGTATTTTGTTGGGCCGCCGAAAAAAGTTTGGATTAACAGATCGTTTGGTTTAACTGAGCTTGGTTTAACAGGGTTGTACTGTATATTTATCTTTAAAAATGATTTTAAAACACCATCAAAACCATCGGACTAATCAACTATAAGGAGAAGTCTCATTTAATGTTATCGATGATTATAATCTATGCCCGTAAGTTACACATTTGGACACACACAGATACACATATGCACATCTGCATATGTGCTGCTGACTGTGACCTGTACTGACCGTGACCTGCAGTGACCTGACCTGTAACCTTATCTGCCGACACGGCTTCAAAACATCATCGATCAACCAAAGCATATGTGCTGCATAATTCATTAGGTGATTATAAATAACGTGATGATCCTTCCAGCATTATGCATATCTCGAATGTGAAGGCTAACAGTAACATACAATGTCCTGCAGTTTAATCCGACTCTAGCGCCACTCACGGCAGGCTACCACACTACAAGTACAGCCCATTGAGCTGCAACATCATCCACCTCTGAGCTAGGCACAGATGAATATATTTAAGCATGCATATACATGGTACACACAAATGTCCTATGCATAATACACGTATATACATATGTTTATATATTTTTTTATATATCCATATATATAATATTATATATATACAGTAAAGCCTCTCTAACTGACCACCTCCACAGATCGACCACTCCCTACTACCGATCGCTTTATTTGGGTCCCAACAATACCTTTGTAACCATATTCTAACTCCCTAAACCGACCACCTCCCTAAATGGACCACTTAAAGTATGTGCCAGGGTCGGTCGATTTAGAGAGGTTTTACTGTATGTATATATATATTCTTCTTCATTCTGATACAATAGCCAAGAGCTAGCCGGATGCGAATACAGAGGAGGGTAGCACTAACATGCCATCTATAGTTTTACATAAAGAAATCTTAAATGAGTGGGTGGAGAGAAATGTGATAAACTAGAATCTTCCATTCTTTATACTCGCATAACCAACTATGCGCACACATATAACTAACTATGTTACCAATATAGCTTACTCCATTGTAGTGCTTGATTCTAATACCGATATGTTAATGCGGTGGACCGAGTAAGTATCATTGCATATGCCTACTCAGTCTACCATAGCACCATCTGCCCACCAAGCCTTGCCCCTTCTCCCGCTCCTGCCTCACCCCCCCCCCCCCCCACTCACACCCCCCCTCCTGCCCACCACATACTGATTGATCCTCGAGGGGCTTTTAGGCGGCCGCCTAAGCGGAAATTTGATAGGCGAGGGTCCATCAGTGGGTGTGAAACCTGAGCCCCCCATTACCTGCTGACCACACCTGGTAAAGGGTCATCCTACTCTTTCAACATTTTCAAGGTACAGTACAACCCCGTTAAACCAAGCTTGGTTAAACCAAACTCGGTTAAACCAAACGATCGGTTAATCCAAACTTTTTTTCACCGGCCCGGCAAAATACTACCATTTATCATATAAAAAAGTTGGTTAAACCAAAGTCGGTTAATCCAAATTATCGGTTAATCCAAACAAAATTGTCGGCCCCAGGCCACTTCTGGTACCGTTAAACCACACTTTCATGTGGTTTTAAGGTCCTTTGAGACTTCTTTATATGATAAATGATAGTATTTTGCCAGGTCACCGAAAAAAGTTAGGATTAACCAATCGTTTGATTTAACCGAGGTTGGTTTAATGGGGTTAAACTGTATATACATAAAAAACAATAATCATAGTGTCCACATACATTGTACATTCATAATGCATCCCCATTTTTGCCAAAGCCAAGTCAAAGTCAAAGCTTGGTTAAACCAATGATCGGTTAATCCAAACAAATTTATAGGGTCAAGTTTGGTTTAACGGGGTTATACTGTAGTAGGGCCTGCACATGGGCACGGTCCCCGAATCTGTAGAGCGTGGGCCTCGCGTGCCGGAGATCAGGAGTTCGGTTCCCAGTCGAGTCAAACCTATGACTTATAAAATTTAGACTTGTTGCTTCCTAGCCTGGCGCTCAGCATGAATAGGTTAGGGCACCGACTGGTTAGCTCAGTGTCAGGATAATGAGTGGGATGTTGGGTCATGGTGCCGGCAGTCTAATTCCCAGTGAAACAGCACTATAAAGTCACCATGAGTGTGCACTGTCACAAGTCGGTACCTCTTCTGATAGGACCTTAGATGTTGCCAGGTTGCAAAACTCCAACAATCAACCATCTACCTTACTTTAGTTTTGAAGAAACTTCTTTTCAAAATGACTAACCTAGGAGATATTTCAAATGTGAACATGCCAAAATAATATTGGCATGTTTGCATTTGTAGGTTCAAATTTAGTGTTTTGCTGTTAAAAAATTGATGCTTTTTATTGGACTGTGCAACTTTAATAAATAGTCATATTCACTGTGCATACATACAGTGGCATCGGCCTTGTTAGTGCATATTTAATTACCTCCGCCCTATAGTACCGTAGGTCAAGGTCAAATAGAGGGCGCTTCGCTGCTGCCATCTGCCATTTCCGCTCTTCTTGACATATATAAGGTGCATGCCGTCTACATAGTCTAAGATAGATGGTTGCTTTATTACTACCGAATGCCCATGCACAAAGATGCCAAACAGGATTTTTTAACTATTACATTTTTTTTAAAGGAAAAACTTAGCATTTTGTCAACCCTGCAAAGAATATTTAAGCGATTTCTGGCAAAATTTCCTTCTTTCCTTCTTTCCTTCTTTCCTTCTTTCCTGCTTTCCTGCTTTCCTGCTTTCCTGCTTTCCTGCTTTCCTGCTTTCCTGCTTTCCTGCTTTCCTTCTTTCCTTCTTTCCTTCTTTCCTTCTTTCCTTCTTTCCTTCTTTCCTTCTTTCCTTCTTTCCTTCTTTCCTCTTTCTTCCTTCTTTCCTTCTTTTCCTTCTTTCCTTCCTTCTTTTCCTTCCTTCCCTTCTTTCCTTCCCTCCTTTCCTTCTTTCCTTCCGTCCTCCTTCTTTTCCTTCTTTCCTTCTTTCCTTCTTTCCCTTCCTTCCTTCTTTTCCTTCTTTCCTTCCTTCCTTCTTTCTTTTCCCTTTTTCCTTCTTTCCTTCTTTCCTTCCTTCTTTTCCTTCTTTCCTTCTTTCCTTTCTTTCCTTTCTTTCCTTTCGTTCCTTTCCTTCTTTCCTTCTTTCTTTCTTTCTTTCTTTCTAGCGTTGCCTGTCCATCCATCCCTCCACCCACCCATCGACCCACCTATCCATCTAACCTTTTATTTACCCACCATCCATCCACCCACCCACCCACCCATACATCCATTCATTCATACATCCATTCATCTATCTCTCCGTCTCATCTTTAAGCATTGTTCCACTATATGCCAAGAAAACCAGAAGTCAGTGAGAAAGTACTCAAAATACCCCTTAAGGCTAATCGTACTTCACACCGGAAGTAACGGTACTACAAACAAGAAACAAAACAAAACAAAAAAAAGATGGCGCTTGATGCATGCACAGCTTGGATTGTGCTTTCTAGAGTTGTGTGTCTGTCCATCCATCCCTCCCTCCGACCACCCATCGACCCACCTTTCCATCCAACCTTCTATTCACCTGCCCATCTATCCATCCATACATCCATTCATCCATCTATTCACCTATCTCTCCATCTCATCTTTAAGCAATGTCCCACTATAATGCCAAGAAAACTGGAAACCACTGAGAAAGTACTTAAAATACCCGTTAAGGCTAATCGTACTCCGCACCGGAAGTGGCGGTACTACAAATAAATAACAAAACAACAAAAAAGAACAAAAAAAAGATGGCGACCGACGCATGCGCGGCTTGGATTGCGCTACCTCGCGGCGATGGGGAGGGGGGGGGGGGAGCGGCGGCGTGCCATCTGATATGGACGCTGGGTGGGCTTTGTTGGTGGCGACCTCTGGTGGGTATATATCAACATTAGGGCTCTATGTGGCCACCAGGGGCGCATGGGTCAGCAGTCAGGTGCTGTGGGGGGATGTGTGTGGGGGAGAGGAGGGGAGGGGAGGAGGCTGTAGACTGGTAGAGGAAGGTACGTCTCCATACAGTGAGACAATGAGGTTTTGCCGACACTGGCTCAGATTGGTTGGTTCTTGGAGTTTTACATCCTGGCAACATCTAAGGTCATATCAGGATGGGTTCCAACTTGTGACAGTGCGAACTCATGGCAACATTATAGTGCTGCCCCACTGGGAGACCAAGCTGCCAGCACCATGACCTGATATTCCACTCAGTCACATTATCCTGATATTGAGCCAACCAGTCCTTGCCCTATCCTAATAATGCGGAGCACCTGACTAGGAAGTGGCAAGTATCAATCTTGTAAGTCATTGGTTTGACTTGACCGGAAATTGAAGTCCCGCCTGCGTTCTACCGATTCGGCTACCGCATCCGGTGACTGGCTCAGATGGGTGATGTTAGAGCACTTGAAGGGGAAGAAAGAACATCAATAATTCTATTTATATCAGTTTTGCGCTTTCAGTAAATCCCCATTTTGAGCGAAGCAGCATAGGGCTCAAAGCTGCATATTCCAATATGATCAGACGGGGTGGCCAAATGAGTTGAGCATCCGTCCCTTGTTTTCGGAGATCGGGGGATCCGAACCCAGGAGTTTGTGAGTTTGAACCCTGGTCGAGTCAAACCAATGACTTAAAAATTGATACTTGTCGCTTACTAGCCTGGCTCTCTGCATTACTAGGATAGGATATGTATAATCAAATCAAAGTATTTCAGGTTAAACAAATAAAAGAATCTCCCATTAAACCACACAGCTTTATGTTAATCTGTCACTGTTAGGAATTTCGATGTGCATGGCAAAAATAACTTTTATGTTTTACCAGAGAGCGTGTATATAAACAGATGAGAGGGACAACTCCCGCGAAAAACGGTAACACAGGCTACAGTGGCGTTCCTGGCGGTTAGTGTTGAACAAGCCATGAGTTTGCCGGTACGCTCAATGCAAAACATTTGTTTTTATTCAAAATTAATAGAAATCCAGAAGCCTAACCTTATCAATTTAATATAATCCTTTTGGTAAACATGTTTTCTATATGTCTTCCAAGCGGTTTGTTTCTATGTGGTGTAGTTTTAGAGATATTTAACGTTTTCTGTATGAAGATTGCTCACCGCCATTGACAATGCCTTGAGTTTGCCGTACGTGTAGTGCAAAACGTGTATTTTATTCAAAATTAATAGAAATTCAGAACCCTAGCCATGTAAATTTAATATAGTCTCATTGTTAAATATGTTTTCTATATGTGTTCCAAACAGTTTGTTTCTATGTAGTGTAGTTTTAGAGATATTTCACTTTTTCTGTACGAAGACTGCTCAAGGCCATTGACAATGCCTTGAGTTTGCCGTACGCGTCGTGAAAAACGTCAGTTTTATTCAAAATCAATAGAAATCCAGAAGCCTAACCATATCAATTTAATATAATCTCATTGGTAAACATGTTTTTTATGTGTATTCCAATCAGTTTGTTTCTAGGTGTTGTAGTTTTAGAGATATTTAATGTTTTCTGTATGAAGATTGCTCACTGCCATTGAAAATGCCTTGAGGTTTGCCCATATGCTTAAGCTGTTCAACAACCACCACTTGGAGCGCCACAGTCGGCAGCTGTTACATGCTCTAGTATGGGAGTTGTCCCTCTCATCTGTTTATATACACGCTCTCTGGTTTTACTTCAAATATCTCCAAAGTTAGCCCTTTACAATCAAAATGAAATAGAGTAGTCTGATAATGAACCTAATATATTTATCTCAGAACATTGCAGAAACTCAAAACCATTGGACTATGCATCTTTAACGTTCCTTCTGTTAAATGTTTCATGAATTCACTAGTGGCTAAGTTGGATATGTAGGATCAATTCTGAGTACAGTATCACCCCATTAAACCAAACTTGAAGGGACCCTAGAAATTTGTTTGGATTAACCGATCATTGGTTTAACCGAGCTTTGACTTTGCCTTGGCTTTGGCAAAAAAGGGGGTGCATTATGAATGTACAATGTATGTGGACACTATGATTATTGTTTTTTATGTATATACAGTTTAACCCCATTAAACCAACCTCGGCTAAATCAAACGATCGGTTAATCCAAACTTTTTTCGTCGACCTGGCAAACAGGGTTTAACGGGGTTGTACTGTATATGTTTTGGTTTTGAGAATTTGATGGTTTCATTGGACTATGCAGCTTTAACGAAGCTAAGGTTGGTTGGTTGTTGTAGTTTTACATCCTAGCAACATCTATGGCCATATCACGACGGGTGCTGCCTTGTGACAGTGCACACACATGGCGATTTTATCTGTTTATAGTGCTGCCCCACTGGGAAATCAGGCTGCCGGCACCATGACTCGATATCCCAATCAATCACATTATTCTGACGCTGAGCTAACCAGTCCTTGCCCTATCCTATTAATGCCAGGGTCAGTCAAGGAAGTGACAAGTATAAATTTTATAAGTCATTGGTTTGATTTTGACTTGACGGGGAACCGAACTCCTGATCTCCCGCACGCGAGGCCCGAGCTCTACGGATTCGGCCAACGCGCCCCGTAACGAAGCCAAGGTGTACAGGACCAGTTGGTTACAGGTAAGACATAATTCACACCTGTAATCAATCACACAGGTGGATTATCCAGCTGATAAACCAGCCGTGTTTCACAAGGACCCAACAGTGAACAAAGTGTCAGGTATGAAACAATAGACTCGTTATCCGTGCCAGTATAAAGCTCTCCAGTGTGGGTGACTGGAGTGGGTGGGTGGGTGGGTGGGGGACAACTGCAATAGACTTCCTTTTCACCAATAATTTATGTGCTAAAGCTTGTCAAATTTGTGCAAATTTTGCAGATGGTGCGTTAGTGTAGGATATCTGGCGGTTATACATCACTTCCGAATTAGTCAAATAACTGAGCCAAAGGAGAGATGCACATCTGCTAACTCTTATGTTTATCAGAGCCAAGGATGAAAACTACATAGACCGTACTACCAGAGTTACCTGGTAGGGGGATGCTACACTCCTCAAAGTTCCTAAACCACTCACAAATAGACTGACAAGAGCCCCTATATACAAAGGCAACAAATTATGGAATGAACTCCCAGTCAGAATTAGACATGCACAAACACAACTAGAATTCAAGAACCTGGTAAGAATTCACCAAGCCAATCAGGACCTTCTACAGGCCTAGTGATGAGGTCACCACATTTAATTATCTATCTATTATAAGCACCTAAGGCCATCCCCCCCCCCTCCCACCACCACCACCCTACGTGCTCCTTTACTTGCTGCCAACAAAGGAAATGTATATCAGTATGGTAGTATTGCTATAAACATAGACACTAATAAAGACTGTGCTAGACTACTAAATGACTGAAATGTACAATCCTCCAAGCATAGTTTATCCCATCATTACTAACAACCTACTTACTCAAACTACTTCATGTACTCAAAAAACACACCCGAGGTATTAACCGTTTAAGCATAACCCTACAAGCTAACCACACTCTATCTAACAGAATAAACAAACCATTCTACTGACACTCCATCTCAAAATGTTATCTCCAACAACATGATAATTATGTGATTCACAACAAAGTAGGCATACAAACCTGTGAAGGGAAACTATGCACCTAACCACTCCATAATGTAAAGGTCTAATCAATACACATGTATGTATCTAAGTATCTATGAATACAACATATAACTACTATTTTTATATGTGAATTGTCAAAGTATACCATATGTAAGTCTTTGAATTATTAATATTGTTATTTCAGCTGATTTGAGCTAGCTGCTGATGACAATATCAGACTACATATACATATATTGTAAATAACTGTATTGTCACATGTCTGGATGACCAGTGCCACAGCGTTGACAAAAGACTTTATTCAATAAATAAACTATATTTACAACAACAAAAACTGCTGGTTCCTGCATCTCACCATCACTAGTTTCCAGACCTGGCCACAGGATGGTGGCGGTTGTGCAGGGACGTGATTACACAGTAACATACTGGACCTCTAAATATGGCGCTTAAGCAGCTGTCACACATCACCCGATTGAGCAACAGACAGAATTGCCTAGTCCGATGGTGTTCGGGCATGATAAATATCAAAATGTATTAAAATGTGTCAAAATGTTGCGATATCGGGTCAAAGGCCGCTGGACAAATGGACATGAAACGGACATGAAACGGACATGAAACGGACATGAAACGGACATGAAACGGACATGAAACGGACATGAAAGGATAGCCAATGAACAAAACAAACTCAAACTGGACAATAACTGTAGATGTCAATCTGGCGGCATCCGTTCCAAGTTTTGTGAATGTTCAAAACTTGTACGGACACAAACCGGACTATCAATGGACTTTGTTCGGTTTCTTTCTGTTTCCTCCAATCCGGTGATGTGTGCCAGTCGCTTTAAACCGTGGGATACTTTCATTTTACATTATAAGCCACCACAATGACCACATCGCTCGTTAGTTCTGACGGGTGTTATGCCGCGCTGCTGAATACCCTCGCTTACTGGCGTCGTGATTTATTCTATAAAAAAAACATCTGAAGTACGCACATTCCAGTACCCCTTGTAGACCTCCGTCTATTTGGGGACTTGGTTGGGCACTGTGAGGAGGAACTCGGAAATGCCGTACTGTTGCGTATTTCGGAGTGTCTGTGGGAGGGAGAGCGTCGGTGTGGGCGGGTGGGCGGGTGGGCGGGGGGAGGGGGAAAGGGAGGTGTGGGGGGGGGGGGGGGGGGGGGGAGCTGTCCTACATCAAACAGATCCAATCTGGAGTGGATGATTGTTGTACTGTGCACATCGTCCAGCTATCATTCTGATACTAAACATCAGGGTCCACTGAGAGTATTACACTCACGGAAACCTGCTATCACACAATATAGGCACACATATATAGCATGCATAGACTACAAGTACAACTATGTTCATAGCTATTTACACATAAAAGTGCTAGACTAGAGGTTGTCATTTTCTCATCATCCAAGAGAAGAGTACAAATTATCACCTCCACCCACTCACACACCCCCCCACCCACTCACACCCCCCCCACCACCACCACCACCATTTTACACTACTTCGCAATTAGAACTTTATATTGTTTATTTCATTATTTGCCATCGACCAGTCGTCATTTAATAGGATAATTGTAATTAGTACACGGACTTTCCCCCACTTCCATAAATCGCTATGTGTAAACCTAATACGAATAGGAAAATGTGTATACTTGTGAACCGCCACCACCTAACTCATGCGCATCAGAATCCTGACATCATTATGCTTCGACAGTAACAGGTTCTATTAAATTGACGTCGTATTCCATTTTTTGTCTTTCAAAAGACTAGTTTACCAGATTTTGCTTTGTTTTAAAAAATCCCCAGTTATTGACGATGACCTTTTTTTCTCATATCAGATTTTCTCAAAATAAACAATTTTTGTATATATCAAATTGTAACTTGCTACTGTAGATTATTCCTAATTGAATGACACCAGGTCAACATATTATATATTGGCATTTATTTTTCTTGTTAGACATTACAAAGTATAATTTTGAGTCATTTGAGGTTCGAGTCTAAAGGCCCTGTCACACATCACTGGATTGAGGGAAACGGAAAGAAACCGAACAAAGTCTGTTGATATCCGGCAAAGTCCGGCTTGTGTCCGTACAAGTTTTGAACATGCACAAAACTTGGAACAGATGCCGCTGGATTGACATCTATGGTTCTTGTCCGGTTTGAGTTTGTTTCGTCCATTGGGTATCCGTTCATGTCTGTTTCATGTTCGTTTCATGTCCATTTCATGTTCGTCCGTCCAGTGGCCTTTGACCCGATATTGCAACATTTTGACACATTTTAATACATTTTGATACCTATCACGCCCAAACACTACCGGACTAGACAATTCTGTCCGTTGCTCAATCCGGTGATGTGTGACAGCCGCCTATGAGATGCTTATACATAGCAAGTCTTTGGTGTAAGCAAGGGGGGGGGGTAGGATGGTAAATGTTGGCAGCATATTGTATGCGTCTTCTTGGTTCAAATGCTGAAGATGAAGTGATCCAAAAGCTTCTTGTAAAGGCCCTGTCACACTTTACCAGATTGAGGAAACGGATTGAAACGGAACAAAGTCCGTTGATATCCAGCAAAATCTGGTTTTGTGTCCGTTGCATATCTGTTGATATCCACTGATATCCATTGATATCTAGCACAATCCGTTACAAGGTTTGAGCATGCACAAAACTTGTAGCGAATTGCGCCGGACTGATGTACGTGGTTATTATCCATTACTGTCTGTTCCCCGTCCATTCCCCATCCATTCCCCGTCCGTTCCCCGTCCGTTCCCCGTCCGTTCCCTCCGTTACCCGTCTGTTGTCATCCGTTACCATCGGTTACCATCCATTACCGTCCGTTACCGTCCATTACCATCCGTTACCATCCGTTCCCGTCCATTACATATCCATTACATGTCCATTGCCATTCGTTATAGTTCTTTTCGTATACTGAATTGTCCATTGATCGTTAGATACGTTATCAACCTTTACCATCTGTTACCATCTGTTACCCACCCATTACCATCTGTTACCCATCCATTACCGTCTGTGACATAATCGATACATATCAAATCCGAATCACACCGGATTAGAATATTTGTGTCCGTTTCAATCCGTTTGCTCAATCCGGTAAAGTGCGACAGGGTCTTAATGGTCTCATATTCTACTGGACACTAGATGACATGTCAGTCAGTGCCCCAGTGGATGATGACAGTTGGAGTTCGTTACCGCCAGGTGGCACCATGTATAGTATTAGTAACAGCGGAGGCGTCGGCCCCACACATTCACTTACCCATACTGTGAACAACATGAACAACTTTGACTAAATGTAAATTAAGTTTTCAGTAATTATTCCTAGTAATTACTGAAAAATTAATTTGTAGCCGATGGGGTCAAAGATCAGTGTAGTATATTATTGCATATATATATATATATATATATAGTTATACGAGTCTTACCTTGGTACAGATGATGGATAACTGTTGTTTTACCGAGGTATAAGCCTCGGATAGATGTGGGCTAGGGAGAGGTAAGCACGTCCGGTACCAGCAATCTTAACCTACTTATTGAGGATAAAAATGACTTTCAAACAATGGATACTATTACTTTACCGAAAAGGTACACCAACGGAATAGATGTGGCAGGGTGTGGCGGGAGGGCCCTAGCCCACATCTATCCGAGGCTTATACCTCGGTAAAACAACAGTTATCCATCATCTGTACCAAGGTAAGACTCGTATAACTATACTATTTTACCTCGGTAAACAGCCTCAGGCTAGCCTCAGGCTAGGGAGACCTTTACATAATTCATTTTTATCCTTAATATCATTCTTTCTTATTATTATAACATTCTAAATTTTTGTTCTCACCTATTCTTGTTAGTTGGCGAGAAGACGCTTTGCAACGCCGGTAGGCTTTTCTAGTCGTTTATTATAATGTTTTGCAAACGACTTAGCCGTCTTCCAGCCTGCATGCGCTAGTATTCTTTTCACAGAAATACCAAGCACCCGTGCCTTGGAGACCATGGCTCCTCTAGTTGAGTGGGAAGAGTATTTACTCGTATCCACTCCAGCCAATTTCAACACCGTAATTGTCCATCTGGCAAGTGTGTCTCGTGAAATCGCCTTATGTGGCTTTATAAAGCTCACTAATAGTTGTTGTGATGCACGTAAATCCTTTGTCTTGTATATATAAGCCCGTATGGCCGACACAACACATAATTTCCGATCATTCGGAAAACAGTCTAAGTGAACCGTTGATAAAGGGTCACCTAACGTGTTCGATTTAAGCAATTTTTCTAAATCAAACGTAGCTTGTTGCTTGTCTATTTCTAATCCAGTTAAGGATAAAGCAACAATCGTCTGTCCTCTGTGTCCGGTTACTAACAATAACAGGACCGCGACCTTAAAACCTAACTGTTTTATATCTAACCACGAGTTGTGAGGCCAAGCCTGAAACAACTTAAATACTATAGAAACATCCCAAAACCGACTATACTTTGGTTTTGGAGGATTCCTTTGATAAATTGAACGAAGTAAATAACAAATAACATAATGTTTTCCAACTGTTTCGCCATCAATTCTAGGTAATATAATTGATAACGCACACCTCGCCGCATTAATCGATCCAAAGGAAAGTCCTTCATCCTCTAGAGAACGAAGAAACCGAGCTACTTGTGAAATCTTTGGATTTGTTGGTTTAACTTTCATTAACAAACAATGTACACCCCATTTCTTTAAATAGGTTGTATACATTTTGACAGTTCCTGGCCTCCAGGCATCCGATACTATCCTATCCTCAGTAATTCTGTCCAATCCAAATTGCTGTAGCTGCTTCCTTAGAAAAGGAATGCCAATAGGGGCGTCGTTGACACGTCGCCGTGAACCACTAGCGGTCCGTGGTGCGTCAGATTCCCGAGTTTTCTTGGGAATCGTATACGATCTTTTGCCAGTTGTGAAACTGCTGGCAGCCAAGGTTGCGTGTCCCAATCGGGCACCACCAGTATCGCATGTGTCCCTTCCAAGCCGATTTTTCTCACTACTCGGCTGATAATGCTAAATGGTGGGAAAATATAAAAATAATTATTTTCCCAAGTAATAGCAAACGCATCTACTTTCCAAGCATCCGGTTCAGGATGCCAAGAAACATAACAGGGTAACTTGTTATTATTTCGTGATGCAAATAAGTCAACTTCAGGTGTACCCCATTTTTCACAAACGAAGTTAAACAAAGGTGTAGAGAGAGACCACTCTAAATGGTCATGGAAATTTCTACTTTTATAATCTGCAAGTGTATTTTGTGACCCTGGAATATGCGCTACAGTCAGCCAGACTTGTTGAGCCTGTGCCCAGTTCCAAATCAGTTTAGATAACTGATTGCAAGACTTTGATTTGGTTCCACCCATGTTACGAATATATGCCATGGCAGTAGTATTATCAGTTAGTATTCTAACCTGTGATTTATTTATCTTTACTAAACTACGTAAGCCCAGATAAATAGCACGCAATTCTAGTGCATTAATATAGTCTGATTTTTCATCATCAAGCCATCTACCTCCTGTTGTGACCCCATCTCGATGAGCTCCCCAACCTTCTAACGAAGCATCAGTAGTAATTACTGTATTAGGTTCCGCCATGCGGATTGGATTTGGTGAACTTGCTATATGTTGCATCCACCATCCAATATCCTGTAACCCTTCTTGCGAAATAAACATCTTTCGCTCAAAATTGCCTTTAGTTCGTGTTAACGCTAAATTTTTATCTATTTCTAGCGACTTAATATGGGCCTTCCCATATAACACAGCAGGTGCATATGAGGTCATTATGCCAATAAGAACAGCAACCTGTCTAATTTTTGGCTTTGATAACTTAATAAGCTGAGTCGCTGTAGTCATAAACTTAATTAGTTTTTGTTCTGTTATCGACACTGTAAGGGACTGTGTATCCAGAATAAACCCTAAACATTTGAGTTGTTTTGTTGGTTTAAACACTGACTTTTGTTGATGTACATAAAACCCCAATTTAGTGAGTAATGCACATAAATCCAAAACTGCATTCACACAACCAATTTGTGTTGATGCTATAATAAAAGAATCATCTATGTATGGAAACATTATGTGACCCTTCCTCGCCATTACCGAGAAAACAGGTTTAAGCAATTTAGTAAATAAACGTGGCGCACAAGCTAAGCCATTCGGCATGCAGGTAAACTCATAGAGTTGGTTATCCCAAATAAATCGAAGAAATTTTCGGTATTGTTCCATTATGGGAAGCGTATAATATGCATCCTGTAAATCAACACTAGCCATCCACGCATCTGGTGTAATCAGATCTCGTGCCGTATCTAGAGAGAACATTTTAAAATGTCGATATTCCACCCTTTTATTAAGGATTGTTAAATCCAGGATCATTCGAACATCACCATTAGGCTTCGGTCTCGAGAAAATGTTTGAAATAAACTGTCCTGAACAGTGTGTCACTTTTTGTATAATTCCTTTCTCAAAGAATTTATGTACCTGTTTAGTTAGTGCGTCTCGTTCAACTGGTTGAATGTTATATGGAAAAGGTATTATACTTTGTACAGGAATTTGTGTAAAAGGAATTTGAACACCCCTAACTATTTCTATAATTTCTTGGTCACTAGTAATTTTGTGCCACTCAGAAATATGATTACTAATATTACCAGCCACAAAGTTGCTTACAGTTTGTGTGTTTTTAGAGGCTGCAGGGACTTGTAAAGTTTGTGTTTGGACCTCTACTTGGACCCGCCCCTGGGGAAAGGTCTCGACGAGTTGAACCCTCGGCCTATTGGCCGTGCGGTGTTGTCGGTCCAGCCTGGGCGAGCGCCCCGGCCCCGAAACCCTTGACCGAAGTTTGAACTCGGTCTGGTTCCTCTGGTGAACCGTCGTGGACGAAAATCCCCTCGTGACTTTTTGAAACGAGGAACTTCCTGTTTCTTCTTGCCATCCATGTTTTTGCCACTCTTGGCTGCAGTCTCTACCTCTTTATAGAGGTATTGTAGTTGACCGCCAAACATCTTGGGTGTTATCTAAAGGTTTCCCTTTAATCGGCTCTGGAGCAAGATAAAGCGTAAACTCCTTCCCCTCATTATCGGTAACCTTCTTAGAGCGAGCCACTTCTTTGCCAGCATCTGTGCAAACTGACTTGAAGACATTTTCATATCTTCGAAACGACAGGTAATTACCTGCCGCCGCTAACACTGCAATGCCTTTGTCCATTGTCTTAGCCAAAGACGAGAACTTATTTTCACTCTGCATCCTATTAGCCACAGGAACAATAGCTGTTAGGGTAGCCAACACTGCCTTATGCACTGTGTGCAACACATCCTCAAACTTCTTACGGTCATCCGTCATATTGACATCCCGATCCATTTCTTTAATGATGGAGTTGGGAACACCCTTTATGCCTGTTAACTCATCTCCTAACTTGGAGATAACCTCCGCCGGTTTGAACGTGCGGAAATGACCATTCACGGTCTCGCGCATAAGCGTAGTGGTTTTAACCCGCTTAGCCTTTGGCTTCTCCACCTTCTTAGCCACTTTAGTGCCAATGTCCGCATAGACACCTTCATATATGGTGTCTGAGTCTGATTCCGTAGAAGTAGACTCAGTGGACGAATCAGAAGAAGAATATTTCCTCTTCCTCTTCTTCTTTTTGGACTTAGTCTTCCGCTTTTTGCGAAAACCAGTCTCTGCCCGCTCCTTGGTGAATTCATCACCCGAAGAAATCACCTGTTTCTTCTTCTTCCTCCGTTTAGGAGAAGGAGGAGGAGGAGCCTTAAGCTCCACCGCCGAGTCTGTGTCCAAGAAATCCTCAAACGAATCCTCTTGGACACTCGGCCTACGCCGCTTCCGAGACACAGGCGATTTGGCAGTCAAGATGTGGCTTTCCAATCGTGCAAAGCGAGCCTCCCAATCTGGAGGCGCAGGCACATCAGGCACTGCGTCCTCATCCGGGTCGGAGAGGATATGCGCCCGGGGCTGTGTCGACGGCCCTGCCGACAACACAGGTGAGGAGTCGTACTCCTCGTCCACTCCACTCGGAACACGCCCCTCGGCTGCTGCTGCACCGCGCTTACTCCGCTTCGTGGCCATCGGGAGCTGAAACAAAAATTTTGGTCAGTCCCGGTATATATATATGTCACAATATGGTTGTTTCAAACTCATTTGGACATCTATTGGTGTTAGAGAACGTGTTTATACCGTTATAACACAGGCGTAATAAGCTAAATTTGTGCGTGGGTTGTGGGTCAAGCCCAAACCTTACGCGGGGTCGGGACCAGTGTATCGGCCCGCCCATCCCTCTGTTCCGCACACTTCTCCCACCTGTGACTACTACGTCAACAAGTTGGAGAAAATGCTACGAAACTCGGAGAAACGCCTGAAAAAGTTTTGTCTAGGGGAGTCTATAAAAGAAACCCAGGAGCATCTCCAACATTACTCTCTATTAGAGTACGAGAGAATTTCCACATGAGATAGGGCGAAACCCACATCTCTACCCATAGTCACACGGTGACCCGGGTGTTGACATAACCGCTAATGACCGGTTTGGTTCCTTCGAGAAACCCACTCGAGTGTTCTATCCTTGGTTGTTTATAACCAAATAACTCGTCCAAATTGGACCAACGAAAGTCTAAACTTTCCATATTGATGCTCTAATGCATCATAATTAAGCTAACCACAGTTTTTATTATACTTACTGCGTATTTGCTTGTATGTAGACTAATTTTGCCGGAGCAACCCAACGACACGTTATCCAGTCGTGAGTTGTATATGCTAATTGCTGGTACCGGACGTGCTTACCTCTCCCTAGCCTGAGGCTAGCCTGAGGCTGTTTACCGAGGTAAAATATATATAGAAGTCAGCACACAATAACGCACAAAGTGTCATTTAGACATTTTCCACAATGAAACACCCGTGCCAATGCCAAATGTGAAAACATAGTATAAATACAGTAAGTCAACTTTCTACTTACAAACTAGCAGGTATAGATTAAACCACTGCTCACTTTTCACGTCTGTACTCGGTGAGTTGGAAACGCAAATTGAATCAAGTGGAAGTGCTACCTCTCCCTGTGCTATAATTGGCTACCTCTCCCTGTGCTATAATTGGCCAGGAGGCTAGGGGACGAGGTGAAATATATATATGCCAATAAGAAATAGGTTCATCCAGATTTCATTCGCTGTGTATAACTTACAGCGTCATCAAATGCCGGTTGCTCTCATACCATGTCTATGTGGTGTGGAAGGTTAAAAATCCCTTGGGTCGGTAAAAGTGTAGGCTCGGGCTTTTTATCGACCAGCAGTGGAATGAGGAAGACCAGTTGTCTATGACTGAAATTTCCCCTGCTTAAACAACTAATGGACAAACAAAATATTAAAAAAATTCTCTGGCTTTTCCTGCTATAAAAAAAAAGATACCTTTTATTATAGAAAAGATCAGCAAATATGTTTAATAATGGCCTCTGTGGTCTACATTACATGTAGTTGACAGAACGCCACTTTGCAATTCTTGTCAACCCAACAAGTTGCTTTGGAAAAAGAAAGCGAATGCTGGCGTCTCAGTTCCACCACCATACAACGCATGATAATGGCAACATTATACACTGGTCCCCATTGCTGTCCACATTGTTACCTCCACGTTACCCCGCTTGGAATTCAAGCCACGTAACTCTTACTTGTACCCATCACTTGTCGCGAATGACACGACACATTGTTTGTTTGTTTTACGTCATAGTAACATCTAAGGTCATATCAGGACGGCTACCGATTTGTGACAGTGCGCACTCATGGCAAGTTTATAGTGCTGCCCCACTGGGAGACCAGGCCGCCAGCACCATGACCTGATATCCCACTCAGTCACATTATCCTGACACTGAGCCAACCAGGCCTTACCCTATCCTAATAATGCTGAGGGCCAGGCTAGGAAGCAACATGTATCAATTTTAAAGTTGTTGCTTTGACTCGACCAGGGTTCAAACCCATTAACTCATGGGCTCGGATCCCCAGATCTCCAAAAACAGGAGACGGACGCTCAACTCATTCGGCCACCCCGTCTGGTTCAACCGCACATTGGGATGCATATTCAAATGGTTAGTCAGTCGGAGAATCCGACTTGAAATCTCTATTTAGCATTAAGGTGGTATAATTGTGACAAATATGGCGTGAGTGTGTGTGTGTTCGTACTATTATTGTTAATGCTTCCCTACATGAAACCCGCTCATTCTTCATCACATATTACTCCCTGGCCGCACTTTCGGTGTTTAGTAGTTATGTATATAATAATATATATATATAATACATATAAAGTCTTCGATGCAGCACAATAAGGAGACAAGAGAAGGAAGTCGGTTGAGATGATATATTCTCTGGCTTAGGGAATATGATGTCATAGCCTACTAAAAAGAAATATCAGTCCACGAGTGAAAGACAGTATTTGCGGCACTGGTAGGGGTTGGGGTTGGTGGCGCCACCTGGTCCAATTGTGAAAAGTGGTCACCCATAAAGTAGTACACGACATATAGGTGATCAATATAGGGAATCTTCCCTTTGGTGCCTTTATGCTCACATAAGTCTTATACATCACATATATATGTACATAATATACACATATATATATTCATGTATATATATATATATATATATATAAATGGTGGTATTGGTGGTGTTGGTGATGGTGGTGGTGTTGTTGGCGTGTTGTTGTTATTGTTGGTTATTGGTGGTGGTGGTGCTGCAGGTAGTGTTGGTGTTCGTGATGTTGTTGTTATTGTTGTTGGTGTTGGTGTTATTGGTATTATTGTTGTTGTGTTGTTGTTATTGTTGGTGTCGGTGGTGGTGTTGATGGTGATGATGGTAAAGGAGGTAATGGTGGTGTTGGTGTTGGTAGTGTTGTTGTTATTGTTGTTGGTGTCGGTTGTGATGTTGGTGGTGGTGTTGGTGGTGATGTATTTGGTGTTGGTGTTGTGGTTGTGTTGGTGTTAGTGTTGTTGTCGGTAGTGGTATTGGTGGTGATGGTGCTGATGGAGGTAGTGGTGGTGTTGGTGGTGGTGTTGGTGGTGTTGTTGTTATTGTTGTTGGTGGTTGTGATGTTGGTGGTGGTGGTGTTGTTATTGGTGGTGATGCTGATGGTGGTGGTGATGGAGGAAGTGGTGGTGTTGGTTATGGTGGTGTTGGTGGTGGTGTTGTTGTTATTGGTGGTGGTGTTGGTGCTGGTGGTGATGGAGGTTGTAGTGGTGTTGATGATGGTGGTGTTGTTTTTATTGTTGGTGGTGGTGTTGGTGGTGGTGGTGGTGTTGTCAGTGGTGGTGTTGTTATCGGTGGTGGTGTTGGTAGTGGTGTTGGTGGTGGTGGTGGTGATGGATGTAGTGTTGGTGATGGTGTTGTTATTGATAGTGGTGTTGGTGGTGCTGGTTGTGGTGTGGGTGGTGGTGGTGATGGAGGTGGTAGTGTTGGTGGTGGTGTTTGTGGTGATAGTGTTGGTGGTGATGGAGCTAGTTGTGGTGATGGTGTTGTTATTGGTGGTGGTGCTGATGATGGTGGTGTTGGTGGTGGTGTTGGTGGTGGTGTTGGTGGTTGTCGTGATGGAGGTAGTGATAGTGATGGTGTTGTTATTGGTGGTGTTGGTGGTGGTGTTGGTGGTGGTGATGGAAGTAGTAGTGGTGATGGATGTAGTGGTAGTGATGGAGGTGGTGGTATTGGTGGTGGTGGTGATGGAGGTAGTGGTGGTGATGGAGGTGGCGGTGTTGGTAGTGGTTGAGTCATTGTTGGTAGTGTTGTTTGTGGTGGTGTTGGTGGTGGTGGTTTTGTTATTGGTGTTGGTGTTGGTGGTGGTGTTGGTGGTGTTGTTGTCATTGTTGGTGGTGTTGGTAGTGGTGGTGGTGGTGATAGAGGTGGTAGTTTGGTGGTAGTTTTATTGCTGGTGGTATATATGTATATATATATATATATATATATATATATATCAGACCAGACGGGATGGCCGATTGAGTTGCGCGGCCGCCTCCCGTTTTTGGTAGGTCGTAGGACTCGAACTCACGGGTTCAAACCCTGGTCCAGTCAAACCAATGACTTAAAAATGGATACTTGTCGCTACCTAGTGTTGCTTGATAAGCCTCGTCTAGGATTAGTGGTCCATAACTGACTGATGGGATCGCATACTTAGTAGAGTGCCTGCTTCCCATGCGGCAGGTGTTGGGATTTAACCCATGGCCGCGTCAAACCAATGACTCTAAAACTTACCATCATTGGTACCTAGCCTGGCACTCGGTATCACTACTAGACATGGGCAGGGAGCAGTGTGTGAAATTTTCCGATATATGAGATATGGGATAGGGAGAACTCTGCTATAATAAATTGCAAACTTGTCTATAAAATGGTAAATAGTATATAAAACGAAAGGCATATAAGGTATATGTGGAGTTGGTGCTCTATTACTAATTAAGATAGAAATTGTGTATTAATATAGTATAGAGAGAGAGGGTCACTTCTTGACCTGAAAGAATGTCACTTCTTAGGTGGGACAGTCTTTGGGAAGTTGCCTCACATACCCCCTCCCCTCCAAGAGTTATTTCTGGATCACTGCCACCGATCCAGATCTAACCATACCTTGGCAACATGGATATTGAACCCTCATTGGTGGATAGAGGAATGCTTGTTCGGGATTGGAAGATTGGATCATGTGATCACCACCATCTTGTTCTGGAAACTATAAATATAATAAATGAGAGAGTCTCACTCTCCTACCTTTCACTCTTTATCTACTTTCCTCCCTTGCCTGTAGTGATTTCTTATTAGCCTATCTACACCACTCAAACCGCCAGCCGTCGTCTTTACAAGTGGAATGAGTAAGACCAATTGTTTGTGATTGAAATTTCCCCAGCTTAATCAGTGAATGTAATAACAAGAATGTCGAAACAGATTTCAGTTCTATTTCAGAGAGACAGCCTATCATCTTATAAGCATTTCTTGGTGTACATTACCCTAATAGCTGAGAAGGGTCATTATGACTGCATGATACCTAATACAGTCACACCTTGACTACAAATCACCTCAGCCTTAATGTGGGCACTAAATAACTCTAGAAAATAGGTAGTTTAAATAATAAATTGTCTTATTCGATCATGATAATTATGAATAAATAAAGTTGTTTTGGTCATTTTATTGCCTTTCTAAGCTTAAGTGCGCGCGCACCCATCCGCGTCGCGACCCACAATGCCCCACGGGAAAACTATCACGACGCATTTCTAAACAGGCAAAGAAACCAGGCATCTACAATGAGCGTAGGACAAGGTGTTTCCAGATTGTGTTTACCTTATTTTCATTTTAAAGCATTTCAGCTGCCTCACACTCTGGTCTTGACACCCATACATTATATATATATATATAAGTCAGGTCCCTCTCAAAATTACAACTCATATATTAAGCAGTGTAGTAAGGTAATGTTTACAGTTATTCTTACAATGCCTACCCCACATATAGATATCGCTGGTGGTGATATGGTGTAACTAACTGTAACTGTAAGTAAGGCATCCGTGCCACTACAGCTTGCTTCCACTTGTGACCACTTTGCGACCACTTTGCAACCAAAAGCCGGCAACCTTCATGCGACCAAAGCAAAAAAAAGCAGCAAAATAAAAAGTCGCGGATCGGTTAGTGATCGGCAGCCGACCGCTCGGTGACTGGTTGCTGATAGCTCGACGATCAGTCAGCGACCGCTCGGCGACCGCTCGGCAACCGCTCGAAAACCACTCGAAGACCGCTCGGCAACCAGTCATTAAGTGGTCGCCAAGCCAATGACCGCTCGGTGACCATTCAACGACTGCTTGGCCACCAAAATGCCTGCACTTAGTGTGTGACTGGTCGCCGATCGATCGGTGACTGCTCGCCGCCCATTGGTACCCACTCAGTGACCGGTCGCAAATGCTGAGAATTGTTTTGGTCACACTCACAGGCAGGTTTTTGGAGCAGCAGCTGCAACCACCTTGGGACCAAAATGGGGCAAAATGGTCGCCCGAAGGTCTCTGACCGGTCGCCGATTGGTCGCCAATCGGTCGCCGACCACTGGCGTTCACTTGCGACCAACCCTTTTTGGTAGTCGCAAGGTGGTCACAAGCGATCACAAACATAGTTGTTACTGGCACAAAAAAAAACCATGGTGGTGCCAAGTCAGGGCTCAGTTTACTGAATTACCTTTGAATTAAAGAATTCTGGGTTCAAAGAATCATCGCATTATATCTGAATTTGCATTAAATAGGGGCGCGTTATAATGGGGGTTCACTGTAGGCCTATACATATAGGTGGGGACTTTATACTTTATAGTGCTTCCCAACTGGGATATGTTACCGAGAGCATGAATCGATCTTCAAACTTAGTCACATTACCATAAAGCATTTATATATATATATATATATATATATATATATATGTGTGTGTATATATGTACTACTATATAATTAAAGCACATGAGACAGACAAGTATGTATAAGGTGGTATTTATTTTTAAGTTTTAGTCACAAGTTTAGTCATTTCGGGTATAGATATGTTACGAAGGCACTTAACCCTACCCGTCTAGTCTTAAAAGCTGGGATGGGTGGGATGGCAAATTAAGCAGCCTGAAGAAGTATGTGTTATCGATTTGAAAGCTAAGGACGAAGTGATAATGTTTTAGTTATTCGTCATATGGTTTGCATGTTTTTACGGCTAGGTGGTGCATCAATCGCGGCCATTAATCATTCCTTTCTAACACTACAGGGGGCGCCTTGTGCATCCTTAGCGACAGAATGCCATCTGCCCCGCGTGCCAAATTACCCATGTTGCGCAACATGAACAATTTATTATGTGGATATAAATAACGGCAGCCTGTTAAATGTTTCTCTCTAACCATGTTATCTTCCATGTTATTTGCTGTGGAGCTGGCATTCTCTACTCCCCCCGCCTCCTATACCGTGAGCCAACTGTCACCCTGCTCACTTATACATGTATATATATAATATATACATATATGTTGCTACTATTACGTACTATTGTTAATGCTTCCCTACATGAAACCAGCTCATTCCTCATCATATATTACTCCCTGAGAATAGGCACTCGGGGTGTAATAGCTATATATATATATATATATATATACATACATACATACACATATATATATATATATACACATATGTATATATACATACATACATCATATATACATACATATATATATATATATTTTTTTTTTAAAGGTAATTTTTCTTTACCTCCCAACTTAAAGTCCTTACAGTGTGAAGCCTGGGGGTGATTAATAAATAACGTCCCCACTAAAAGGGTGTCATCTTGGCGGGCAGTACGAGTTATTTACGGACGCCGCCGGCGCCTTCTGATTGGCTGGCGCTCCGCTGCGGACACGAGTGGGGAATTAAACGAGGCGACATGGGCGTACTCATTGTGGGCGTACTCACTCCACTCCCAGCCTCCAGCCTCAGACCGTTTGCTTGTTGTTTTATGTCCTAGCAACATCAAAGGACCGAGCGCGGTGGCTGAATCGGTAGAGCGCGGCCTAGCGTCCGGAAGATCGGGAGTTCGGTTCGCGGTCGATTCAATGGCTTATGAAATTGATACTTGTCGCTTCCTAGCCTGGCGCTCGGCATTAATAGGATAGGGCAAGGACTGGTTAGCTCCCACTCGACACACTATGTGAGTGCAGACACATGGATGCGCGTTTATTCAAAGTTAAAGAATTTCATGGATTTGTTTTTCTTGTGAGTTCTCTGAAATATGGTGGGATTGTCTTATTTTATGTGCATTCAGTCTGAATATGATCGTAAATTTGTGCGTGCTTTCAATCTTGGAATGTGTGTGTGTGCTTCTATTGGGTAGCGTGCCTCTATTGGGACATATATGGTATATATATGATATATAACTTTGTGTAACATTATGTAACACTATACGACACTATGAGACACTACGTGACACTATCCAACATTATATATATATATATGTGTATGTATATATGTGTATATATAGAGAGATACATATCTGCAATTCTTAGCGGCACATTTCAGCAGCGCCATGATTTATGCAAGGAGTCGATGGCAAACACAAATACAGTGATGTACACATGTGGATATGGTGTCTCTGTTGGTGCAGCCACTCATAATACATACGTAAGGTTATCATTTAGAGTTGGCTAAATAGAGCGTCAAATAACCGTGCGCATGCGCCTAACAGCGTGTTCAGTTTACACGATGGATTTTGCATCCACAATCAGAACAGAGTCAATTCTCCCCCCAAAAAATTGGAAGTTAGTAACAAACAAAATTGTTTAGCAATAATTGAAATCAGAAGCCTACAATTTAACAAAAAGAATTGCACACAAAAGACTCCCCAGAAGTTATTAAAAAATGGCTTGGCAATAAATTAAATCAGAAACCTACAATATAAAATATAAACAAATTTAAACTCCCCAAAAAGCTGTTTAAGAAAATGCTTAGCAATATATTAAATCAGAAATCGACAATTTAAAGATAACACAAAACAAAATCCCCAAAACGTAATTACAAAATAATTGTTTAGCAATAAATAAAGCCAGAAATCTACTATTTAACCCCCAAAAATACTCCCCAAAAAGGTATTAAAAATTGTTTAGCAATAAATTAAATCTTTAGCATTGCTATTTATGCCGATGAAGAGTTGCTTACATTTTCAAGAGAGAACAAAATTTGTTAAAATATACACCAACCGTGAAGATATTTCCTGGATCTAGTGAGGAGGAGTTTCATAAACAACTCCATGAGGTTTCTTTCCGATGTCCATGCACTTTCGGAAATTATAAGCTTCACATTATGGGACATTCTGCGACATTCTGTGACATTATATGACATTATGCAACATAATGTCGCATAATGTCATATAATGTCGCATAGTGTCGCATATTGTCACATAATGTTACATAACGTTGCATAATGTCCCAGAATGTCCCAGAATTCACAGAATGTCGCATAGTGTAGCAGAATGTCCCATAGTGTCGCATAATGTTTCATAATGTAGCAGAATGTCACATAATATTGCATAATACCGGATAGTGTCACATAGTGTCGCATAATGTCCCATAATGTCGGATAGTGTTGCATAGTGTCGCATACTGTTATGTAATGTTACACAATGTTAACTAATGTTGCAGAATTTCACAGAATTTCGCATAGTGTTGCATTATATATGACATTCTGCTACACTATGTGACATTCTGCGACATTCTGTGAATTCTGGGACATTATGCGACATTATGCAACATTATGTAACATGATGTGGCAATATGCGACATTATGCGACACTATGCGACATTATATGACATTATGCGACATTATACCACATTATGCGACATTATGCGACATTATGTGACTCTTAGTCTTACAACATTATGTGTCGCATTCCCGGATGCAAAAACCCTATCCTCAACTTTATTGTAACCTTCCGCCGATCAATTAATCAATCATTTCAAAACATACACACAATAATCAAGTTTACTGCTCCATGTGTTTCCGGCACTCGTGGGGTATAGATAGCCATGCTGATATCCAAACAACTTTTTCAGTTCTATTATCAGCAATGGTCAAACCCCCAAGCATCTAATCCCCACATCATGCAATAAACAATTTACTAAATGCTCACTTGCATATCTTCCATTCTTATTTCAAAACATAATTTCAACTTAGCACAAAGTTTGATTTAATAAACGTGTTCTCACTACTGTAATTCTACACATGCGCTGTCAATTTCTTATCTCATGGATATTTGGTTATTTCCACAATCGTTGATTAAGCGGGGGAAATTTCGATCGTGACCAATTCGTCTTCCTCATTCCACTGCTCCTTGCCTTGATCATGTTATGGGACGGAATGGCCGAATGAGTTAGAGCGTCCGTGTCCCGTGCTGGTAGATCGTGGGGTCGTGGGTTCGAACCCTGTTCGAGTCAAACCAATGACGTAAAAATTTATACTTATCGCTTCCTAGCCAGGCGCTCGTCATTATTAGGACAGGGCAATGACTGGTGTGATCAGTGTCAGGATAATGTGACTGAGAGGGATACCAGGTCATGGCGCTGACAGCCTAGTTTCCCAGTGGGACAGCACTATAAAGTCACCATGAGTGCGCACTGTCACAAGTCGGTACCCGTCCTGATATGACCTTAGATGTTGCTAGGACGTAAAACAACAACAACAAAACAAAACATGATATGAGAACATCGGTAAGTGAATAAGCACAAACGACGTTTCACTACTGCTTGGATACAAACCATTTCTTATTCTATTTATGGAACTAAACCCTTGCCGCTGCCCGATGCCTCATGCCTTATGCCACCTAGCGTCGAAGTTGATGTTAACTGACTAGCCCGCCTTCCAATCACTTCGACCTCGACCTCGGCTGCGGTTCCTTCAACATACACACCACGAGCTCCTTTGTTTACCGTCCCACCCACCCAAGCTTGTAAGAATATTCGTGGGATTAAGTTCTGTAAGCCTTGAAACTATGACATTTGAACTCTGACATGTAATGGTACAGAAAAGGACAATAACAAAGCCCAATATAAAGTATGTTGGTCTTGCGTTATATCAATTATCCTAGTAATGCCAAATGCCAGGTTACGTCACAACAAGTATATATTTTAAAGTCATTAATCATGACTCATGCTGCAGTCACACTACGACGCTTCTCGCCGGCGCGCCACCAACGCGCCGCCAACGCGCCGCCAACGCGCAAAATAAGTTGGATACGTCGAGACACGTCCAACTTTTCGGCATGTTGGGAAAAAGTTAGACGTCAGGGCAGCGTGTTAGTAGCGCGCGGCCAACGTGTGTCGACGCGTGGCGAAAAAAAACAAAAAGGTTCGTGCGGCGTCCTTATATGACCTTAGATGTACCTAGGTCATAAAACAACAAAGCAACCATTTGGCGCAACGTGTGGAGACGACCCTAACGCACGCGCGGCGTATGCCTAGCGTTCGCATAACGATCTTCCAGCACTGTCGACGTGCTTCTGACGTCGCCATAATATTGGCACCCGCGCGTTGATGTGCGTTGTCGGTCGTCGAAAGTTTTGCGCAAGCACAAAACTTTCGACACGCACCGACGATCCTCGCTGACCGTCAACATCTCCAACATGTACAAATGTGTACCGACGCACGCCTAACCCGCGCGTAACGCGTCCTGACGCGTGCCGACGTCCCGCCCGAAAATCACACACGTCGACGCGCCTTGGAGAGAAGCGTCGTAGTGTGACTGCAGCATCACCCAAAGTTCGAACAGTTTGGTCTGAGACCCATAGCAGCCAGACGTTCGTCTCATTCAGCCATGGCTTATGGTTAATCTTGGTTTTTATTTTCACACTGAGACTACCTGTTCACGTCCAATGGATATCACATAGGAATTTGCAATTGAATGAAATACCGCCCTTTGTAAAGAATTAGCTGATGATTCTTGGGAATATGTGAAATTCTCTCAGTCAGGTTAGATGACCTTTATCCTGACACTGAGCCAACCAGTCCTTGCCCTATCCTAATAGACCCCTTTCAATGTTTATAAGCATTGTGTGTGCGCGCGCAGCTTGGCTGCAGAACGAAGGCACACTGCCATTGAGTTTGCCGGTACGCGCAGTACAAAACGTTTATTTTATTCAGAATTAATAGAAATGCAGAACCCTAACCATATACATTTAATATAATCTATTCGTGGAATATGTTTTCTATATGTGTTCCAAGTGGTGTGTGTTTAGGTGGTCTGGTTTTAGAGATATTTCACTTTTTCTGTATGAAGATTGCACACGGCCATTGACAATGCATTGAATTTGCTGGTACGCGCAGTGCAAAACCGGGAACGTCTATTTTATTTAAAATTAATAGAAAGGCAGAACCCTAACCTTATAAATTTAATATAATCTATTCACTGAATATGTTTTCTATATCTGTTCCAAGCAGTTTGTGTCTAGGTGGTGTGGTTTTAGAGATATTTCACTTTTTCTGTATGAAGATTGCTCATAGCCATTGAGTTTGCAGTGTGACCGTGTGTCGTCCTGCAGCCAAAAGTCGCGTGCACTGACCTAGATACATATGCTGACGTCATATGAAATATGTCTATACTGCCGAGTATCAATGTTTAAGTCATTAGTTTGACTCGACCAGGGTTTAAAACCCATGGGTTCGAATCCCACGATCTACCAAAACGGGAGACGGACGCTCAACTCATTCGGCCATGCCGTCTGGTCCAAATAATTACTATTCATATTTGATTATAAAAATTATGAATAAGCAAATTTATTTGTAGTCATGCAACTGCCGCTCTAAGCGGTGTACACTGCAGTCCGGCAGTTTGTCGCTTGGCCTGGTGGGAAACTCGTGACTGCGCATGGCAAACAGGACGTGCAACCTTGACGCGAGGCGAGGCAGGGCCTTGTGGCTGGTGGGTGTAGGGGATTAGGGCTTGGTCATGTTGGACATGGGATGCCCAGGTCTGCGCCCGTCAAGGCCATCCCGAATTAATTTGCTGCTGTGATATTCAAATCCCACCAGTTAGGCCAAATAACAAAAATAGTTGTTTTTTTTTGTGATGGGTGTATTTATGCTGCACATAACGGTTAAGTGGTGTTCTCTGTGGCGGAGTGGTTAGAGTATCTGACTTTCTTCTAGGTCAGACTCCTAATCTGAAGGTTGGTGGTTCGATTCCCCATGCCCCCAGCTCTGCCAATTTGAATTTACAGCGTTATCAAAGGCCAGTTGCTCTCATACCATGTCTATCTGGTGTGGGATGTTCAAAATCCCTTGGGTCGGTAAAAGTGTAGACTCGGGCTTTCTATCGACAAACTGTCTAATGGTGAAAACAAGTCTATTCAGACTTATCCATGATAGACAGTATAAATCTTCAAGGAAGGAAAAGAAAAGTCTAATGACTTGTTTTCGCCGCTAGACGGTAATAGTCACGTGACTCGCCTTCTTTTTATCACTTTCAGTTGTTGTGTAGCTAACTACTGCATGCATTATTTCTCTAGTTGGCGATCGTCTTTTTTAGTAGTGCTGCCCCACTGGGAGACCGAGCCCCTGGCATGGTGACCAGATTCCCCACCCAAGTCACATTACCCTGACACTGAGCTAACCGGTCCTTGCCCTGTCCTGGGCCCATATTCATGATGCGGTGTTAGCGAGCCAAAACTGGTTTTGGTGGGGATTTCTAGGTTAGCGGCGAAAACTCAGTATGTAAACACACCGAGTGTAAGCTAACACTGCGTCATGAATACGGGCCCTGGTAATGCCGAGCGCCAGGCTAGGAAGCAACACATATAAATTTCGTAAGTCATTGGTTTCACTTGGCTGGGTTTCAAACTCCCGATCTTCCGCACATGAACTCGGCGCTCTATCGATTCGGCCACCCCGTCCGATGAGAAATAAGGCAGCATTATAATAGTTGCTCTCTATTGATGACGTCATTTTTCTCTCATGGCCTACCGACACCATGGTAAGACTATTAAGGGGTGGAGGGGGTGCAGAGGCAGGATGTGAATTCTCGGATAGACTCCATGTATATACCCACCATGGAGGCACTAATAGGTTGCCATGGACACCATATTGAGACATGGATGAGACATGATTACATCAACAGGCAAACTATCCCTTCAACATTTCGTACATCTGGTATCAAGGTATCAAGGTATGATTGAGTTGTGAAGAGGGCACGACCGTGGTGGAAGACGCTGTGGAGACAGCACTGAGGTTGGTGTCAGGTCTGTGTTGGGTAGGTATTGGGTCGGTGTCGGGTGAGTTTTATGTAGGTGTCGGGTCAGTGTCAGGAAGGTATCGGGTCTGTGTCACCGGGAGTTTCAGGTAGGTGTCACCGTCAGGTCAGTGTCAGGTAGGTGTCAGGTAGAAGTTGGGTCAGTGTCAGGTAGGTGTCAGGTCAGTGTCAGGTAAGTGTCATGTCAGTGTCAGGTAGGTGTCAGGTAAGTGTCATGTCAGTGTCAGGTAGGTGTCAGGTAGAAGTCGGGTCAGTGTCAGGTAGGTGTTGGGTCAGTGTCAGGTAAGTGTCGGGTCAGTGTCAGGTAAGTGTCGGGTCTGTGTCAGGTAAGTGCCGGGTCTGTGTGAGGTAGGTGTCGGGTTAGTGTGAGGTAGGGGTCAGGTCTGTTTCAGGTAGGTGTCGGGTCTGTGTGAGGTAGGTGTTGGGGCTGTGTCACGTAGGTGTCAGTCAGTGCCAGGTAGGTGTCGGGTCTGTATCAGGTAGGTGTCGGGTTTGTGCCAGGTAGGTGTCGGGTCTGTGTCAGATAGGTGTCGGGTCTGTATCAGATAGGTGTCGGGTCTGTGTCAGGTAGGTGTCAGGTCTGCATCAAGTAGGTGTCGGGTCTGTGTCAGATAGGTGTCGGGTCTGTGTCAGGTATGTGTCGGGTCTGTGTGAGGTAGGTGTCGGGGCTATTTCACGTAGGTGTCAGTCAGTGCCAGGTAGGTGTCGGGTCTGTATCAGGTAGGTGTCGGGTTTGTGCCAGGTAGGTGTCAAGTCTGTATCAGGTAGGACTCGGGTCTGTGTCAGGTAGGTGTCGGGTCTGTGTCAGGTAGGTGTCAGGTCTGCATCAAGTAGGTGTCGGGTCTGTGTCAGATAGGTGTCGGGTCTGTATCAGATAGGTGTCGGGTCTGTGTCAGGTGGGTGTCAGGTCTGCATCAAGTATGTGTCGGGTCTGTGTCAGATAGGTGTCGGGTCTGTGTCAGATAGGTGTTGGGTTAGTGTCAGGTAGGTGTGACTGTGAGGTCAGTGTCAGGTAGGTGTCAGGTCTGTATCAGGTAGGTGTTGGGTCTGTGTCAGGTAGGTGTCGGGTATGTGTCAGTAAATGTCAGGTCTGTGTCAGGTAGGTGTTGGGTCTGTGTCAGGTAGGTATCAGGTATGTGTCAGGTAGGTGTTGGGTCTGTGTCAGGTAGGTGTCGGGTCTGTGTCAGGTAGGTATTGGGTCAGTGTCAGGTAGGTGTTGGGTCTGTGTCAGGTAGGTGTCGGTTCTGTGTCAGTAGGTGTTGGGTCTGTGTCAGTAGGTGTTGGGTCTGTGTCAGGTAGGTGTTGGGTCTGTGTCAGGTAGGTGTTGGGTATGTGTCAAGTAGGTGTCGTGTCTGTGTCAGTAGGTGTCGGGTCTGTGTCAAGTAGGTGTCGGGTCTGTGTTAGGTAGGTGTCGGGTCTGTGTCAAGTAGGTGTCAGGTCTGTGTCAGATAGGTGTCGGGTCTGTGTCAGTAGGTGTCGGGTCTGTGTCAAGTAAGTGTCAGGTCTGTGCCAGGTAGGTGCCAGGTCTGTCTCAGGTAGGTGTCTGGTCTGTGTCAGTAGGTGTCGAGTATGTGTCACTAGGTGTCGGGTCTGTGTCAGTAGGTGTCGGGTCTGTGTCAGTAGGTGTCGGGTCTGTGTCAAGTAGGTGTTGGGTCTGTGTCAGGTAGGTGTCGGGTCTGTGTCAAGTAGGTGTCAGGTAGGTGTTGGGTCTGTGTCAGTAGGCGTTGGGTCTGTGTCAGTAGGTGTCGGCTTTGTGTCAGTAGGTGTCGGGTCTGTGTCAGTAGGTGTTGGGTCTGTGTCAGGTAGGTTTTGGGTCTGTGTCCGGTAGGTGTCGGGTATGTGTCAAGTAGGTGTCAGGTCTGTGTCAGTAGGTGTTGGCTCTGTGTCAAGTAGGTGTCGGGTCTGTGTCAGGTAGGTGTTGGGTCTGTGTCAAGTAGGTGTCAGGTCTGTGTCAGGTAGGTGTCGGGTCTGTGTCAGTAGGTGTCGGGCCTGTGTCAAGTAGGTGTCAGGTCTGTGTCAGGTATGTGTCAGGTAGGTGTCAGGTAGGTGTCGGGTCTGTGTCAGTAGGTGTTGGGTCTGTGTCAGTTGGTGGTGGGTCTGTGTCAGTAGGTGTCGGGTAGGTGTCAGTAGGTGTCAGCTCTGTGTCAGGTAGGTGTTGGGTCTGTGTCAGGTAGGTGTCGGGTCTGTGTCAGGTAGGTGTCAGGTCTGTGCCAGGTAGGTATCGGGTATGTGTCAAGTAGGTGTCAGGTCTGTGCCAGGTAGGTATTGGGTCTGTATCAGTAGGTGTCGGGTCTGTGTCAAGTAGGTGTCAGGTCTGTGCCAGGTAGGTGTCGGGTCTGTGTCAGTAGGTGTCGGGTCTGTGTCAGGTATGTGTCGGGTCTGTGCTAGGTATGTGTTGGGTCTGTGTCAGGTAGGTGTCGGTTATGTGTCAGTAGGTGTCAGATCTGTGTCAGACAGGTGTCGAGTCTGTGTCAGGTAGGTATCAGGTCTGTATCAGGTAGGACTCAGGTCATTGTCAGGTAGGTGTAGGGTCTGTGTCAGGCAGGTGTCGTGTCTGTATCAGGTAGGACTCGGGTCATTGTCAGGTAGGTGTTGGGTCTGTATCACGTAGGTGTCGGGTCAATGTCAGGTAGGTGTCAGTTCTGTGCCACGTCAGTCTCGAGTTAGTGTCAGGTAGATATCGGGTCTGTGTCGGGTAGATATCGGTCACATGGCGGGTGCATCCCGACAACGAGGCTCCTCGCCGCCCGGCCCTGCTCCTCAAAGCCCCCAGAGCATCTGCCAGGTGAGATCAAAGGGTTGGAAGTCTGCCGCGCCTCCAGGTGCCAATGTACATGTGGTGACTCGCCATGGGAAAGCACGGGGCGTGCCAAGCCCCACCACGCCCCCACCCCGCCCCCACATCCACCCCAGCTAGAGTCACACACCTCCACCCCACCCCGCCCCTACCCTCACCCCCACATCCACCCCCAGCTAGAGTCACACACCTCCACCCCACCCCACTCCGCCTCCACCCCCACACCCACTCCCAGCTAGATTCACACACCTCCACCCCACCCCACTCCGCCCCCACCCCCACACCCACTCCCAGCTAGATTCACACACCTCCAGCCCACCCCACTCCGCCTCCACCCCCACATCCACCCCCAGCTAGATTCACACACCTCCACCCCACCCCGCTCCCCCCCCCACCCCCACACCCACTCCCAGCTAGATTCACACACCTCCACCCCGACACCTGCCACTACCCTACCTCCACCCCACAGCAGCCTCTACCCCCCACCCCACCCCACCCCAACCCCCCACCCTCACCCCCACCCCACACCTAGATTCACACACCTCCACCCCCACACCTGCCACTACCCTACCTCCACCCCACAACACCTCTACCCCCACCCTCACCCCCACATCCACCCCCACCTAGATTCACACCTCCACCCCCACCTGCCACTACCATACCTCCACCCCACAACTGCCTCTCCCCCACCCTCACCCCCACATCCACCCCCACCTAGATTCACACACTCCCATCCACCCAACACCTGCCACTACCCTTACCTCCAGCCCACAGCAGCCTCTACCCCACCACCCACATCCACCCCCACCAGATTCACACACCTCCACCCCACCCCAACCCCCACCTCACCCCCCATCCACCCCCACCTAGATTCACTCACCCTCCACCCCACCCCCCCGCCCCACCCTCACCCCCAAATCCACCCCCACCTAGATTCATACACCTCCACCGCCACACCTGCCACTCCTTAGCTCCACCCACAGCAGCCTCTACCCCCACCCTCACCCCCACATCCACCCCCACCATCCACCCCCAACCTGTCACTGCCCCACCTTCCACCTCCCACCCCACCCACCCCAACCCCCAACCTCCAACCACCCCCCACTCCCCACCTAGAGTCACACACCTCCACCCCCACACCTGCCACAACCCTTACCTCCACCCCACAGCAGCGAACCCCCACCCACCCGCCCCCACATCCACTCCCAGCAGATTCCCACACCTCCACCCCCACACCTGTCACTGCCCTTACCTCCACCCCACCCCACCCAACCCCAACCTCACCCCCACATCCACTCCCAGCTAGATTCACACACCTCCACCCCCACACCTCCACTGCCCTTACCTCCACCCCACCCCACCCCAACCCCCAACCTCACCCCCACATCCACCCAGCATAGATTCACACATCTCCACCCCAACAACCTGCCACTGCCCTTACCTCCACCCCCCCCAACCTCTCACCCCCGCATCCACCCCCACCTAGGGTCACACACCTACCCCCCACCCACCCCAACCTGCCACTACCCTTACCTCCACCCCATCTACCCCCACCCTCACCCCCACACCACCCCAGCCACACATCTCAAACACCTGCCATGCACCACATCATCCACCCAACATCCCCTATCCCTAGCACCTCATCCACCCCACCAACCCGCACACCCCACCCCCACCAACACCCCTCACATCCCTTACCTAAGTCACACACCTCCACCCCACCCAGCGACTACACCCACCATCACCCCCACATCCACCCCCACCTAGACTGACACACGTTCACACCAGCTACTTGCCACCTCCCCACACCAGCCCTACTCACACTCCACCCACACACCTGTCACTACGCCCACCTCCACCCCCACATCATCCCCTATCCCGACTCACTCACACCCATACCTCCCTAACCCTGCTCACCTACACCCACACCCACCACAACCCACACACGATACTCAAACTCCCACCCACATGCTCACAGTTACTGCCGTACCCACATTTCCACCTTCACACCCACATATTCATGCTCACCTACACCCACATTCTCATAATCACACCGACATCCACATAATCACCCTCACACCTATATACTTATACTCACACCCACATACTCACCCTCACACCGACACACTTACGCCCACACACCCACACCCACAAACGCACACCGAAACCAACACACACCGTCACACCAACACACACAAACACCTACATGCACCAACACACACCCACACCAACACACACCAAACCACATTGGAAGACCACCACAGACTAACACACCAACACACACCTACAAGCACATGCACACATACACACACATCTACACACCTACACGTGTACACACCTACGCACACCAATGCATATACACACACCAATACACACATAAACATATATGCACATCAGCACACTCATACACACAAACACACATACCTAATAGTGATACCAACACACATACACACATACACAAACCTACACTCATAAAAACACCACCAGACCAGACAGGATGGCCGAATGAGTTGAGCGTCCGTCCCCTGTTTTGGGAGATCGGGGGATCCGAACCCATGGGTTCGTGGGTTCGAATCCTGGTCGAGTCAAACCAATGACTCAAAAATTGATACTTGTCGCTTTCTAGCCTGGCGCTCGGCATTAATAGGATAGGGCAAGGTCTGGTTGACTCAGTGCCAGGATAATGTGACTGAGGTGGATATCAGGTCATGGTGTTGGTGGCCTGGTCTTCCAGTGGGGGCAACACTGGTCTCTCAGTGGGGGCAGCACTATCACAAGTTGGTATCCGTCCTGATATGACCTTAGATGTTGCTAGGACGTAAAACAACAAACAAACATAAACACACCAACACACACATCCACACACCTGGGGCCAAATGTATGAACAACTTTTTATCGGCTCCGGTGTTAAGGGCGGCCGGCGGGTTAGCTAACATTGGTGTTGAAATATGTCTCATGGGAAATGTATGTGGCCAAAGCACGGCAGAGTTAGCTAACCGATGCGTTATTTATAGATTTGTTGCCGGCGAGCACCACTATTTGAAAATATTGCCGCCGATGCGGCGGCAGTGGGGGCGGCGGCGGCGTTAAAATCGGCTCGATTTTAGGGTTAATTTAATGAAATTTCATGATTTGAGTATGTAATTCTGTTAAATATGATCGCATTGAATAGATTTGGGCCTAATACTGTAATAGGTCCCTAACACCGATGGTAAACTTGATATGGCTTGGGGTTAATGTAGACGACGTTAAACTCGCAGAGTTTCCCTAACCCGGCCACATACATACCGACTTTTCGCCGCTAACCCGGAGATCCCTGCTAACCACGTGTTTGGAGCGCTAAACCTGCTTCATGCATTTGGCCCCTGATGACACCCAGCATAAGCCGACTCTTGCATTCTGGGAGCACACTTCCCTGATAAAACCACCTCGGCACTCCCCACCCACCCACCCACACACAACCACACACCAGCCTCTGTCATTCTAAACTCTCACACATGCATTCCTACATCAACGCCCCATAGCACCACCCGCAGTCGTGTATAAGGAGCACTAGATGAATCATATAAATCAACGCAAATGATAAAAATAAAATAGAAAGAATAGAAAGTAATTAAATATATAATGCTTGTCCATAATAATAAAAATATAGAGCACTTTTAATACAGTTTATGCGTGGTGTATATTTGAAAAGTTTATATTTTAACATAATTTATGCATTTGATAAATTGTATGTTTTACATATTGTATCTATTATTTGAATTTTAAATTATTGATATCTTTTATATATATCTCTCATTATAGTATCGACTTTATATGTTATTACTTTATAGATTTCATATATCCAATATATTTGTTAAAAAAAGTACAACCGGCAGAAAATGCAAATATATCAAAGATATATTAAAACACCTATGAAATATATAAATATATATATTTCTAATCTATATAAAATATATCAAATAGATATAATATATGAATATTTAATATATATACAATTGATCAAATATATGAAAAGAAACCAAGTCACTCACTCACTAATATATATATATATATAACATATAACAAATATATAAAAAATATAGGACCTAAAAACAATAATCAGATTGCCTAATTCATGTGAAATTAACTGTTCAACAAGTAACTATATTCCACCAAAATGTAGCCTCCCAGAATAAACTATGTGACTTTACTTTGGTGTATGTTGGGCTAATGGTGATAAAGTTGGAGTCCAGTCAAATTATCGGCTAGTGTGAGGCGGGCTTCAAGTCCCCCTCCTCGCCCCACATGGGGACACAAGGATGGGGACGGCAAAAGGCCATCTAATTTGTACTGGTGCATAAGGCAGTTTAAATATTGGTGCACAAAGTTGGGATGTACCCCCTGCACAATACGGTGTGGCAATGATAAAAATGGGCTGCATAGGTTTGGCCGATATCACACTGGAAACACTGGTTCTCATCTAGTCACCGAAACTAAGCAACATCGAGCCGTGTCAGTACTTTGATGTGTGACGGGCTGTGAAGACAAGGTGCCTCAGACAGCCTGATAGATACAGAGTTGTCCAAATCAGTA
Organism: Branchipolynoe longqiensis; assembly: GCA_030323885.1. Classification (NCBI taxonomy): domain Eukaryota; kingdom Metazoa; phylum Annelida; class Polychaeta; order Phyllodocida; family Polynoidae; genus Branchipolynoe; species Branchipolynoe longqiensis. The sequence goes on along the minus strand of CM059199.1, from coordinate 52,916,524 downwards.
CTGCATATGTCTTGCACTGTGGATTTTCTTTTTCAATACACGATTTCCGCGATTCGTATGACACCTGGCGATAGGCGACGACACTCGTGTTGTGGGTTGACAGCTATCAGTATCACTGTGTTGTTTTCTCGTGGATCAAGGTTAGGGAAGGTGTGAGAGTTGGAGGGTTGGCACTTATACATATCAAACTACTATTCTTTCTTAATGCCCCCCTGACTCTCATAATAAACTGCTAAATCTATTTATCAATCAATCAATGGGTGCCGTCTTCTCGAAGAAGGTTGGCTGCAATGGACCTCCATCTCTTCCTGTCATTCGTTCCTCTCACGCATTCCGCATAGCTCATTGCTGTCCACTCAGTGATGTTGTCCATCCATGTTGTTCTCCTTCTCCCTCTTGGTCTTTTCCCTTCTATCTTCCCTTCCACTATTCTTCTCTGTGATTCCTGGTGTCGTATCATGTGGCCAAAGTATATAATTTTTCTGTTTTTGATCGTTTGTATTATCTGTCTCTTTATTTTCATTCTTGTTAGGACCTCCACATTGCTTATCATTGCTATCCATGGAATTTTTAACATTCTTCTGTATTGCCACATTTCAAATGCCTCGAGCTTTGTTGTTATTTCTTTCTTCATTTATCTATTTATATTACTACTTAAAGTAAGCGCTTCTGGCAGTTCATAAATGACAGCATGTGTATCGACTCTTGCCTTATAGCAGTTGAGGATTCACAGGGTGCCTCTGCTCACAGATGCTGTGATCCACAAGTCCAGTCTGGATTATGCTCTGCACATGTGTCGCGGAAATCGTGGATTAGCGAGTTCTTCGCTAGTTCCAGGTCTCTATGATATGTTTCGGTAAAGATCACGGATACAAGCCAGTGCCTTCAAAATTAGGCGTTGACTTACTTAGACTCACTGCAGCATTACCAAGGTCCCCCATGAGGCAGTGTACATAGAGACATGATAAAGGTACACATCTATTTACATCTGATAATAGAGGCTGGATAGGCATGGAATAGGGTGGGAAATAACTGAGGAATGAAAACCTTCCTAGCGAAATTATAATTGGACGTATATAATATATATATATATGGATATATATCATATACATTATATAAAATATATATAGTATATATAAAATAATATATATAGAATATACATAATATATATAATATTTTATAGATAATAGCGAGTGACAGTATTCGTGACACTGGTAGCGGTGCGGGGTGGTGGCGCCACCTGTCCCACCATGAAGAGGGGGGCAGGATCACCCATAAAGTAGTACACAACATATGAGTGGCCAATATAGGGAATCTTCCCTTATGCGCCTTTATACTCACATAACTTTTATACATCACATATATTAATATTATATAATAGTATATATATTATATATATTATACATAAGAAGAGGAGAGACAGAGAGACAGGTGGGGGAGGAGGGAGTGGAGAGGGATGGGGGAGAGGGGGCACAGAGGGTGGGAGGGGGGGAAGGAGAAGGTGTGCTGCCAATGAGTGCGAGTGGAGGAAACGTTCATCCTACTCAGTGTATTTAAGCAGCTAATAATAGTCTTAAGCGAAGGTTTGTATATGAATTGAGCCCAAAGCACCAATCTGCCCACTGAAACCATTCTGCATTCCATGCAAAATTCAGGCCATAGAGTTGCGAATGACCCAATTGTCGAATATACTTCCGACCTGCCACATTCATTGCAATGAAATAGGACCGGTGTCGCAGTTTGAAACGGTACCCGGTGTGGCGTGCTCAGCCGTGTCCTGTGCTCAGCCGTGTACCTAGACTCAAACTCAAGGCATTGTCAATGGTCGTAAGTCACTAACCTTACAAATTTAATATAATGTTTTTGGTAAAGATGTTTTCTATATGTGTACCAAGCGATTTGTTTCTAGGTGGTGTGATTTTAGAGATATTTCACTTTTCCTGGATTTTCTGTATGAAGATTGCTCACCACCATTGACAATGCCTTGAGTTTGACGGTACGCGCAGTGCAAAACATTAGTTTTAATCAAAATTAATAGAAATCAAGAACCCTAACCTTATAAATTTAATATAATCTATTTTGGTGAAGATGTTTTCTATATGTGTACCAAGCGATTTGTTAATAGGTGGTGTGGTTTTAGAGATATTTCACTTGTTCTGTATTTTCTGTATGAAAATTACTCACGACCATTGACAATGCCTTGAGTTTGAGTCTAGGTACACGGCTGAGCACGGGACATGGCTGAGCACGCCACACTGGTTTAAAACGGGCCTTTTCGCAATGTGCATGCGTCAAAGTCGAACAGCATTTCCGCCTAATTGAGATCGTACCCATGTTCAATAATTTGTTAATTGTTAGTTAACTTGTCAGCGCAGAGGGTAATATATACCATCAAACATAAAATAATCACTACAATGATGCCTAAACAGTCTCCTCGCTTATCTCACCCTACATTTCCAGAAGCAAGCCAGAAATTCAGACAAGATTTCAGGCTTGCCATTCGACTTTGACACATGCGCATTGCGAAAATGCCCATTTTAAACCGGGTACCCTTTCAAACTGCGACACCAGAGCAGTAAAATATGCGATGTATAAGAATTATTCAAGTATAAATTAGTGGAACCTTTGCAATGATTCCATTAGTATGACTGGTGGCGCCCCCCCCCACGAGGACTCCACCCCCCCCTCCCCCCGGCCGCCCACCACACTAACAGCTCGGTTGGCATACTCCGCCCACCACACTAACAGCTCGGTTGGCATACTCCGCCCACCACACTAACAGCTCGGTTGGCATACTCCACCCATCACACTAACAGCTCGGTTGGCATACTCCACCCATCACACTAACAGCTCGGTTGGCATACTCCGCCCACCACACTAACAGCTCGGTTGACTTACTCCCTCACTCCCCGCTCAAAAGGTTGCAGTTCATTATATGAATATAAAGAAGCAGTTATTCCATCAGGCGTCTCACTGCTGCGCGTAGTGTAGTTGTATTGCTCCACTCGGGACTCTAGTTCCTTATCTAACCACCGCGGTGCCACTGGTGTAGTAAAACTCAACACAGTGGTTATTTAGAAATCGAAAAATTATGACATGATAATCGCTTGCGTGGACCGTATATATACACACTGCGCTTTCTTTGGGAACCCCGTCCCGATATGAACTTAGATGTTGCCTGGACGTAAAACCACAAGAACCAATCAACCAACCAATGAGTGAGGAGGTGTCACTCACCTAGCACTAGCAGACGACATTTGGTGCTTGTCATCTTCCACCTTCCCGCCACTCCACCGTCCCCCCCCCCCAAACCCTATCTGTATGTGCCTTTGCTACCATTGGGCAGCCGGGGTGGGGGTGGGGTGGAGGAGTAGAAGGGGGGGGGGGGCTCTCCACGATGGCAGGGCTAACATAAATATAATTTTTTTAAACCTGCTTGCTAAACATACACAAACCCAACCAAAGATACCCCAGGCATATCTAGATCAGTATCTGGCACATCAACCTTCAGCTCTGCAAACTTATTCCAATTTCTTTTCAATCGCTGCTGTTTTTATTTATCTTTTTAAAGAAAATTAGAACTAACCAACTGGCCGGGGAAAATAATTAAACAATAACCAAATCAAGATTTCGTCTCAGTTCAGTTGTTGATTTCTACTGATGGACTTATTGCCGAGCATACACTGGGCGAGATTTACGAAAATGACAACTTGTTGATTATTATCTATACTGGGCGCGGTGGCCAAATCGTTAGAGAACAGGCATCGCATGCGGAAGATTGGGAGTTTGCGAGTTTGGTTCCCGGTCGAGTCAAACCAATGACTTCAAAATTGATACTTGTCGCTTCCTAGCCTAGTGCTTGGCAATATTAGGATAGGGCAAGGACTGGTTAGCTCGGTGTCAGGATAATGTGACTGAGTGGGATATCAGGTCATGGAGCTGGCAGCAGCCTGATTTCCCAGTGGGGCAGCACCATAAAATCGCCATGAGTGCATACTGTCACAAGTCGGTACCCATCCTGATATGACCTTAGATGTTGTGTAAAACAACAACAAACAAGCAAAAGATTATTATCTCACCCTTTATTCTTGCGTACATTTACTGGGCACAGACACTTCCGGTTATATGTGGAAGTCATCTATAACACTAGTTTCCACAGAACATGCTGCGCAGTAACCTACTGAGTACTACCCACAACATTACTTCTTGCCACTGCCATCAGAGGGCGGGTTGGTGGTAGGCATAGTCCATTACAGGTTTGCTATTGGTGACTAAGACGCATCAACCATAACAACCCAAATTCTGTTGGGGTTTACGTCCTACCAACATTTAAGGTCATATCAGGACAGGTAGGCATACCGACTTATGATACCACTGGGATACCTAGCCACCGGCACCATGACCTGATATCCCACTCAGTCACATTAGCCTGATACTGAGCAAACCAGTCCTTGCCCTGTCCAGGGGCCGTATGCATGAAGCAGTGTTAGCATCGTGTGGTGTTAACCATCTAACACCGGGTAGCTATCTCCGGTGTCACAAAGTATTTCACGCCGTGTGCATGGGCGCCTAAACGGTTCGTTTTAGCTAAACGTGAAGTTATTTATAGATTTGGGAAATCCCTCTGAGCCTGTTGGCGGCAAGCACCGCTATTTCCCAATATCGCAGCTGATTCGGTGGCGGCGGCGATTTGGTTTGGTTACATTCGTCGATTCGACAATATTAATATTGCCGCCGATTTAGCATCAGCATTAATATTCCTTCGATTTTAGGGTTAATTTGATGAAATTTCACTTATTGCGTATGTAATTCTGTTAAATATGATACCATTGAATAAATTTGGCTCTAATATATCGCCACCAATGTGGCGGCAGCGGCGGGCGGTGGCGGGTGGTGGCGGCAATCGGCGGCGGCGGCAGTCGGCGGCAGGCGGTGGTGGCAGCGGCGATTTGTTTAGTTTACATTCGACGATTCGATTTAGCAGCGGCGTTAATATCGCTTCGATTTTAGGGTTAATTTGATGAAATTTCACTTATTGCGTATGTAATTCTGTTAAATATGATAGCATTGAATAGATTTGGCCCTAATCGGTACCTAACACCGCCTGTAAAGCTGCTATGGGCTGGTGTTAGAATCTCCGACCTTAAACTCCTGGTGTTTGCCTAACACTGCTCCATGTATAGCGACTTTTCACCACTAAACCAGAAATCCCGTCCTAAACCAGTTTTGGCTCGCTAACACCGCTCCATGCATATGACCCCTGGTAATGTAATTCACCAGGCTTGGAGGCAACATTTTGTAAGTCATTGGATTGGTTCGATCCCAAAGCAATGGAACAATCAATTGAAAGTCGAACCTTAATTAACTAAATAATAAATTAAATTAAATCAATGCGATTGCTTTTTAGACTGGACTTAGTAGCCTCATCGGTAAGGGCGACAGCTTCCAGTGCAGATGGTTCGAATCACGGCCGAGTCAAACCAATGACATACAAAATTGATACCTATCACTACCTAGGGCAAGAACTGGTTTATGCAGTATCAGGATAAAATCACTGAGTGGGATATCGAGTCGTGGTGTCGGCGGCCACGGTATCCCAGTGAGTCAGCACTGTAAAGTGACCATGAATGTGCGCTACCACAAGTCCTTAGATGTTGCTAAGACAGTAATACCAGAGTACACTAAACCAAGCTTATAGGAAACTCGACACATCAGTACGTAACTGTCTTCGGCAGACCTCTGTCATATACGGGCAATTGTTCAATGTACAAACTGGTCGAATGAGTTAGAGCGTCCGTCTCCCGTGTTGGTAGATCGTGGGGTCGTGGGTTCCAACCCTGGTCGAGTGAAACCAATGACTTAAACAGTGATACTTGTCGCTTCCTTGCCTGGCATTCGGCATTATTAGGATAGGGCAAGGACTGGTTGGCTCAGTGTCAGGATAATGTGACTGAGTGGCATATCAGGTCATGGTGCTGGTGGCCTGGTCTTCCAGTGGGGCAGCACTATCAAGTTTCCATGAGTGCGCACTGTCACAAGTCGGTACCCATCTTGATATGACCTTAGATGTTGCTAGGACGTAAAACAACAACAAACAAACAACCTGTTTTTGTTTCATGTGAGTTACCCCCTGATAACAGGATACATGTGATACGGTATGACAACATTGGTCTGGATACAGAGAATTGTCCCGTCATGATATTACCTTTGATGTTGCCAGGACGTAAAACTCCAACAAACAACAACAGCATGTCCGTTGAAAAAACACACACTACTGTACACTACGTGGAAAGCCAAATTGGAATGTTGCTTCTGACACACTTCTGTCAATTCTTTCCCCACTGCCCAGATTGCGCAACGCCTAATCAGTGTGCTCGAGTGTGAGTTTGGAGACCATAAGTAGGGTATAAGCCACATGTGCTAACACTGGGCTGAACACACATACACACAACCCGGACCTGCTAATAATAACCCTTAATACCTCCCTCAGGCGCCGCTCCTAATTGCAGCTCCAGCAGTAGAAGCTGTGTAGAGGCTTCAGGTTTAAGTGTTGCGCCTCGGCACTCACATTTAGCAGTACCTGACCAGGAGGACTATGCCCGTTCAGCTCAGACTGTCTGACCCACCCCACCCGCCCCGTTCCGTCTCATCCCGCCCCGTCCCGCCCCTCTTACCAGAAAGGCCAGGGAGTTCCCCGAATGTAGATGGGAAAGTTCGAGTTTTGTAAGCAAATACTTTTGGGCAAGAACTGCTTGTTATGGATATGAACACAGTGTTTATGAATATGAGTCTCTAGCGATATTCAATGTTCTGTCAGGCACATTCTGTTGTTAAAGACCATCTTGTAAGGTCAGCATCAGTACCGTCTTGTTAGGTCAACATCAGTACCACCCTGTTAGTTTAGCACCAGTATCATCCTGTTAGTTCAGCATCAGTACTATCTTGTTAGTCCAGCACCAGTATCATCCTGTTAGTTCCCCATCGGTACCATCCTGCTAGTTACACATCAGTACTATGCTGTTAGTTCAGCACCAGTATCACCCTGTTAGTTCAGCATCAGTATGATCTCGTTAGTTCAGAATCAGTACCATATTGTTAGTTCAGCACCAATATCATTCTGTTAGTTCAGCATTAATATTATTGGTTCAGGATCAGTACAATCATGTTAGTGCAGCATCAGTACCGCCCTGTTAGTTCAGCACCAGTATGATCCTGTTAGTTCAGCATCAGTACTATGTTGTTAGTCCAGCATCAGCACCATCCTGTTAGTTCAGCATCAGTACTATGTTGTTAGTCCAGCATCAGCACCATCCTGTTAGTTCATCATTAGTACTATGGTGTTAGTCCAGCATCAGGCTCACCCTGTTAGTTCAGCATCAGTACTATCTTGGTTCAGCATCAGTACCATCTTATTGGTTCAGCATCGGTTCTGCCCTGTTAGTTCCGCACCAGTACCATCCTGTTAGTTCCGCATCAGTACCATCCTGTTAGTTCAGCATCAGTGCCATCTTATTGGTTCAGCATCAGTTCCATCTTATTGATTCAGCTTCGGTACTGCCCTGTTAGTTCAGCACCAGTACCATCCTGTTAGTTCAGCATCAGTACCATCTTATTGGTTCAGAATCAATACCATCCTGTTAGTTCAACATCAGTGCCGTCCTGTTAATTCAGCATCAGTAACGTACTGTTCAGTCAAGATCAGTACCGTCTTATCAGTTCTACATCAGTACGTTATTGTTCGGTTAGCATCAGTGAAAATGCCAGAAAAGCTTGTGCTGGTGATTTGACACAGTGTTTGACGAGATTAGCGAGGCTTACTGCCTTCTGGACTTCCGGTGTGTGCCTGTTTTGATAAGCGCTTTCGTCTCTCTGACTGTGTGTGGTATCGCTGGTTCAGCAGCACCTGTATTCAGCAACCCCGATGATCGGAGAACTTCTACCATGTGCACAAAATTGTACTTCATTGCATAAATTGTTTTTGTCTCATTTAACTGTTCCTCCCAATGAAGTGACACCTGTTATTTTAGGACATAATTGGTCCAGTTGCAGAGTTGTCCTTTCAAGTTGTACTATTGCATTTGAACTAGACGTAATGTGCATTGACGTCAAATCAGTTAGATCAACATGTCTACATATTAACTATGTACAGTAAAACCTCTCTATCCTGAGCCTCCACAGATCGACCACTCCCCTATATCGATCGCTTTATTTGGGTCCCCAAAATACCATGGTAAGGATATTCTAACTCTAAACCGACCACCTCCCTAAATGGACCACTTAAAGTCGGTCCCGTGGTCGGTCGATTTAGAGAGGTTTTACTGTATACACATCTTATATAGTGTGCATATATATATGCATATACAGTAAAACCTCTCTAAATCGACTGACCATGGGACCGACTTTAAGTGGTCCATTTAGGGAGGTGGTCGGTTTAGAAAGCTATAATATTGTTGGGACCCAAATAAAGCGATCGATATAGGGGAGTGGTCGATCTGTGGAGGTGGTCGGTTAGAAAAAAAAATTCTACATATATATAACCTTCAGATTGTTCAGATTTGAAAAATTGATTCGAAAATGATGGTGATTGAGTGATGAATGTGAAGAGCCCCAAAAAAGAAGGTCGCGATTGTCGTAAGTGGTGTCGTGTAGTGTGTACTCAGCACCAAAGGACACGGCTCGACATGTTTGTCCACACGGCTCTTGTTTACCACAGCTCGTATTTACAAGACTGTAGTAGATGGATTACCAACCGGCTCCACCCAGAGAGCCTCGTAAACTTCTCCCAAACATCAGATGAAGCCATTTTAATATGACTTCTTTACCTCAAGCATAAAAGGAAGAAGAAGAAGAAGAAGAAAAAGAGGATCGCGAGGGCTGAAAGAAATTCATATCAAATAAGAAATCTGAAGAAGACTTGGGTCTAAATCTGGTAGAGACTGCCGATACACATGAACCACACATACGCATGTGTACAGCTGCTCAACACCCTCAGCCTGACCCTCAGCCTGACCCTCACCCTCACCCTCACCCTCACCCTCACCCTAGTCCACACCCACACCACACCCACACCAACAGCCACACCCACTCACCCACACCCTCACCCTCACCATAGCCCACACCCTTACCCTCACCCTCACCCTAGCCCGCACCCTAGCCCTCATCCTCACCCACAGGTTCACAGACCTCACCCACACCCTCACCCTCACCGACACCAACACCCACACCCACACCCATACCCATATCCACACCCATACCCACACCCACACCCACACCCACACCACTCACACTCACACTCACCCACACCCACACCACTCACCCACACCACTAACACTCACCCACACCCACACCCACACCCACACCCACACCCACACCCACACCCACACCACTCATACTCACCCAAACCCACACCCTCACCCTCACCAAAGCCCATACCCTTACCCACACCCACACCCTTAGCCTCACCCACACCCTCACCCTGACCCTCGCCCTGACCCTATCCCTCACTATCACCCACACCCTCTATGGCTCTCACCCTCACCCACACCTTCAGACTCACAACACTCACCCACACCACTCATCCACACCCACACCCACACCCTCACCCTCACCCTCACCCTCACCCTCAACCTCACTCCCCATCCTCACCTCAACCCACTCCACAACCACACACTCACACCACACACCCACACCACACACCCACACCACTCACCCACACCCACACCCACACCCACACCCACACCCACACCCACACCCACACCCACACCCACGCCCTCACCCTGGCCCTCACCCTCATCCTCACCCACACCCTCACACTCACACCACTCCCACACCACTCACCCACACCACTCACCCCTCACCCTCACGCACACTCTAACCCTCACCCTCACTCTCACCCACTCCATCACCATCATCCACACCCTAACCCTCACCCTCACACACACCCACACCACTCACCCTCACCCACACCCACACCTCATCCAGTATTAGTAGGCCAAACAAGGAGCAGTCAAATGAGGCAGACCAATTAACTGCAGTTGAGAATTCTCCTGCCTAAAGTGGCTATGGTGGATTGAGCAACTGAGAGATTTAATGATCAATGGACAATTCAGAATACAAAAAGAACTATAACGAAAGGCAACGGACGTGTAATGGATATGTAACGGACGGGAACGGACGGGAACTGACCAGAACGGACTGGGAACGGACGGGGAACGGACGGGGAACGGACGGGGAACGGACGGGGAATGGACAGGGAATGGACGGGGAATGGACGGGGAATGGACGGGGAATGGACGGGGAACGGACGGTAAAGGATAACTGCATAGGTCAGTCCGGCGCACTATGTTACAAGTTTTGTGCATGCTCAAAACTTGTAACGGATCGGGCCGGATATCAACGGATATCAACGGATATCAAAGTATATGCAATGGATATGCGACTGACACAAACCGAACTTTGCCAGATATCAACAGACTTTGTTCGGGTTCTTTCCGTTTCCCCAATCCGGTGATGTGTGACAGAGCCTTAATCAACGAATGTAAAAAACAAATGAGTAACTTGATTATTCCTTCACGCCAGTTGGCATTTGGTTGAGGATCACAACCTAATGGGGTTTTACTTCCCAGGAAACTCTCATGGTCCGTAAACACCGTTTATAAGGTGTCATTCATTGAGAACTACTGGACGCGGTGGCTGAATCGGTAAGAGTGCAAGCTTCCCATGTGAAAGGTTGAGAGTTCGAATCCCAGTTGAGTCAAACCAATGGCTTACCAAAAGGATATTTGTAACTACATAGCCTAGTGCATGGCATTACTAGGATAGAGAAAGGACTGGCTACCTCAGTATCAGGATAATGTGACAGAGTGGGAAGTTGGGTCAGGGTGCCAACAGCCGGGTCTCCCAGTGGGGCAGTTCTAAAAAGTTGTCATGAGTGTGCACTGTTACAAGTCAGTACCTATCCTGATGTGTCCTTAGATGTTTGAAATTTTTACCTGAGGGTAATTTTAATTCTCATTAATTCGACTTTCCTGGTGGTGAAATGGTTATGAGCAATAAACAAAATAATGTTAAAAAATGGAGGTTTGGAAGTTTGAATTCAAAGTTTATCTAAATTTTTGGATCGGTGTTTATCGGGATTCACATCTGAACTCCTCATATAAATAATCATGATCGCTAATGAAGCTCAGCACTATATATATATATATAGTATATATATATATATATAGTGTAAACCCCTGCTATAGATATAAATATAGTGAGAATCACCATTATCGCTTTGGCAATAGTGGTCACCCACCACCCCCATCGGTAAATGGACTGTTCCACTGAGTGCAACTTGCCTGCACCACTCCAAACACCCTATAATACTAAGACGGCCCACTCAGCCTGTACTGTGTAATCAAAATGATCAAACCCACCACTTGGTGCGCTGGCTGTTCTCTTGGTTAAACAGGTGCTATAGTATATGTATAAATGTATATATGAATGTTAAAGATGTGTGATGATGGCGATGCTGATGCTGATGCTGATGCTGATGCTGATGATGATGTGTATTTGTTCATAACAATTTCATATAGATGTGTATTCATACTTACCTATCTCATGTATAATATAATTGTATGTGTTTACATGTGAAACACCAACCAGCAGCTGGGCTGATCAAACCCACAAGGTGGCACTGTGAAATTTGCATTACCATGGGAGAGATAGGGAGTGAGCCGTCTTAGTATTATAGGGTCTTTGACCACTCTTACTCCCAAAATGCTCTTTAATACACGATGATTGACGGCCTTATTTATCATTACGGAACTCATCTGAACACTTTGTTCCACACAATGGTTGGTCGTTGGAGTTTTACGTCCCAGAAACATCTAAGGTCATATCAGGAAGACCCACACAATATGTGATTCGTGAGACACACACACATATATATATATGTATGATGGGTTCAAGGCACAATATCTGACAAATGCCATCTGGGATGAAATGGAAAAAAAAAAACATGGCTACCACATTTGAGCTGAAGCTGCCATAATTTCGATAATTAAATCTGTTTTTTTTTTCCCTCGCAGAAGCTGCCACATCCCCTAAATAATATCATATCCAATATGAAATTGATAGACATTAACTGGAAAGCACAACAATACATTATATCTGACAGAAAACAATTAAACTGGATTTGTCGGATTTAGCGCCTGAACTCTTGATGGTTAGAGATAAATAAGTGTTCACACTTCCTGTCTACCATTCGCTATTTCGCTATTTCGTTTGAGTTCAATGTTTAGCTCAATTTTTGGATTGGCGGTGATAGGGTTTTGTGCCTGAACTCTTCATATATATATATACATATATGTGATGTATAAGCATTATGCGAGTATAAAGCCGCGTAAGGGAATTTCTATGTCTTTGTTACACTGTATTATGTTATTCCGATATTATATTATTGGCCAATGGGCTTCCTGCATCTATTTGCTTCCTACTCATACGGGTACCAGTGGCTCCACCACCGCCTGACCATACTTCCGCCGCTACTACTGTCACTTGCGACCGGAATTTTTCCTTTTAGGCTAGGGCAAATATTCCCTATGCCAGAGAATATATTATCTCAACCCACATTCATTGTCTTCCTCTCTTTTGTACTGTAGCTTGTGTTTATATATATATATATATATATATATATATATAAGTAATGTATAAGAATTATGCGAGTATAAACGTGTAAAAGGGAATGTTCCCTAAATGATAACCCAGATGTTGTGTACTACTTTATCGGTGACCCATTTTCACAGTTGGGCTAGGTGGCGCCACCACCACCAACCCTACCAGTGGTGTGAAATACTGTCACTCGTGCACTGGAATTTCTGTTTTAATATATGGATATACATGAATATAAATACACACATATATATATATATATATATATATATATATATATGGAGCTGGTTAGTGCATGCATGTACATGCTTATCTCCAAACACGCATCCCGGCCTACCTCGGTTGCCTTGGATACGGCTCTGTACTACCTGAGTGTGCATACCAACTCGTATTGGTTGAATAACGCATTAATATAGTTTCTTTTCTTTTTTCTTCTTGAAGATGTATACTGCCTATCATGGATAAGTCTGACTAGACTTGTTTTCACCATTAGACAGTTTGTTGATAGAAAGCCTGAGCCTACACTTTTACCGACCCAGGGGATTTTTAACCTCCTACACCACATAGACATGGTATGAGAGCAACTGGCCTTTGATGACACTGTACGTTATATGCAGCAGTGGAAATCCAAATTGGCAGAGGTGGGGACACGGGGAATCGAACCACTGACCCTCAGATTAGGAGTCGACCTAGAAAAAAGTCAGACACTCTAACCACTCCACCAAAGAGAACACCACATGTATATGAAAGCAGTGTATGTGGTAGGTGGGGCTGGGTGGGGGTGCGTTGGTTGGTTTGTTGTTGGAGTTTTACGTCCTGGCAACATCTAAGGTCATATCAGGACATATCAGGACGGGTACTGACTTGTGACAGTATGCACTCATCGCAACTTTATAGTGCTGCCCCACTGGGAAATCAGGCCACCAGCACAATGATCCGACATCCCACTCAGTCACATTATCCTGACACTGAGCTAATCAGTCCTTGCCCTATCCTATTAATGCCGAGCACCAGGCTAGGAAGCGACAAGTATCAATTTTATAAGTCATTGGTTTGACTCGACTGGGAACCGAACTCCCCGATCTCCCGCACACGAAGCCCGCGCTCTACCGATTCGGTGGGGTGAGGGTGGGTGAGGGTGGGTGAGGGTGGGTGAGGGTGGGTGAGGGTGGGTGAGGGTGGGTGAGGGCGGGTGGGGCTGGGTGGGGGCTGAGTGGAGGCTGAGTGGGAGCTGAGTGGGGGCTGGGTGGAGTGGGGGTGACCTTCCTACCCAGAACTAGTTTGTGAAATATGCGCTCAAATAAACTAGTCCACTTCAACTCATGTAGGGTTGGACAGCAGAAAAAGCACCTGGTTCGCCATATGTTGACTATCTAGCCAGGGTGGCCGCCGCCATGTTTGAGCAGCACTGTATAATACTTTCTAAATTTAGATCAACTGTAAATAAACTCGAAGATATAGAACGTCAAATGTTGGTTGGCCGGTTGGCGGAGTTTTACGTCCTGTCAACATCTATGCTTATATCAGGACGGGTACCGACTTGTGACAGTGCGCACTCATGGTGACTTTATTGTGCTGCCCCACTGGGAGACCAGGCCGCCAGCACCATGACCTGATCTCCCACTGTGTCACGTTATCCTGACACTGAGCCAACCAGTCCTTGTACTATCTTAATAATGCCGAGCGCCTGGCTAGGAAGCGACAAGTATACATTTTTAAGTCATTGGTTTGACTCGACCAGGGTTCACAATCACCAAGACAGGAGACAGACGCTCAACTCATTCGGCCATCTCGACTCGGATTCATGAACAAATATAGAAAGGTATAAGCAGAGAGCGTGTATATAAACAGATGAGAGGGACAACTGTCATGCTAGACCATGTAACAGCTGCCGACTGTGGCGCTCCAAGTGGTGGTTGTTGAACAAATGGGCAAACTCAAGGCATTGTCAATGGCAGTGAGCAATCTTCATACAGAAAACGTTAAATATCTCTAAAACTACAACACCTAGAAACAAACTGATTGGAATACACATAGAAAACATGTTTACCAACAAGATTATATTAAATTGATATGGTTAGGGTTCTGGATTTCTATTAATTTGGAATAAAAATGACGTTTTTCACTACGCGTACGGCAAACTCAAGGCATTGTCAATGGTCGTGTGCAATCTTCCTACAGAAAACGTTAAATATCTCTAAAACTACAACACCTAGAAACAAACTGATTGGAATACACATAGAAAACATGTTTACCAACAACATTATATTAAATTGATATGGTTAGGGTTCTGGATTTCTATTAATCTTTTAAGAAAATTAATGTTTTGCACTGAGCGTACCGGCAAACTCAAGGCTTGTTCAACAATAACCGCCAGGATCGCCACTGCAGCCTGTGTTACATATTTTGGCGGGAGTTGTCCCTCTCATCTGTTTATATACACGCTCTCTGGTATAAGGTAGATGGGTTTGACACACATGCTTTAATGTAATCCTGCCTACCATAAAAGTACCTAGCCGGTATAAAAAGTTTGAAACTCGAGCAAATACTGGCCAATGCATACGGCTGACCCCACCACACATCCCGCAGTTGGTGCTGCCATCGACCAAATCTGGGTCGCATAGAATGGCCAATGATGGTCAATAGTCACATATTCATATGATTACAAGTTAATGCAGTACTTAATGTTTATAAAGGCCCTGTCACACTTTACCGGATTGAGGATACGGACAGACCCGGACAAATATATTCTAATCCGGTGTGATTCAGACTTGAAATGTATCGATTATGTAATGGACGGTAACAGATTGTAACAGACGGTAATGGACGGTAACGGTTGATAACGTATCTAACAATCAACGGACAATTCAGTATACAAAAAGAATTATAACGAACGGCAACGGATGTGTAATGGATATGTAATGGATGGGAACGGGACTGTAACGGATGGTAAATGATGGTAACGGATGGGAACGGATGGGTAATGGATGGGAACGGATGGAGAATGGACGGGGAATGGACAGTAATGGATAATAAATGCATACATCAGTCCAGCACAATCCGTTACAAGGTTTGTGCATGCTCAAAACTTGTAATGGATTGGGCCAGATATCAACGGATATCAATGGATATCAATGGATATGCAACAGACACAAACCAGACTTTGCCGGATATCAATGGACTTTGTTCCGTTTCAATCCGTTTCCTCCATCCGGTGAAGTGTGACATGGGTTTCAACAATAAACCCTAGAATTATTCCACCCATTTATATACGCATAACTATTAACTTGTTATACTTCCCATATATATATACAATTAGCCATTGTTAATCCAAGCTACTTTTCTCCTATCACATAATACTTGATTTGTGAGATTACTGAACGGCGATTTTGTTATTGGTTTTCATTGTGTGACATTCGTTGATTAAGCTTGGAGGACATTCCAACTGTACACACTTGGTGTTCCTATATGTACATACAACCATAATAGTGAGTCTAATTATGCTCATACTGGCCATCTTGATATGATCTTAGATGTTGCTAGGACATAAAATCCCAACAAATAAAAACAACAATTATGCTGCTGAGTTGTTGATAGTTCCGGTTGTGCACTGGTCTTATTAGATGGTTTGGTTTGGTTGTTGGGGTTTTACATCCCAGCAATATCTAAGGTCACAGCAGGACGGGGGGCGGGGGTCTTGTTAGTCAGTTCTGAGTTATCTAATTCTGTTATGTTATATGTTTCTACCATGGGGGGAAGGGGGTTGGTGAGGGGCAGGACAGAGTAGAAGGGGGAGGGTGTTGAGCATTGCAGTTTTGGTATCAAACAGTAGCCTATGTGGCGTCAGCGTGTTTCCTCCAAAGAAATACTTCAGAATAACCATATGTTTAACGTCCAATAGCCGAAGATAAAAATCAAAGATGTGCTCTAGAGGCGTCATTAATAAAACAAGCTTTACTTTAGTGAACATGCAGGGTGAGGGGGAGAGGGTTACTCAGATTTTTCGCCCAGAATGGCAAGAACGAGAACCAAATAACCTAATCGTCCACTAAGCACCAACCAGCTAGCCACTAAACCCTCAGCCTCAGTTCTCACCCCCACCCCTGTCTATTTGTTGTTATTCCTCCATTATTTCCAGTGAACCATATACAATGAGAGAGACAGTCCAAATACAAATGTAAAATGAATAAGACCAAAATGCACTGGGATCGGTCCCAATGCTTCACTGGCCACAGCTGGCCCAGTGTGTTACAAACATTGTGTAACAACCCCACCCCAACAGATTAATTCATAAACTCACATAACTAACCACAACAGAGTAAAACTAGAATATTTCTAACAAACTGACGTCTATATGCCGCTTGCCCAGCTCCAACTGAACAGACTCCACATTAAAACTTACTCCAACTTTACCAAATGAATACAGAAGATAACTTCTGCTTACATTCTAAATACCATGTAAATACTCACATTGATCTGACTAATAATACTGATTTAGCCATATGACACTACCCTAGAATTTGTCTTATGCGCTGCAAATTGTACATATAACTGTTATTGTATATAGCGAATGGTAGACAGGAAGTGTGAGCACTTATTTGTCTATTTATCACACAAGAAGACCTATCATATATACCTTACTATATATGATGCATCTACAGGTCACCCAACAGCGACAACAGTGTCCATGAGGAAACTCGACAGTTTGATTCAAAAGGCCTCAGCCCTAAACCACAGCCACCTCCTAATCATGGGAGACTTCAATTAACCAGAAATCAGTTGGCAACCTATGTGAACACCAAATAGCAAACAACGTCCAGCAATACCTTTTGTCAAAAATCTTAGAGACTGTTTCCTTTTCCAGCACTTCACAGAAGGAACACATAAGCATGGTGACCAGTCTGCAAATATATTAGATCATGTCACCACAAAAGAGGAGGGAATGATTGGAAACCTTAAACATGTTGCGAGACTTGGAAATAGCCACCATGATTGCCTTTCCTTTAATTCCAGTTGCTATTACCACATAAGCTCAAGTGGAAAACCCAAATTCATATTGGATAAAGGTGACTATAAGGGCTTGAGACAGGATCTCGACCAAGTTCTTTAGATACAGACATTGTTGAGGACAATTGGAATGAATTTGACGTTCATGGAAAAATGCAAACATCACACGACCCATGTCATCTGGCAAAATGAATGATGGCAGACCATGGCCAGAATGGATGAATGACCAAGTCAAGCAGAAGATCAGCTTGAAACAACAGGCATACACAGTGAAGAGACATTTGGGCACAGATAGTGACAGACTTCGATATGCAAAACTATGTCTTCAAGTAAAGTGGGAATGTAGGAAAGCAAAGCGAGAGCAGGAGAAAAACATAGCCAAAAATACCAAAGAGAACCCATAAGCCATCTATAAATATGCTAGGAGTAAACTCAAAGTACACACTCCAGTTGGAGATTTGAGGCGAGATGATAGGACCATCGCACAAAATGATATCGACAAAGCTGATACATTGAAAACCAGATTCACGAGTGTCTTCACACAAGAAGACATATCATATATACCAATGTTTGAGGACCGACTCTTTCGTGCCCCCCTTACCAACATAAATATTGCATTTAGGGGGCAAAAACAGCAAGCACATCTATATAACGAATGACGATGTGAAAAATGTTCTGCTCTCTGAAACAATGATAGAAAAGGACTTGTGTGTCAAAGTGGATAACAAACTGACATTCGGCGACCACATCCAGAAAGCCGCCAACAAAGCTAATGGAATACTGGCCATCATTCAAAGATCGTGCAGATACCTAGATCAAGATGTTGTGTGGTCACCACTCTACAGGAAGGATGTTGAGTCAATTGAGAAGATCCAAGGAAGGGCAACGAAGCTTGTACATGGATTCAATGAAATACCCTACAAAAAATGTATGCATCATTTGAAGATCCAAAGCACATACTACACACGGGCCTTGGGGGTTACGTTTGAAGTATTCAAATATCTGCATGGTATCTACAAGACAGACAGCCCGCTTATCAGAGACTCCAACACCAGGACCAGAGGACACTCCCTGAAGTTGAAGAAGCGGTAATCCAGACTGGATCTGCGACACAACTTTTTCGGCTTTAGGGTTTGTTTGTTTGTTGTTGTTTTATGTCCTAGCAACATCTAAGGTCATATCAGGACGGGTACCGACTTGTGACAGTGTGCACTCATGGTGACTTTATAGTGCTGTCCCACTGGGAAACCAGGCCGCCGGCACCATGACCTGGTATCCCACTCAGTCACATTATCCTGACACTGAGCACACCAGTCCTTGCCCTATCCTAATAATGCTGAGCGCCTGGCTAGGAAGCGACAAGTATCAATTTTAAAGTCATTGGTTTGACTCGACCGGGACTCGAACCCACGACCCCACGATCTACCAGCACGGGAGACGGACGCTCTAACTCATTCGGCCATCCCGTCTGGTTCGGCTTTAGGGTGGTTGACCTGTGGAATGACTTGCCAGAGAGAGTCGTAGCAGCAGAGTCGGTGAAGTGTTTCAAGTCCCGACTGGTCAAGCATTACGTATATCTTGGAGCCAGTGACAGTTGCTACAATCCACCACATCTGAAGAACTGTCTTGATTTCTATTACTTAAGAGCAGCTAACAGGTCCAAGGCCTATTATAGCTGTATCCTATTGATTGATTGATATACCTTTCTGCGTAAATAACCCTGAATTGAAAAATGCCTGGAAGACCAGTGCTTCGGCACCGACAACAAACTTATTCAGCAGAATAAACATATTTACCGACAACAACAAAATCCTTTAATGTCAGCTGACCATATCAGACTTTAGGGCCCTGGACGGCAGACACGGTCCGATGACTCTCAGAGTCGAGAGTGAGCTGGTTCCCAAGGCCTTCCGCCATTGTCACTAGGCATGCGCAGTGGACTTTGTTTACCGCTCAATTCTGTGCGGTGACTATGTCAACAATGCGCATGACCAACACGTTCCTACGCATGCATCTTCATTTTTATCTACTCAGACGTGGCTCAAAATCGGACATTAATTATGAAAGTTGATAATGAATCTGTACCGTTATTTGATATCTTACAGTTTGCCCTTGTTATAGAGCATGGCGCAAAGAAAACATTTTTTCATCAACATTCCATTATGTCTGTTACTATTGTTACTGTCGTCTGCAGTCACCAAATGTTGTCTGCTGTGATGGAAGTCATTGCCAGACGACATTTAATTCCTGCATATTTTGTTTTTGAACTTCCAATGACAGCAGACGATATTTTCACCAAAGGAAACGTCAACTGAACAGATTAACGTTTATTGATGACTAGATGTATATTATTAACCCAGTTTCATCTGGTTCAGATTATAATTACGCTGAAATAAGCAGGATAGGATCTAAGCAAATTAAAGCAACTCTTTGAAGAAGATGGGCAAACAAAATTAAAATTAAGAAAATTAAGAAAGTGGTCCAATTTAGAAAAGAACAATGTTTTTTTTTGTCATTTAGAATGTAAATGACGCTGACACAATATGATATCGATCCCTTTAATTAACTTTCAAAGTTCATTATTTTTAGACAGCAATTTTAATATTATGTCCAATGAAATAAGGCGCAAGGAAAAAAAAATTTCCCACCAATTTCTTTGGAAAAGAACCATACCACTAACCGATATGATACTAGTATTACTACTGTAGTAGTCTGCACTGACCTCTCAGTCTCAGGCAAAGAGCCGCATAGACAGGTAAGCGTGGATAGGGTGGTGACATCAGGGAGCTTAGGTGGTGTAATGGCTTGCAACCTGTCCCGGAATCCAAGAGGTGTGGGTTCGATTCCCAGTCTAGGCACAATATTTCCAATTTTCATTACCCTCCACG
This sequence comes from Branchipolynoe longqiensis, assembly GCA_030323885.1. Lineage (NCBI taxonomy): Eukaryota > Metazoa > Annelida > Polychaeta > Phyllodocida > Polynoidae > Branchipolynoe > Branchipolynoe longqiensis. Next base: position 52,895,975 of record CM059199.1, on the reverse strand, counting down.
ACACTACATTAACATGACATCTACCTAAAGAAATACTTTGAGAATGTCTGCGCAATACGTGGCACAGGTCTAGGCAAAGTGATGAATCATATGCTAATAGTTGATTGTTGGAGTTTTACGCCCTCGCAACATCTAAGGCCATACCAGGACAGGTACGGACTTGTGACAGTGCACACTTATAGTGACTTTATAGTGCTGCCCCACTATGAGATCAGGCCGCTAGCACCATGATCTGATATCCCACTCAGTCACATTATCCTGACACTGAGCCATGCACTCCTTGTCCTAATCCTAATAATGCCGGGAACCTGTCTAGGAAGGGACAAGTATACATTTTTAAGTCATTGGTTTGATTCGACCAGGATTTGAATCCCACGATCTACCAAAGCGGGAGACTGACGGTCAACTCATTTGGCTATTCCATCTGGTTTGTATGCTAATATTATTATATATATATTAATATGCAATGATGCCAATGGGACATGGGTGCAGCAGTTGAAATATGTGAAAATGATACGGCAATATAAACCTTACAGCAGTTTGTCATAGTGCAACAATGTTATATCATACATCTGCATCAGCTTGCAGTTGTGCAATGATATTACCACACCTACTTACTGCTTACATACATTAGTTGATACACTTGACAATGATGATACGCCATATCCTTATGTCAGCTGATACTTATGAAGCTATGCTATATCATATACTTATGTTGTGGGGGTGGTGATAAAAAATATTGCGCCTAGAGCGGGACTCGAACCCACATCTCTTTGCATTCTGGGCCAGCGTGCTAACCATTACACCACCTAGGTTCCCTGATGTCACCACACTACCCACACCTACCTGTCTATGCAGTTTCTTGCCGGAGAGATCAGTGCAGACTACTACCCTCATCCCCCTCGAATTGTAAGTCTTTTAATGCGTACAATTACAAACATATATGCAATGCACTTAGATATACATACAGAGGGTAGGTTCAACAACTATACAGCATGTAGCTTGTACAGGATCCTGGTCATGGAACCAGTGTCGTGGGGGAGGTGGTGATGAAAATGGGAAATATTGCGCCTAGAGTGGGACAGAAACCCACATGTCTTTGTATTCCGGGCCAGTGTGATAATCATTGTTTTGCTCCTAGGCTCCCTGATGTAACCACACTAACCATGCCTACCTGTCTATGCGGCTCCTTGCCTGAGAGGTCAGTGCAGACTACTACACTTACATTAGCTTGGAATTCTGCAATGATGCTTCAACATTTTGTTTGTGTGTACATTAGTCGATTAAGCAGGGGAAATTTCAATCGGAGAAGCTGCGACAATTTATGTGTGTGCATACTGATGCACTTAAAGTTGCATGGTCCGATGGCGTCTGAATTGTTATTTTATTTTTTAGATAAATATATCAAATTGATCATTATAACTTACTAATCATTAGTCCAGAGTAATTTTGAGGAAAAATGGCTAGTTTTGAAGCAATTGGCGCTGAAAGAACTCAAAATACTTTCGACAAGCTTCCCAAAAGTCCTCTTGCTATGATGCATATTGACATCTCGCGATGACCACGTGATGTGGAATGTCCTAAATAAAATACGTTTATTTTCTAGTGATGGTGCCATTGCACCATGATTTGTTTCTTGGCATGTGATGTGGGCTGTCCTAATGATTATCAAATGTATTGTTCCCGGATAATAATATGTATAATTATTACATTGTGGCGGCCTAGGTATGGCCCAGTATTGAACCAGGCTGAGGCAGGGGTTCCCCCAGGTACTCTTATAGGCACGAGCCTGCCGTGCCTACAAGACTCTTAGGTGCATGAGTGCCCCGTGTGATAAAGAGCAGTTAGCCAGGACCCCTGTGTAGACCACCAGGGGAGGTAGCTGGACTTCTGGAGAATGGACAACATGTCCACACAACCTATAAACTAGGAATTAGACTCATCCTTCCCAGCCCTGGAGCGAACTACACCAGGACTACAGGTGAGTCACAACAACATCACTCTTATTCAGATCTGTAACAATTATTTAATACAAAATTCCATGCAACTTTATATCAACCTAGGTTATGATGCCAGCAATGCTACTCATGGACATCCTGGAACCTGACTAGTTACTTAGAATGAGGGTCAAGGCTTCTGAGGCCACGAGATTGACCTAATTGATTAATGGCTTCCTTGTGTGATGGGTTTCTCAAAATAGGATGAGGTAGTAAATTCACGGATTATTCTATATATGCTGTCCCAAATAACTTGTTAATGCACCAATATCTAAGATGGATATATATAATCAGATTAAGATACATGTTTTGATTTTGAAAAATAAATATTTCATCGGACCATGCAACTTTAATAAGCAATTGTTGCCAAATAGAGGGGAACACTGTGTCAATTTAATAGAATCTCTTACTGCTGAAGCCTATGGAATCAGAGTTTTGGTATGCTGGCCAAAATTAATTTGGCATGTTTCAACTTCAACCATCTCCTCGTCCTGCTATGACCTTACGTGTTGCTAGGATGTAAAACAACAACAAATAAACAAAAACAAATCAAATATCTCCAAAATTAGCCATTTAAGATTTAAACAAAAACCATGTTTCAACTTCAACCATCTCCCCGTCCTGCTATGACCTTAGATGCTGTAAGGATGTAAAACAACAACAAATAAACAAAAACAAATCAAATATCTCCAAAATTAGCCATTTAAGATTTATACAAAAAAACAGAAAGATGCTTCAAACTGAAGATTATAAAAACTTCAAGCATGATGGAACCATGACGCTGACACATCTTCGCGCCACTTTCACCGAGCATGCGCAATGTCTGACATTCAGACAGACAACATTTCTCCTTGTCAGTCAAGTCGACTTTTGACTTGGCGTTTGCTTTGGAGGTACCTTTCCCTTTATATTTATTTTATGGTGGTTTTTTTTACCTCCCCCCCCCAAAAAAAAAGAAACCCCAAAAACAAATAAACAATGCATGAATCCTGCACCAAGTGGTCTGTCGCACTGCTTCAGACAACCATGGTAACACGATAGTGCTGTGTAGCGGCCAGAAAGCCAACAAAGAAACAATTAATCTTGTTCAGACACCCACTTAACGCTTCTCCTGAGTGACTTTCCACTGGGCTCAGACGACATTTATCGCATCTCTGCTGAAGGTGGGAAACTGAGGGTGGTCCCGACAATTTTTGATTAACAAACAGTGACGTTTCTGCCCGCCCATGGATTGCAAATGGCAGCCCCCCGGAGAGTATCAGCAACATATTCACCCCTGGTTTCTAGAAGAATATAAATATTAAAAACAATATATTTTTTTCAATATAGGTGAATATATATGAATATATATGAATATACATTTGAATATATATATATATATATATGAATATATATGAATATGAAAGCTGAAAGCTGCCTGCAAAAGTGTTGAAGTGCTGCTGGCTTTTGCAAGTTACCAGCGGCACTCTCTCGGGGAGCAAATAGAGGTTTCACACCGGCAAGGACATGTCAAGACAGGCGCAAAACTATTTGTCCCTGCAGTGGCTGGTCGGGAGATGTTGGGAGTTCCATACATCAACCGCCCTTAATGCTGCCACAGTGACATGGTTTTCTGTTTAGGGTTTGCTCCCTTAGCCTTCGGTTCTGTCAAGGACCTGTACCACAAGGCAGTGGTTTAGAACTCTGCAAGGCAGGGGCGTCAAACTCCCTGAGGTATTGCTATACCTACCTGAATATATATATGAATATATATGAATATGTATGAATCCTGACGCACCGCGTGCAACAACTTTTTTCTTGTGGTTTTTTTTTTCACGGTAGGGCCTAGGTCCAGCCAGATGTCAGTTGATATTCATTTTGATATTCACATGTATTCATTTGATGATTTGTTACATGAATGATTACTGACATTGTTCAACAAATGTTATATACTGCTACGATTGATGCTGTCCATCACTGTTACTCTACGGACGATTGTTATCATGCTTCCTTGTGTGCGCATTTGAATAAACTGATATCACCCTTACTTTCTTACTGCCCTTCGCTTGCTTACTGAATATGTATGAATATATATAATACATAATATATATCATATATATAATATATATGATATATATAATACATATAATAAATTTGATATATATAATATATATATAATATATAATATACATAATATATAATATATATAATATTTATAATATATAAATTAAAATATATATAATCTAACTATATAGATATGTAAATATATATAAATATACATAAATATATATATATATATATACATAAATATATATATATATACATACAAATATACATATAAATATACATATATATAAATATATATAAACATATAAATAATTACATAAATTACTAAACCGATGAGATAAAAATGCATACTTGTCTGTACCCAGCCTGGCATTTGGCATTACTAGGATATGGCAAGGAGCAGTAGAATGAGGAAGACTACTGGTCTGTGATTGAAATTTCCCCTGCTTAATCAACTAACGCACCCAAAAAAAAGACAACTAAAACACACTTTGTGTCAGGCTTTGAATTCATTAAAGCTCTTCAACTATACTACTATGTCAAGCCACGAATTCCAAAAAGAAACCACACTCGAATCAAATTAAATCTCTTTACATATATTTAATCTTTATTTTCAATCACGTCATTTGATACCCCATACATACAGAACAAACTGCTTCTGTTGTATTTTTCCTTAAACATTTTTTTGTGTAAATGATTTGTTTGTTGTTTTCACCCTCCGTCCAACGTGTGCGTCGATTAGTTAGTGAACCGGCGACCTGACACCTGACTAGGTGGAAGTCACAGGTGAGGCGTGTTACAGGTGGTCGCAGGTAAGGAGACACCTCCCGCTGTGATCATTATCACCTAGCTGACTAATCGACTAAAATACTTTACACCCCATTGCCTGTCTATTCCTGTTTATTTTCGCGTCCATTTAAAAATACTTTCGCCGATCTATAGTATAACTACAATAGCTTCCAACTAATAGCTCAATAGTTCACGTTCTTCTTTTTGTGCCTATCACAAGTTCATCTTTTTTGTTGTGCTTACCACAGGCTTATCATAGTTCTGCATTCGCTAAATTTCTGTTTTTAGCCATGTAACCGGCCCAGACGGGATGGCCGAATGAGTTAGAGCGTCCGTCTCCGGTGTTGGTAGATCATGGTGTCGCGCATTCAAACCCTGGTCAATTGAAACCAATGACTTAAAAGTTGATACTTGTCGCTTCCTAGCCTGGTGCTCGGCATTATTAGGATAAGGCAAGGACTGGTTGGCTCAGTGTCAGGATAATGTGACTGAATGGGATATCAGGTCATGGTGCTGGCAGCCTGGTCTTCCAGTGGGGCAACACTATAAAGTCACCATGAGTGCACACTGTCACAAGTCGGTACCCGTCCTGATTTGACCTTAGATGTTGCCATGATGTAAAACAACAAACAAACAAACGCAACAAAAAGCCATGTAGCCAAAATGCCATTAAATAACAACATTACTAATAATCAAGATACATAGTTCTAACAATAATAATATCCCAGTAGCTTTTGATTCCATAATTCAAAAATACGAAATAATTGATACTACAGAACGTATCTATTCATTACTGCTTATCATAGCGTTCTTCTTATGGTAAAATAACAATTTGGTATTGCAATATTTCAAAACTAATAACATATTCATTGTAATGCTCAATTGTTGACTAAATCATGAAATAATTCATGCTACAGTAAAATACCTAGATATGGACAGTGGCCTCACTGTTCTGATACAAAGAAAAACATTCCATGCTAAAATATATTTAAGCCTAATTATTTTATTGTTGCAATATCCAATTATGGCTTCAGTTAAAATAATTATGAAAGTAGGCGAACAATGGAAGGCTACAGAAAATAAAACAGAATCGTCAAATATAAATACATTATATTAATATTATTAACGGGGTGCCAGTGGTGTCTTGTCCACCGAACGCGACTATCGCCCGAACCGCTGATGGCAGCGGCCTGGGCGACTTGGGTTTGCACACAGGTTGGCAAACCCACCGCGAGTAGCTGCCGAGCTGTCATGAGCACCACTATCGCTATCACTCCCGTTGGAAATGTTGACCATAAGAAATATACGGTAGGCTAGAAATGTTGGCCAGCCAGAGTTAACGTTCTCAACCAAATAATTGTGTTTGTGTTATGTATCACGGAGTGTCAAATAATAACAATAACAACATCGATAATAACAAAACGGCTGTTGAACTTGAAGGTGGGTTTGGAGGTGGGTGGGTGTGGGTGTGGATATGTGGCGAGACGACACTTTGACGCAGGGTGGGTATGTGGGGGTTTGGGGGCGGGGGGGGGGGGCTGACGAGATGCTGATGGATGTTCACCTTGCCGCCATTCTCTGAATCTGCCGCCGCATCTATTACGACGGCCGTGTGTATGGTGAGGCCGGAGTAATTACACGGATACATTACACCTCTCCACGGGGGACGGGGGGAGGGGGAGGTGTGTGTGGGGGGGGGGGGGCATCGCCCTCCCCGAATCGAAGCCAGTCCATAAAGATCGGGCCCGGGTAAACACGCACCGCGCATCGCCGACTTCCACTTCAGCGTGCGGAGTGGGGGAGCTGGGAGGGGTGGGGATGAGGTGGAGGTGGGGGTGGAGGTGTAGGTGGGGGGAGGTGGAGATGGAGGTGGGAGGTGGAGGTGGGTGAAGGTGGAGGTGGAGGTGGTGATGAAGGTGGAGGCGAAGGGGGAGGTGGAGGTGGGGTGGGGAGGTGTGGAGGGTGGAGGAGGAGGTGGAGGGGGGGGGGGGGGGGGAGGTGGGGGGGGGGAGGTCGAGGTCGAGGTCGAGGTGGGAGGGTGGATGGTGTGTCGGGGGGAGGTGAGTGGAGGTTGGGAGGTGGGAGGAGGAGTGGGGGTGGAGGTGTGCGAGGGGGGGAGTGGAGGTGGAGGTGGGAGGTGGATGGAGGTGGGAGGTGGGGGTGGAGGTGGGAGGTGGTGGTGGAGGTGGAGTGTGGAGGTGGAGGTGGAGGTGTGAGGTGGGGGTTGGTGGGAGGTGGAGGTGGGGGGGTGGAGGGGAGGTGGAGGTGGGGGGTGGAGGTGGGGGTGGAGGTGGTGGTGGAGGTGGGGGGTGTCGGGGGGGAAGTGGAGGTGGAGGTGGAGGTGGGATGAGGTGGAGGTGGGGGTGAGTTGGGTGGGTGGATGGTGGGAGGTGGAGGTGGAGGTGGAGGTGGAGGTGGGGGTGGAGGTGGAGGTGGAGGTGGGGGTGGAGGTGTGTCGGGGGGGAAGTGGAGGTGGAGGTGGAGGGGGAGGTGGAGGTGGGGGTGGAGGTGGAGGTGGGAGGTGGAGGTGGAGGTGGAGGTGGGGATGGGGGAGGAGGTGGGGATGGAGGTGGAGGTGGAGGTGGAGGTGGGGTGGAGGTGGAGTTGAAGGTGGGGGGGGGGGTTTTTACAGGCAGTAGTAAACTCGTCATCTGTCTAAAAACAATGAGAACCATGGTGATGATGCAGACACTGATGGTGATGATGATGCAGACAATGATGATGATAATGACGAAAATGATGATGCAGTCACCATCTGTAGGCAGGTGATGCTTCGTTCAGCGTTGCAAAGGGGTGGTTGTGGGGGTGAGCGTGGAGGTGGAGGTAGGGGTGATGGTGGAGGTGGAGGTGGGGGTGATGGTGGAGGTGGAGGTGGAGGTGGAGGTGATGGTGGAGGTGGAGGTGCTGGTGGAGGTGGAGGTGGAGGGGTGGCGGGGGGTTGCCAGGCAGTAGTAAACGCGTTGTCTGTCTGAAAACAATGAGGACCATGGTGATGATGATGCAGACAATGATGATGATAATGATAATGATGATGCAGCCACCATCTGTAGGGCATGCATGTCTCAACGTTGTAAAGGGGTGGGAGTGGGGGTGGGGGTGGTGGTGGAGGAGGTGGAGGTGGGGTACCAGGCTTAAAGTAAACTCGTCGTCTGTCTGCATACGCCTTTGCAACGTTGAACGAAGCATCACCTGCCTACAGATGGTGGCTGCATCATTGTCATCGTCGTCATCATCACCATCATCATCATCATTGGCTGCATCATCATCACCATGGTCCTCATCTTTTACATTCTCATTGAAAACCTGATGATCGTCATCAGCATCATAATCATCATCATGATCATGATGATGATGATGATCATCATCACTATCATCATTACCATCAATATCATCATCATCACCACCACCTCCATCATCATCATCACCACCATCACCACCACCACCACCATCATCATCATCATCATCACCATCACCACCACCACCACCATCACCATCATCAATGTTTTTCCTGTCATTCTTGCTGGCGTTGTCAGTACATCTTTCTCTCTTGAGTCTGCTTAGGCGCCATGACAGTTTAGATGATTTTGTTTACCTGATGAGGTTTGCTCAATGGATTTCTTTTCTCGATTAGGTATTTAAAAGAAATAGATAAAGATGAATAGTGAAAAACTTAATAGTTAATGATGGGAGATTAACATGATTTAAGCAAAATTATGTATTTACACAAATACTGTGACTATTTATAATTGCGATGCTTTTGAGTTTCAGCCATTTTTTTTAGATAATACATTATGGTGATTGCTGTAATCTACTTTACTTTTGTTTGAAGTAACCTTTATTTTAAATGGCTAACTTTGGAGATATTCAACATAGATTATATATAAAATATATATTTTTCAAATATATAAAATATATATAAAATATATATTTTTCAAATATATAAAATATATATAAAATATATATAAAATATATATAAAATATATATAAAATATAAAAGAAAATATATAAAATATATATATATAATATATATATATATAAAATATATATATATATAAAATATATATATATATATATATAACAAAACATAAATTTATATATATAAGTGAGTTTTGGTTTTGAAAACGTGATGGTTTCATCGGACTATGCAGCCTTAAATGCACCTTGACAACTGGCGAAATGGCCTGATGGCGCCGGTCTAGATTTAGGCGGCAGAATTAAATGTATCTCTATACTCAGTATAATGTTTCCTGGTTGAATTCCCAGAATTGGGGCGGGATCAGCCGAGCTGTGTGATACAGTCCACTGTATACATTGCGCAGCCTTTGTGGGCGCCTTATCTTACAAGAGTGGCATTCGTATCGATCTCCAGATAAGAAGAGACCGCATGAAACTTGAAAGTCTTTGAACCTCGACTGGCGGGCTGAACTACATAGATCATGAAGATCACACTCTCAGCCCTGTCCTGCCCTGCCCTGCCCTGCCCTGTCCGCCCTGTCCGCCGTGTCTGCCCTGCCCTGCCCTGCCCTGCCCTGCCCTGCCCTGCCCTGCCCTGCCCTGCCCTGCCCTGCCCTGCCCACCCTGCCCTTTACATCGATATAAATTGTGTGAATCAAAAAGAATCCTAGGATGTTGACGTTAATCTTGAATCGGTGGAATCTCCAAATAGATCATCTATATAATCCAGATTGAATGCGATGACCAGAGTTGAGAGAGATGACCTGTTTGTGTATGCGACTGACACTGGTCTACATCCGGTGGAGGCGAGGAGGCCACAGGTGGCACCACCGGTACAGTGTTGTTTCTTACGGAGTATAACAATAATGATAATAATTTCATTACGTATCTTTATACTCAGATAATTCGTTATACATCACATATATATGAGTGTCCACATAAAGGTGTACAAAGATCTAACCAACTCTCATGGGTTATATGTGTATATATACATATGAAGGGTTCAGGCAGAAAATCCGACAACTGCATTTTAAATGAATTCTGTAAAATGTAATTTATAGTTGTGCTCTCCAGTTTAAAGCTGCATAGTCCGATGAAGCATACAATTTTCAAAACAAAAACATTCACCTAGATTTTATTCTACATATCTAACTTAGATATTGGTGCACTTATTAAACATTTGTTGCCACATAGAAGGGCATACTGAGTCAATTTAAAAGAACCTGTTACTGCATAAAGCTAGGATTCCTTACACACGGTATGCGGCATGCGGCATGCGCATGCGGCATGCGGTATGCGAATGGGAAGATTCCTTCTACACGGTATGCGGCACATGACTGGCTATATTTAAAAAATAAAAATAAACAAGTATACTCCATACTGCACTGTATATGCCCTAATATGGCATGTATATCCATGTACCTCTTGGTACTGCACATGGACGTTCCTACCTTTATAATTACCAAATTATAGATAAGTATTCATATTTTTGTGGCTCTGGTAGCATTTTTACCAACCCGAACCCCCACCACAACCACTACCATATGTTTCCACTCAGCAGCCTTGACAACCCCCCTCCCTGACCCTTGTCCCGGCTGTCCGTAATTATCAGTCGCCTCCTCCAGCCTTATATCAATGGACAAATGCGACTGATGCTTTTCTATTCGCACCCCCGTGTCGCATGCCGCATGCCGGACCGATCGCTACAGGGACCGATCGAGTTGTCGCATTCGCATTCGCATACCGTATGTAAGGGTTGCAGCCCATTGACTTCAAGGCGTTTCGATTTTTTGCCGCATTCGCATTCGCATTCGCAGATCGCATACCGCGTGTAAGGAATCTCAGCTTTAGCCTACTGTGAGAGTTTTGGCATGCTTGCCAAAATCAATTTAGGATGTTTGCACTTCAAATAGCTCAAAAGTTAGCCCATTCAAAAAGAAAGTTACTTCAACCTAATGTAAGGTAGGGTATAGCAACAAATTAAATATATTTATCTCAGAAAAATGGCAGAAATTCAAAAGCATCGGACTATGCAACTTTAAGGTCTATCAATTTCATACTGAGTGGAGCGTTATATACGGGATGTGGCAGACTACAAAAAAATAAAACAGATTTTATTATCGGAATGACGGCAGCTTCAGCTGAAATGTGGTAGTCATGGTTTCGTTTCAGCCCGGATGGCATTTGGCATTTGTTTGCGCCTGAACCTTTCGTATACATGATGCGTGGCAATCGGTTGACATCTTTCAAGGTCAAATCTTGAAGTTTACATTTACATCTACATCTACATTACAGGAATCAGCTAATTTAAAGTTACACAGTCCGATGGTCTTGAATTTCTGTATTTTTTCTGAGATAAATATATTAGATCGATCACTAGTATCTACTTTACATTAGTTCAAAGTTACGTTTATTTTAAATGGTAAACTTTTGAGATATTTTGAGTGCAAACATGGAAAATTAGTTTTGGCAAGCTTGCCAAAACTCTGTCACCATACATAGATGACTTCTGCAGTAACAGGTTCTGTTAAATTGACTCAGTATTTCCTTCTACGCAGAAAAAAATGCTTAATAAGTGCATCAGTATCTAAGTTAGATATGTAAAATCAAATCTAGATAATTGGTTCGGTTTTGAAAATTTGATATTTCATTGGACTGTGCAGCTTTAACTACCGCCCAATTTAAGTGGATCTCATCTATATGATGTTTGTTTGTTTGTTGTTGTTTTACGTCCTAGCAACATCTAAGGTCATATCAGGACGGGGTCATCTATATGAAGCTGGATATTGAAATGAAGCTTTTCACTCTATTATACTGATCCAAATATGCTGGTCAGTGTAGAAAATATTGAAAATATAAAAGATATCAAACCTATTTCATGCATTTTTGTTGTTAGTTCTTATCGGCTTTTGACGATTAGGTGTAGTTTCATTGCAAAGCTTACCTTACATATTTGGTTTATACTTATAGTGGGGCCTGCACTAGATAAAATACACACCCATACCCAAAGTAGGGTGAATGACAACACAGTCTAAATACGAGCGAAAACTGCTTTAGTATGGAACAGCAAGTGGAATTCCTGGTTCCAGTATCCAATGACTACCTATATTGGCACGGATTTAATGAAATGGGAGAGAATGCAAAAAGACAAGATGGCGACAGTAGAATGCTGTCGATTTGACTTTTAAAGTCTAAAAAACTACATGTTTTATTATATTGTTCAAATCAAAAGTAACGGGTAGATATATTTAGATATATGTAAAGAATATATTTTGCTCCTTAAATTAAGAATTTATCTGCTCATGTCATTTACCACTGCTTTTCTACGGGTTGTTCTTCACCTCTACTGTATAGAATAGTACAAGGTGAATCTTTTTTCTAGGTTTGCACCTGACTGTTGGATCTTCCCTTAGTTATCTACTGCCAGAGTTTCGCATCCCTCGGCCCCCCGCTTGTTACTCGTGTGTACACACTAAAGGTTTTATTGGCAGATACGATTGGTTGGAGTTTTACATCCTGGCAACATCTAAGGTCACATCATTATAGGTACTGACTTGTGACAGTGCGCTCTCATGGTGATTGTATAGTGCTGCCCCACTGGGAAATCAGGCCGCCGGCACCATGACCAAATATCCCACCCAGTCACATTATCCTGACACTGAGCTAATCAGTCCTTGCCCTATCCTATTACTGCTGAGTGCCTGGCTAGGAAGCGACAAGTATACATTTTGTAAGTCATTGATTTGACTTGACCGGGAAATGAACTCCCGATCTCCCGCATGGGAAGCCTGTACAGAGTCGGTCACCGTGCCTGGTTTTAGCAGGTACAAAGACTAGCTGTTTTCACTATCTCAGTCACATCCCAATCGCAATGTGTCTGTAGACATTTGCAGTGAAAGCATTCATGACAATTTGTGAATGCATACAAAGCAGTTGAAGTCAGGCACAATATGACATTATTACGTAAACTGGCCACAGCAGGAGCGTCCACATCGCGGCCCTGGGAATCAGCTATCTGATTGCAAATCCTGCTACCACCATCCACCACCAAGAGCATGAAGATCATACCTCTGCTCGAAAATCCCTTGAGATAACTGGTGGAAGGACACGGTGAAGAAGAATTACGTAAACTAGGTCACATCGCAACATGCCAAAGCTAGCGAGTTTTGACGTTCCTAAGGAGAAAAACTCCAAAGAAATGATTAATGGGTGCATTTGTATTTAAGTTGGATATATATATGATATATATCAATGTATTCGTCAGTGCTATGTGTGGTCTACTCTAATGTATGGGGCAGAGACATGGACAATCTCTAAGAAAATGTACAAACGTTTAGCAGCATTTGAGATGTGGACTTATCGAAGGATGATGAAAATATCATGGACAAAGAAGATCACCAACAAAGAAGTTCTCAGAAAAATTAAAAATAAGAAAAGCTTGTTTGCCACTATACAGACAAAGAAACTTATTTATTTTGGCCACATCATTCGTCAGAGTTCAATATACCGTACATTGTTGGAAGGGAAGGTGAATGGCAGCAGAGGGAGAGGGAGACCAAGAACATCATGGTTTACAAATATTTCACAGTGGACAGGCTTGAATTATTCACAGTCTATCAGAACAGCACAACATCGGGACAAGTGGAGAACCATTGCATCCAACCCTCGACTAGAGGATGGAACTATTGATTGATTGATATATATGATGAATCAATCATTGGTAAGTGATTTGGATTTAACCAAATTAATACTTTTATTGGATTATATAACTTTAAAGTTGCATAATTTTTAATAGTTTTGAATTCCTGCCATTTTATTAGATACATATATTAGTTAGATCATTATAATGTACATTACTTTTAGTTTAAGGTAACCTTTACATGGGAGATATTTGAAGTGAAAACATAACAAACTAAATGTGGTGTGTGTGTGTGTAAATGCTGTACACTGTAGGCTTAAGCAATACCAGTGTCTATTAAATGACTTAGTATTATTCCATTCTAAGCAGCAACAAATGTTTAATAAGTCATTAAGTCAATAAGTGCACCAGTATCTAAATTGGATATGCATGATCAAATCTAGGTCAGTGTTTTAGTTTTGAAAATTTGATGCTTTCGTCAGAATATGCAACAGTTTAACCAAAGTAATCCTTTCATTCAAGTATGAAGAGTTCAGGCGCAAAACCACGTTAACGCCAATCCAAAAATGTAGTTTAAATAACAGATTTGTTACTGAAAATAATTTTAAAATATCATTAAATACACTTTTGATGTGATCAAATGGTTATGGAGAAATAAAGAAAACAGTGGGAATATAACAAAAATCAAGTTTTTGAGGATTTGATTGGCGTTTACGTGGGTTTTGCCCCTGAACGTTATGTAACTTTAAACTTAAGCTGATATAAGATACAGGAACATCTTTCAAATTAATAAATGACTCAAAAATGAAAATGACTAATTGTACTGGAATTATCATTTGTAGTGTTTCAATAAAAGAGTTTGACAATATAATATCCGTCTATCATTAGTGACTATGCAACCCTTTGGAAGATCTTACTTATAAAACTAAAAGCCCTTTCGCCAAGAAAGCGGCCAAAAAGCATCTAACTCCTCGCCCTCCCCGCCCTTCCCGCACTTCCTTGCCCCTCCCGCCCTTTACCACCCTTCCTACCCTCCGCGTCCTTCCCGCCATTCCCGCCCTTCCCTCCCTTCCCTCCCTTCCCTCCCTTCCCGCCCTTCCCGCCCTTACCACCATTCCTACCCTCCACGCCCTTCCCGCCCTTCCCTGCCTCCACCGCCCTCACCACCCTTCCTTCCCTTACGCCCTTTTCGCCCTTTCTACCCTTCCCACCCTCCCCGCGCTCACAACCCTTCCCACACTCCCCGCCCTTCCCGCCTTCCTCGCCCTTCCCGCCGTCCCCACCTCCCCCGTCCCGGGAGGTGCGTCAGGGACGGCCGGCGAAGGGGGTCCCGCTGTTCCCGCTGTTCCCCCGCGCCGGCCTGGGGCCTCGGCGTGCCGGCGTCGGTCCCTAGTCTCCGGAGAGGATTGTCTGTCTGTGTGTCGTAGTGTGCCTATAACCCGACAGGGCGATCGGGCTAACTTACGTCGGGGCCCGTCGGACTGACAAACCTCACTGGGAGTGGGAGACCAAGCCACCAGCATTATGATCTAATATCCCACTCAGTTGCCCTTTCCTAATAATGCTGAGCGCCTGGCTGGGAAGCGGTAAGTATCAATTAATAAGTCATTGGTTTGACTCGACCAGGGTTCATGTACCATTTGTTTGAATCCCACGATCTACCAAAATGGGAGACAGACGCTCAACTCATTTGGCCATCCCGTCTGATAAGTGATATATATAAATATACATGTTTCCTGAGCTGGTTTCATTCAATATTTGCATCCTCTGCATGTCTATATGTCATAGCGATATAAATGATACATATATATATATATATATACCTGTGTTCATATATATAGTTCAGGTACAAAACCCCATGAACCCCATTTCAAAAATTGACATAAACATTGGAGTCAAACCTTCAAAAGTTTCATTTTGTACATTCCTATGTATTTCTTCACTTATCTGTAACTTCATCACATAAAACGTGGAATTAGTGAGAGTTAAAATTACCTTCAGGTGTAAAATCTTGTATTTTAATTAAATTCCTGGATAAGTGTTAACAGTGTTTTGCGCCTGAACTCTTTATATATATATATATAGAGAGAGAGAGAGAGATGTATTCCTGTGTACCCAGTGCTGAAGTGACAGTATTCACCCCACTGGTCAGGTTGGGGGGGGGGGGGGGCACCATCTGGCCCAACTGTGAAAAGGGGCCACCCATAAAGTAGTACACAATATATGGGTGACCATATAGGAAACTTTCCCTTTCACACCTTTAATTATACTCACATAATTCTTATACATCACAAATATATATCTGATGTATAAGGAATAAAGCGAGTATAAAGATACATAAGGGTTAATAATTATTATTATTTGTTATACTCCGTAAGAGACTAAGACCACCACTGTACCGGTGGCTCCACCTTCTCCTCCTCACCTCAACCAGATGTAGACCAATGTCAGTCGCACCGGATGATTTTTAATCTGTATATATTGACTTGGCCAGTCCCGTGTTGGGTTTGCCCGTGTACTTCCGGTTAGATTGATTACGTCATCGTTATTTGAGTTTGAGCCTCTCGGTGTAACTGAAGTCGATCTATCAAATAATTAAACACCTTAAAGTTGCATAGTCCGATGGTTTTGAGTTTCTGAAATTTTCTGAGATAAACACATTAGGTTGATCGTTATAATGTACCTTACTTTAGCGTGAAGTAACTTTTATTTAAAGTGGCTAACTTTCGAGATATTTGAAGTGGAACCATGCAAAATTAATGTTGGCAAGCTTGTCAAAACTCTGACCCCATAGGCTTCTGCAGTAACAGGTTCTATTCAATTGCCTCAGTATCCCCTTCTATGTGGTGACAAATGTTTAATAAGTGCACCAGTATCTAAATTAGATATGTAGAATCAAATGTAGGTAATTGTTTTGGTTTTGAAAATTTGCTATTTTCATCGGACTATGCAGCTTTAAGCCTAGATCAAAGTGACACCCCCCCCCACACCCGACATCCCACACCCCAAAGCCCACACCCCACACCCCACACCCCACACCCACATCCACGCTACCTCTAATCCGGACCGGGCGCGGTGGCCTAATCGGTAGAGCGTGGGCCTCGCGTGTGGAAGGTCGGGAGTTCGGTTCCCGGTCGAGTCAAACCAATGGCTTTAAAAATTGGTACTTGTCGCTTCCTAGCCTGGTCCTCAGCATTAATAGGATAGGGCAAGGACTGGTTAGCTCAGTGTCAGTATAATGTGACTGAGTGGGACATCGGGTCATGGTGCCAGCGGCCTGATTTCCCAGTGGGGCAGCACTATAAAGTCCCCATGAGTGCGCACTGTCACAAGTCGGTACCCGTCCTGATATGACCTTAGATGTTGCTAGGAGGTAAAACAACAAACAAACATCTAATCGGGACCTAATTAAATGTTCGATGCTTCTTACTCAGATATAAATACACGTGCACAGACATTGGCCATATATACCCGGACGAAATAGCCGAGTCAGTAGAGCGCCTATTCTTCCACGCGGCAGGTCGTGGGATCAATCCCAAACCGAGTCAAACCAAAGACTGGTTGGATCGTTTGTCAGGATAATGTGACTTAGTGGGATATCGGGTTATGGAGCTGGTGGCATATAAATATATTGACAGAAAAGTTCATTTTGTAACTGATAAATATATTTTGCATGTTATTCGTAACATCGGTAATTTACAGGGCGGAGAACCTTATAGCAATACGACGCAGGTGGTGCCACCTAGCGTAAGAGCCTGACATGACCTGGCGGCCGCCGCACACGCCATCTAGCGGATCGCTTCGAGTAACTCCACCACCACCTGCAGGGCCACCCGACCTGACCCGACCCACTGTGGAACCCTCACCCATGCCAACGTCATGTGATCACCCTCCTCCCGGTTCAAACCATCACAACCGTTCCTCCAGCAGTCAATGGAACAATTATCAAATTTTCCCCCAACCAATCACACTGCTGAAAAAAATAGACACTGTATAGGGTTGAGGGTTCGGGTCACGCCCACCAGTTGACCTCTGAATGAGGACAATAACACACAAACTCATGACATCTAGATTTGACGAAATGACGATCTGGTAATTTCACTGAATGATCATCTAGACGCATGTACTGAACCCTCCCTGTTACTGAGTAAAGACTACCCACTATTACATCATGACTCCGCCTTCGTAAATTATATACTGTCTGATATAATCATCATCATCATGCTGTCGGTCGCGATGCGACAAAGACTGCTTTCATTACTTGACTGCCGCTCTCCATTGTGCGGTTGTACATTTCATGAAAGCTGCCTGCAAAAGTATTGAAGTGCTGCTGGCTTTTGCAAGTTACCAGCGGCACTCTCTTGGGGAGCAATGAGGTTTCACGCGGCAAACATGTCAAGACAGGCACAAAACTATTTGTCCCTGCAGTGGCTGGTCAGGAGATGTGGGAGTTCCATACATCAACCACCTAATGCTGCCACAGCAAATGGTTTTCTGTTTAGGGTTTGCTCCCTTAGCCTTCGGTTCTGTCAAGAACCTGTACCACAAGGCAGTGGTTTACAACTCTGCAGGGCAGGGGCGTCAAACTCCCTGAGGTATTGCTATACCTGCAATACCTGCATACAATATAATATAGGGTGTATAAAACGTTATACGTCTATAGGCAGCGGAAAATACACTTTACTTGTTTTATTTAATATTGTTATTGCTATGTGATTGTTTGAATTCTCATATCTATCTATTATTGTGCTCCTTGTGCTGCGGAGCTGTGCTGCTTCATGTGCTGCGGTCCTGCGCCGGCCTATATAAGCAGCTGCTGGGCGTTTGACTCGTCCCACTCTTCATAATTTTCCTCTTTCTTTGTCATTTATAGCCAGAACCTATATATATATATATATATATATATATATATATATATATATATATAGATATAGTGTCTGGTATATATATATACCAGACACGATTGGCGAATGAGTACTCATTTATAATAAAGTCACTTCGAAGTAAAGTAGGGTATATTAATTATTATAAATATCAATCTACTTATCTATGTAATAAAAAAGGGCAGACATTCTAAACCATCGGACTATGCAATTTAAACAAAATATCCATTTCTCTCACCATTATATACGTCACAATGATAATCGATGCACGATATATGCATCATGCCATGCAATCCTTTACCATGTAACCATAGCAACACAATAATGCTATCAAACCCGCTAACTGGTAACAAAGCACTGCAAAACTGCAATCCATGTTGCACTAATCCTGACTGAACCAACTAAGACCCTGTCTACTCATTTCATTACACGGCAGCAGGGGCCAAATGTAAGAGTCCGGGTTAGGGCTCGTAACCCACGCGTCGTGCGGATTTCCCGGGTTAGCGGCCCAAAGTGTAAATGTATGTGCCCGGGTTAGGCAAACTCCTCGAGGGTTAACGTCGTCTTCACTAACCCCAACTTGAGCCTGGGTTAACGTCCGGGTTAGGCACCAACTCGGGCCAAATCTATTCAATGCGACCATATTTAACAGAATTACATACTCAAATCGTGAAATTTCATTAAATTAACCCTAAATTCGAAGCGTTATTAAGGCTACTGCTGCATTGGCGGCGATATTGATATTTATATTTTCAAATCGACGAACGTAAAGTACACAAATCGCCGCCGCCGCCGCATCGACGTCGCTTTCCATACTGGCAGTGGCGACGGTTTGTTTACTGTACGTTCGTCGATTCGAAAATATAACTATTAATATCGCCGCCAATGCGGCAATAGCCTTAATAACGCTTCGAATTTAGGGTTAATTTAATGAAATTTCACGATTTGAGTATGTAATTCTGTTAAATATGGTCGCATTTAATATATTTGAGACTAATATATGGCTACAAACGCAGAGGGATTTCCCAAATCTATAAATAACTGAAACGTTAGCTAACCTGCACGCGCTTTGGTCACATACATCCCCCGTGACACATATATCAACACCGACAATAGCTACCCCGCCGGCCGCCCTTAACTCCGCAGCCGATAAATTGTGCTTCATACATTTAGCCCCAGAGGTGTTTTGTGTGTTGCAGTTTTACGTCCTGGCAACATCTAAGCCCATATCATGACTGGTACCGACTTGTAACAGTGCACACTCATGGTGACTTTATAGTGCTGCCCCACTGGGAGATCAGGCCACCTGCACCATAACCCAATATCCCACTCGGTCACATTATCCTGACACTGAGTTAACCAGTGCTTGCCCTATCCTAGTAATGCCGAGCGCCAGGCTAGGTAGCGACAAGTATCAAAGTTGTAAGTCATTGGTTTGACTCGACCGTCAATCGAACTCCCGATCGACCTTCCGCATGGGTAGCATGCGCTGTGCCGATTTGGCCACCGCGTCCGGTGAATACATGATTAAGCGCTGCAAATTATTTGTAGTTGGTGAGGCCCTAGATGAATAACAAGCCGTTTACGAGTGGGTGGTAGTTAAATTAGCATTTTGTAGTATTAGAGGTCGGTCGGAAAAGGGTGGGCGGTCAGTGTAGTCAGTGAAAGCTTGGGAGAGTGATAATGTGTGTGTGTGTGTGGGGGGGAGGGGGTGCGGGAGCTGTGATTTTAGTGGGAGATTGAGAATGGGTGGGGGGGGGGGGGAGGGAGTAATTGAAGTCCCAGTCCCAGCAGTGAGTCCTCGGGGAGGGGGGGGGGGCGAGGAGAGATTAAATTTGTTCTCTTACCTGGTTTTTCACATATACAGTCAAATCTCTCTAACCGACCACATCCACAGATCGACCACTCCCCTATATCGCTCGCTTTATTTGGGTCCCAATAATACCATTGTAACCATATTCTAACTCCCTAAATCGACCGCCTCCCTAAATCGACCACTTAAAGTCGGTCCTAAAGTCGGTCAAGTTAGAGAGGGTTTACTGTATATGAAGAATTCAGGTGCAAAACCCCTCACTAATTCCACTTTTCTTGTAATGAAAAGGTTATGGAACAATGAACATAAATAGAGGAATATTAAAAAAAATAACCTTTCGAAGGTTTGACTCCAATGTTTATTTCAATTTATGGATCGGCGTTTACAGGGTTTAGCACCTGAACTCCTCATATATTTGTGAACCGCAGTTCTAAAGGTAGAATGGTAATGCGCAGCTCTGATTACCCAAGCCCACACCCAGCTACTGCACACTGGACACAGCGGCCGAATCAGTAGAGCACATGCCTCCCATGCGGAAGATCTGGAGTTGAATTCCCAGTCGCGTCAAACCAATGACTTACAAAATTGATAGTTGTCACTTCCTGGCTTGGTGCTTGCTTGGCCTTAATAGGATAGGACAAGGACTGGTTAGCTCAGTGTCAGGATAATGTGACAGAGTGGGATATCGAGTCATGGTGCTGGCAGCCTGGTCTCCCAATGGGACAGCACTATAAAGTCACCATGAGTGAGCACTGTCACAAATCCTTAACCATCCTGATATGACCTTAGATGTTGTCAGGATGTAAAACTCCAACCAACAACTAAAGCTCTTCACTTTTGATTCATATATATATATGTATATGTAGTGGTCTGCACTGACCTCTCAGGCAAGTAACCACATAGACAGGTAGGCGTGGGGAGTGTGTTGATATCAGGGAGCCTAGGTGGTGTAATGGTTAGCACACTGGCCCGGAATGCAAAGAGATGTGGGTTCGAGTCCCGCTCTAGGCGCAATATTTCCCATTTTCATCACCCCCACGACACTGGTTGCCGTGATCAGGATCCTGTACAAGCTTTGCGCTGTATGGTTGTTGAACCTACCCTGTGTATGTATGTGTTAGTGCATTGCCTGTATGTATGTAATTGTAAGCATTACAAGACTTACAATTCCAGGGGGACGAGTGTAGTGGTCTGCACTGACCTCTCAGGCAAGTAACCACATAGACAGGTAGGCGTGGGGAGTGTGTTGATATCAGGGAGCCTAGGTGGTGTAATGGTTAGCACACTGGCCCGGAATGCAAAGAGATGTGGGTTCGAGTCCCGCTCTAGGCACAATATTTCCCATTTTCATCACCCCCACGACATATATATATATATATACATAATTATATAACAGTATATATATATACATAATTATATAACAGTACCTATGCAAAATTATATAACAGTACCTGTCAACCCCTCTCATCAGCAACCCTTTGCCATCCATGTGCATAGCAGTTTTCAATATAGACAAATTTGATTGCCCTTTCGATGACAGGACATCTGCTATGTGAGGACAACATTGGTCTGGATACAATCTGGATACAATTGTCTTTTGAAGATAGATGCTACTGTATATTATAACACAGTACAATAAGGATATATGAAGAGTTCAGGCGTAAAACCACCTAAACACCAATCCAACATTGGAGATAAACATTGGAATCGAACCTTCAAAAAGTAATTTTTTTATTCCTTCGTTTGTGTGCATTGCTCAATAAGCATGTGATCATATGAAAAGTGGAATTAGTTAGAATGAAAATTATTTTCAGGTAACAACTTTTATTTAAACTACAATTTTTGGATTGGTGCTTACATGGTTTTGCACCTGAACTCTTCATATGCAAACAAAGTGTTATGTTTAGACATACAGGTAATACCCCCATCACACCAAACTAGTTCTCACTACGTTCTTGAAAATGTTGCTGAATGGACTCAAACTGTGTGCGAACAGAATGGACGTAGTACTAGTAGCAACCTGTTAGGTCATTTTACAAACGGAATGGTGCTCCAGAACTTTGAGTATGCCCAACATTTTCTTGCAGCCATGTTCTACCCCGACCACAGCCCGTTTTAGAACATGGTCAATATTTTGAGAACTAGTTTGGTGTGATGGGGGTGTAAGCAAGGTGTCACGCGTAAACAAAGCATCATATTATAAATAAATACCTAGGTAAGGAAAGTGTTATATAATAAATGTGCAGGCCAACACAGCGATATGTACTAGATATACAAATGTTAACGAACCACATGCATAGGAGTATGTACCAAACACACAGATGCACAATGCACCTTGTGCCAAGGACACAGCTTCACAAAACACCTCATGCAAAACACACGAGCATAAACTCACCCTGTACCAAACAAGTAAACACTCAAAATGTCATGCAAAAAGCATACAGGCACACAAGGCACTACGTACCAAACATAACCGCACAAATCAATGTGCCAACATACAGACACACAAAACATATTGTATTAAAAACTACAGGTACACACACCATTTAACAATCACCCAAGCACACAAGATGCCATGTACCAATCACAAGCACACACGGTGCCACATACAAAACACACAAACAAATAATGCACCATTACCAGACACACAAACGCATAATGCACCATGTACCAGACAGACAGACAAACAGATAATGCACCATGTACCAAACACATAATGCACCATATACCCACCACACAAACACATAATGCACCATTTACCAAACACATAATGCACCATGTACCAGACACACAAACACATAATGCACCATGTACCAGACAGACAGACAGACAAACAGATAATGCACCATGTACCAAACACATAATGCACCATATACCCACCACACAAACACATAATGCACCATTTACCAAACACATAATGCACCATGTACCAGACACACAAACACATAATGCACCATTTACCAAACACATAATGCACCATGTACCAGACAGACACACATAATGCACCATTACCATTGTACCAAACACATAATGCACCATGCACCAAACACATAATGCACCATGTACCAAACACATAATGTGCCATGTACGAGACACACAAACACATAATGCACCATGTATCAGACACACCAACACAGAATGCACCATGCATCAGACATACACACACATAATGCACCATGTACCAGGCACACGAGCACATAATGCACCATGTACCAAATACACAATCACATAATGCACCATGCACCAGACATAGAAACACATAATGCACCATGTACCAGACACACAATAACATAATGCACCATGTACCAAATACGCAAACACATAATGCACCATGTACTGGACACAGAAGCACAAAATAACCATGTACCGAGCACACAAACACACACTGCACCATGTACCAGACACGCAAGAATACAAGGTGCCACATATAAAACACACAAACACACCAGACACGCAAACACATAATGTACCATATACCAGACATACAAACACATAATGCACCATATGCCAGCCATACAAACACATAATCATAATGCCCCATGTACCAGACACACAAACACACAATGCACCATGTACCGGACACACAAGGCACCATGAACCAAAGACACAAGTATGCAAAGCATCATTTACCAAACAAACAAACACAGTCACCACATACCAAACACACAATGCACCATGTACCAAACACACAAAGCACCATGTACCAAATACACGAGTATGCAAGCATCATGTACCAAACAAACAAACACACACGGCACCACGTACCAAACACACACACACACACAACACCGCTGCCCACTCACCTGCGACATCATGCGGTCGGCGCCTGTGTTCTCCTCGTCCTTGAAGATGATGTCGCGGTTGTAGTTCTCGAGCAGGTCCTTGAACTCGGGCATGTCACGTGTAATCCGCTTCTCGGACGGTCCGCTGGCTCCCAGAGTGAACTCGGACACATTCGGCACGTGCTGCTTGAACACCAGCGGAGTCATCTTCTTGGGCCGGCGCACGCGCCCGGCGCGCCGGCCCGGGCCGCACTGCAGGGCGGGCCCGGCGAGCAGCAGGAGGAGCACCAGGTTCAGCCGGACGGCCCGGCACACCCGGCCGCAGTGCGCCATTGTCGGCGGGCGGAAGTGGGCGCGGGGCGGGGCGGGGCGCGGGGAGCAGCGGCGGGACCGTGCTATATGTGCGTATAATGCACGCAGGGAGGCTTGTAAGTTGTAATATTAATATGCGCGCGGGTGTGGGTGTGGGTGCCTGTGTTGTGTGTACAAGTAAAAGTGTGTTTTATATGTGTTATATACATACACGTATATATATGTACATATATGTGCACACATGTGCGTGTGTTGTGTGTACAAGTAAAAGTGTGCTATATGTTTATATAGTACACATACATGTGTGTTGTGTGTACAACTACAAGTAAAAGTGTGCTATATGTGTATATAGTACACATATGTGTGTGTTGCTTGTACAAATAAAAGTGTGCTATATGTGTATATAGTACACATACGTGTGTGTTGTGTGTACAAATAAAGGTGTGCTATATGTGTATATAGTACACGTACGTGTGTGTTGTGTGTACAAATAAAAGTGTGCTATGTGTCTATATAGTACACATACATGTGTGTTGTGTGTACAAATAAAAATGTGCTATATGTGTATATAGTACACATACGTATATGGGCACACAAGTGTGTGTGTGTGTTGTGTGTACAGGCACAACTGTTATATGTGTATATATGTGTATATATATATAAAACACGCAAGTATGTGGGCGAGTGGGCGAGTAATTTGTATGTAGAAGCAACACTGTGCTATATTTTTAGATAATCCACACAGATGTGTGCGTCTGTGTTGTGGTAGCAGCCCGCACTTAATTAACCCAACGTTTACAGGTAACTACAGGTGTGTCTATCCTGATCACCTTGAAGCGCACCTGGCGGTGTGATTTGCGGAGGTTGTGCGTGTCGCTTACAGAAAACAGCAACCAGTCTCTCCTGTCCTCTTGTGTCCGCGTGTCTGTCTGTCTGATCTCTGTCTGATCTCTGTCTGATCCGACAAGTAAGTGATCAGCGATAACACACAGTGTTATTCTGCAAAAGTTCCAAAGTTCAATTTGCCAGATGCATAAATATAACACTCTATTTAAGGTGCGAGCTTTCTTCGAACGAATATATAATTAGGCACACGTAGAGCTAGTTATACATAGTTATATATATATGGATAGATAGATAGATGTGTGTGTTGTACGAACCACAAAGCCAGCTCGCTCACAAGTACTGTTTTAGCTTACTTCAGATTCCCGGTCAGTTCTTCACCTCTGCACAACAAGTGTAATCAGGTGCATCTTCACAAATGTCTAAGCGCGTGCGTAGTTCACGCGGACCTTCTTATATCTAACACTCTATAATCAGCATGAATTCCTCCAGTGTTGGGCAGTCAGAGTCAGACCACAGGACTCTCTGAATCTGAGAACTTCCTCCTGGGTAGTGACAGCGAAAACAAAGTTCGAAAGCCCTTTGGTGGGGGAGGGTGTGTGTGTGTGTTTGGTCGGGTCTGATGACGCGTTGTCTGTCAGTATAATGCCACCTACTCAGGTGAGAGGATTCCCACCTTCCTTCTGGTTGTGTCTGTCTGTGTGTCTCTGGTAGTCAGGAGAGGTGAGAAGTAAGATCACGTGGTTCTCTTCCAGTACAGGTGTCCTCTTGGTGGGGGAATGGGGGGGGGGGGGGGGGGCAGAGGAAGAAAGGTGGTGGTGAGGGGGGGGGGGGGGGGTTGCCTCAGTTGCTCGTCCTGTTGTCCTACCATGGGAACCGGGTTGCTTTGCCAGTAGGGGTGGGTGTGGGGGTGGTGGGGGGTGGAGGGATGGGGGCGGCAGAAGCTGGGACGAGGTCCAGGTAGGGGGGACCGGGGAGGGGGGGAGGGGGGGAGGGGGGGAGCCCGGGGCCGGCGCAAGTCACGATGACAGCGGCCAAGGAAGGTGGGGAAAGCGGGGCGGCAGGGACGGCGGGTGGGCGGGCGGGCGGGGGGAGCCGGGCAGGTGTCTACTGGGCCCGGTGCCCGGGAAGCAAGCACTCACGGCCCGCCGCTACTGTCGCCAGCTCCGCCGGCCGAGCCCGAGCAGGCCTTTCATCTCGTCTCCTTCTTCCAGTTCTTCAGGCGGGGAAACTGCAACTAACCCGCCGAAGTGCTTTCTCAAGACCGCTTGGATCCTTGCCCTGCGGTTGTTGGAAACTGTTGGATCCGCTTCTCTTTGATCTGGTTACTGTACGGGTATGTGACTGTGTGTGTGTAGGTTCGTGTGTGGGGGTGGGTGGGGGGGAGGTGTATCGTTCAGGTGTTTTCTTTTTGTTGTTAAGTTGTTGGATTTGATTCCTCTTCACCGGCGATGTGTGAGATGGACACTTTGGCCACAACTTGTCTGTCGGTCTCTCTTTGTCTCTGTGTCAGTCTCTTTGTTTCTCAGTCTCTATGTCAGGAGTCTGTGTCGCTTTCTCTCTCCTTTTCTCTCCTGCTCACTCTCTTTCTTTCTCTCTCTCCTCTCTCTCTCACTGTATCTCAGTCTTTCTGTCTCTCACTGTCTCTAGTTTTCTCTCTCTTTCTTTCTTCCTTTCTCTCTCCTCTCTCTGTATCTCCTCTCTCTCACTGTATCTCACCGACCTTCTCTCTTTCACTATCTCTTGTTGTCTCTTTCTTTCTTCCCTTCTCCTCCTCTCTCCTCTCTCTCTCTCTCTCTCCGCTCTCTCACTGTATATCCGCTATCTCGTCTCCCCTGGTCCCAATTTGAACAATAATAGAGTCATACCCAAAGAGAACTCCTCTTCCGAAAATGTCCTTCCACTCCCAGCCGACAAAGTTCAACTCCTTCTGCACGAAATTCTTTAGCAGAAGAGGAAATGAAGAAAAAAAACACACAAAAAACAAGCGTCTGAATAAATCAAACCACAAAATAATACCAGCGATTTCCAAACTCGAATATTTGTTGGAATACCCATAAACCCCTTATTTGGGGGCGTGGGGGGTGTCCACAGTGATCCTAGCGGCAGATATGTGAACTATCAGTGAATGTCGATACCTCGGCCTGTTGCACAATAGACGCGCGGCTATTAATATCCTCAGGTGCCGGAGTCAAAGTCTGACGACTGAGAGGGGGGGGGGGGCGGCGGCTACCTGGTGCGGCCGTCCGCTCGTCTGGCTCCCGCTTTTTGGACTTGGCGCGCGTGGGTTCTACCTGTAAAGTGTGGGGCGGCTGTGCCCGGTATACACCTTCGTGGGAAGCAAGAATCCCTCCTGACAGGTCATGCACTTCCTCCTCCTCCTCTTCCTCCTCCTGTGTGTGTCGCCCCGTCTTCCCCTCTCTCTCTCTCTCTCTCTCTCTCTCTACTCCTCCCCGGTGGCGCCTCCTGTGTATGTGTGTGTAGGTAGGTAAGTAGGTAGGTAAGTAGCGGGTTGGCCGGCTGGGTGTGACGGCGTCTGCGTCTCTGATTACGGCTGCTGGTTGCTGGCTGGTGCCCGGTGTGTGACCGGGAGCTGGTCGCCGGGGGGGCCGGTGACCGGGAACCGGGGGCCGGGGGCCGGTGAGGGCTGACTAATGGGGAGGAGGCCCGGGGTGTCCACCACGTGCACCCTTACCCTGTCTCTCCGATCACTCTCTCTCTCTTAATGCGTCGCCTGCTTCCGCGTGACTCCCGCACCGCACCGCCCGCCCCCCGCCCGCCCCCCGCCCGTCCCCCGTCCGCCCCCCGCCCGCCCCTACCCGCCCCCCGTGCGCCGCCGCAACGCCTTCCCACGCGCCCGCCCGCCCGCCTAGTTCTAACTCCCGCCACGCCCACTGGTGTCGCCACCGGCGCCCACTAGGGGTAAAAGGGGTAAGGGGGTGTTTGCGGGTGGGTGGGTGATTTGGGGTGGGGGTGGGGGGTGGAGAGACACAGCGGTAGACTCACCCTGTCACCGTCTGTCTCTTTTTGTCTGTCTCTCTCTCACTTTCCCTCTCTCACGTTCCCTCTCTCTCACTTTCCCTCTCTCTCATTTCCCCCCTCTTTCCCCCCCTTTCTTTTTCGCTCTATCCCTCTCCCCGCTATCTCAACCTCTCTTTCCCATTTTCCAGCTCTCCTTACCTAGTTTTCCCTCCCCCCCTCTCTTACTCATATTTCCCCCTCCCCTTCCCTTCCCCACCTTATCTCTTTCCCTCTCTCTCACTCTCTCTAATCTCTCTCACTCTCTCGCTCCCTCTCACTCTCTCTCACTCTCTCACTCTCTCTAAGCTCTCTCTCACTCTCTCACTCCCTCTCACCCTCTCTCACCCTCTCTCACTGTCTCTCACTGTCTCTCACATGCACTCTTTTTCTCACTTCACCATCGATCTTCCTTCTCTCACACATCATGATTCCTTCTCTCTCTCTTGTGCTCTTTCTGCCAGTCTCCTCTCTCTCTCTCTCTCTCGCTCTCTCTCTCTTTCTCTATCGTTCTATCTATCGTATTCGCATATGTCCGTTATACTGCAGCATACTGCGGTGCAGTTCAGTGCAGTGCGGTGCAGCGCGGTGCAGCGCGGTGCAGCGCGGTGCAGCGCGGTGCAGCGCGGTGCAGCGCGGTGCAGCGCGGTGCAGCGCGGTGCAGCACGATGCAGTGCAGCGCGGTGCAGTGCAGCGCGGTGCAGTGCGGTTCAGCGCGGTGCAGTGCGGTGCAGTTCAGTGCAGTGCGGCGCAGCGCCGGGCGGTGTAGCGCGGTGCAGCGCGGTGCAGTGCAGCGCGGTGCAGTGCAGTGCAGTGTGACTGACAAACAGACACAGTGTGGCGCGATCACCACTGAGTTAGTTCGGCCGTAGCTCACTAGGGGGCGTTGTGGGTGCGCGGCGTCAATTGGCTGTTGGTTGTAATCTGGCATTCAGTGCTCTCGCTGAGTAATTACAGGAATTGAGATTAGATTGCCGACATTGTGTAAATTGTAGGTGTGCCCACCGGTCGATCTGTCGCCAGATTGCCCCGTGGGGGGCGCTGCGTGCGTGTGTGTGAGTGTGTGTGTGAGCGTGTGTGTAGCTGTGACGGTTTTGGCGGTGGAGGGTTGAGTTGAGTGGTGGGATTGGGTGGGTGAGTAAAAACTAAGATGCCCGCTCCAGATTGTTGGTTGGTTGTTGGAGTTTTACGTCCTGGCAACATCTGAGGTCATATGCGGACGGGTACCGACTTGTGACAGCCCGCTCCAGTGGAATGTGGTTCAGGCTCCTCAGGCCTACACGAACCTCGTCTCAGATGGCAGTCATGTCTGAAAGACCAAAGAAGAAAATGCTGTGTAAACTTTACATTTACCCCTGATGTTCGTTTATGTTGTGATATATTTACCCCGTCACTCTGAGTTTTCTGAAATTATTGGTGTATGTAATATTTAATATGTAATATTAATATGTAAATATGTTATATATAATATTGCATATTACATAATACATGTTTTTCAATAATATTACGTATTGTACATTATCAATATTACATATTTCAAAATTTACATATTACATATCACATATCACATAATACATATGATTTATTATTACGTATTACATATTGCATATGACATGTTAATTACATATTTCTTACATATTACATATTACATATTTCATATTAGTTACATATTACATATCACATATTACATGTTACATAATTATTACTATCTTATCAGTTACATATTACATATTACATATTACATATTTATTACATATTACATATTTATTACATATTACATATTTATTACATATTATATATTTATTACATATTACATATTACATTAATACATATTATATATTACTTATTGAAGAAATTAAGAGAAGGATAACAATAGCCCGAACAACATTCTCCAAAATGTATAGAGTGTTAACATCAAGTAAGATATTAATACATACAAGGAAGCGTATTCTTCAGTGTTATGTGTGGTCTACTCTAATGTATGGGGCAGAGACATGGACAATCTCTAAGAAAATGTACACACGTTTAGCAGCATTTGAGATGTGGACTTATCGAAGGATGATGAAAATATCATGGACAAAGAAGATCACCAACAAAGAAGTTCTCAGAAAAATTAAAAATAAGAAAAGCTTGTTTGCCACTATACAGACAAAGAAACTTATTTATTTTGGCCACATCATTCGTCAGAGTTCAATATACCGTATAATTGTTGGAAGGGAAGGTGAATGGCAGCAGAGGGAGAGGAGACCAAGAACATCATGGTTTACAAATATTTCACAGTGGACAGGCTTGAATTATTCACAGTCTATCAGAACAGCACACCATCGGGACAAGTGGAGAACCATTGCATCCAACCCTCGACTAGAGGATGGAACTATTGATTGATTGATTACATATTACACATTACACATTACACATTACACATTACATATTACATATTACATATTACATATATTACATATTACACATTAATACATATTATATATTACTTATTACTTATCCTGTATTACGCATTATGTATTACATATTACGTATTATGTATTACATATGGAATATTACTACTACGTATTGCATATTGCATATTAAATATTATATATGCATAATATATATGTAATATCCCAAATTTAGCTTGTAAGTGTAATACATAGCATATTTGAATATATAATGTGCAAAAACTCACATATAAGGTATGCTATATAGTGTGTAATATATAATGTATAATATGCAATATATAATATAGAATCTGTAATGTATGCAACGTGCACACAAAACCATATCTATACATTTTTCTGTCGGTTTGTCATGAAGAACAGCTACATGATTTGTATGTGAAAGACTGAACTTGCAGGGGATCATTTTAGCTAGCTTACTTTGACTATGTATGGACCCTTGTCAACGTGTTCCTGTGTAACTCCTCTCATTGGCGCTAAATTGACTAGATAATACCCAGTTCACCCAGCGACAACACTTGGCTATTCACAATGCCCCTGTCCCACCCCCCTCCCCCTCAACACACACAACCTATACATACAGCCACCGTCAGAAGTAGGAAGGCAGTGATGGCGGTGGTGTGTGGGTGTGTGGGTGTGTTGGTGTGTTGGTGTGTGGGTGTGTGGGTGTGTGGGTGTGTGGGTGTGTGGGTGGGTGTGTGTGTGGGTGTGTGGTGGGTTGTGGGTGTGGTGTGTGTGTGGGTGTGTGGGTGTGTGTGTGTGTGGGAGTGTGTGTGTGTGGTGGTGTGGGCGTTGAGCGTGGGTGTGTGTGTGAGTGTGGGTGCGTGGGTGGTGGGTTGTGTGTGTGTGGGTGTGGGAGTGTGGGTGTGTGGGTGTGTGGGTTGTGGGTGTGTGGTGTGTGGGTGTGTGGGTGTGTGGGTGTGTGGGTGTGTGGGTGTGTGGGTGTGTGGGTGGGGTTGTGGGTGTGTTGGGTGTGTGGGTGTGTGGGTGTGTGGGTGTGTGGGTGTGTGGGTGTGTGGGTGTGTGGGTGTGTGGGTGTGTGGGTGGGGGGGGAGGGGGTGTCCCCCTCACCAACCATCGCTGACACCAGGCCTTTAAGAGAAAACGTCCCATTCCGTTTGCTGCGGGCCCTGCGATCCACCTTTTCGTTGCCCCGTGCCAGCACCGACACCCAGACATGCGCAGAGCTTTAACGAGTGCTTCCGGTCGAGTGCGCGCGATGAACGATGGGAAATCGTCCGGCAACTATTAGCTGTGGGTAAACACAAAGTGCGCAGTCCCTCCCCTCTCCAACCCTCCCCCTCCCCTCCCCCACTCCCTCCTACCCCCCCAACCCCCAACCCCCAACCCCCTCTCCACTCCCCCACCCTCCCCCTCCCCCATCCTCATCACCCGCCACTCCCCCTTTCCACTCCCCCCTCCCCACTCCCCCGCATCCCCCCCGCCGCCACCCCGACCTGTGGTGCGGGGTTGTAGGTGTGTGTGTGTGGACGGGGGAGGGGGACTGGTAAGAGGGGTGGCCGCTAGGGGGTGTAAAGTATAGGTGGTCAAAGGAGGTATAGCTATGACTAAAAGGCACCCCGGCTTTGCCCTGCAGCCAATTCCCCGGACCTCCATGCATAACTAACCGGGCTGGGTGGACCGCGTCTGGGGACAGTTGTAAAACGCCGGTAGGTGGCGTGGCGACGTCATGCACTCACTCACTCACTTAGAAGTAGCTTTTCCTTTAGATAAAAGATTCACCCCGTACTTGCAGCAGGGGACAACACAGTCTAAATACGGGCGAAAATAGCTTTAGTATGGAACAGGAAGTAGAATTCCTGGTTCCAGTATCCAATGACTGACAACCTATATTGACACAGAGTTGGTGAAATGGGAGAGAATGCAAAAAGAAAAGATGGCAACCATAGAATGTTGTCGATTTGACTTTTAAATCTATTAAAGTACAAGTTTTATTATATTTTTCAAATAAAAATTAACAGATAAATTGGGATATATGTGAAGAATATATTTGGGTTCTTAAATTAAGAATGTATTTGTTCATTTCATTTACCCAGCATCTATATATTTTCCGCTAGCTTTTATATATGGTTGTTCTTCACCCCTATTCAGGCTACTGCAGTATGGGATGAATCTGTTATCTAGCTTCCCTTGGGTCTGTGACCTATGTTGCACACAGCTCATCCAGAATTACACCAGCTGCAATGGTAAAATGAGTTGAGCGCCCGCCTCCCATTCTAGTAGGTCGTGGGATTCGAACTCCCGAGTTCGAAGCCTGACAGAGTCAAACCAGTGACTTAGCAATTTCTTGTCGCTACCTAACCTGGTGTTCAGCATTCCCTTGATAAAGCAAGGAGTAATGGAATGAGGAAGACCGATTGTTTGCGATTGAAATTTATCCTGCTTTATTAAAAAATATACAAAAAGACGCACCATAGAAATCGATTACTGGTTCCTCCCCCTTCTCCCCCTTCTCCCCCTTCTCCTCATGCTCCTCCTTCTCCCCATTCTCCTCCTTTTGACGCCAACACTAATAATTTAATATCTATTCCACTTGTATATAAATTATATAATTCACTGTGGATAAAACTAACTGTAGATTACCCAATCCACTTACAAATATTATTAGCACCATGCTCTTAAATAATCAATGTTTTGAAACCTCAAGTGCATATATAATTATTGGCATATATAATTAAAGAAGAATAGTGAAGACATACAAGAAATGTGGGATGAGGAAAATATAATATCTGGAAAGCCTTACTGTTAAAGACAAAACAATTTCTGTGGTGACAGTCATAGATAGCAATAGGTATTTCATGAGGAAAACCACCATTTTATCACCAACAGTTAAATTGGTGTATACTACCCTACTGGTATGCAGGTATTGCAGGTACTGCAATACCTCAGGGAGTTTGATGCTCCTGCCCTGCAGAGTTGTAAACCACTGCCTTGTGGGACAGGTTCTTGAAAGAACCGAAGGCTAAGGGAGCAAACCCTAAACAGAAAAACATGTCACTGTGGCAGCATTAAGGGCGGTTGATGTATGGAACTCCCAACATTTCCCGACCAGTCACTGCAGGGACAAATAGTTTTGCACCTGTCTGGACATGTTCTTGCCGGTGTGAAACCTCTATTTGCTCCCCAAGAGAGTGCTGCTGGTAACTTGCAAAAGCCCAGCACTTCAACACTTTTGCAGGCAGCTTTCATGAACTGAAAAAAGAATCTCTGGTGGACTGGACACCTCATGAGGATGTCATCAGACAGGCTACCAAAGCAGATCCTCTATTCTCAACTGTCTTCTGGTTACAGAAAGAGAGGGCGCCCAGGTCTCCAGTTCAAGGATACCATCGAGAGAAACCTGAAGCTGAGAGACATTAAGACCGACTCATGGACATCACTCTCACAGCAGAGAGCTAAATGGAGAGCGGCAGTCAAGTAATGAAAGCAGTCTTTGTCACATTGCGACCGACAGCATGATGATGATGATGACTATCCCACCCAGTCACAGTATCCTGACACTGAGCCAATCAGTCCCTTGCCCTATCGTAATAAAGCTGAGTGCCAGGAAGGTAGCGACAAGTATTAATTTTGTAAGTCTTTGGTTTGACTCGGCTGTGGATTATTTCAGCTTGACTCATTCCCGGAAACACACCATTGCAACACTGGCACTAAGCAGACAACATCTTCTCATCTTGTTGGCTGCAATGCCCAGCTTTTAACTTGCATTCCGATGGTTTTGAGTTTCTGTCATTTTCTGAGATAACTATATTATTCGGTTGATCGGAATAATCAACCTTGCTTTCTTTTGAAGTAAATTTGCTTTGAATTGACTATAACTTAGGAGATGTTTGAAGTGAAAACAGGCCAAATTAATTTTGGCATGCCCACTAAAACTCTGACCCCATAGCCTTCACCAGTAACAGGTTCTATTAAATTTACTTAGGAAGTCCTTCAATGCAACAACAATTGTTTAATAAATGCACCAGTATCTAAATTAAATAATAATATTATGTCGAAGCAAATCTATGTGAGTGTTTTTTGCATTTGAAAATTTGACTCTTTTATCAGACTATGCAACTTTTTTTTAACATGGCGGCCAGTCAGCGTCAGATTCAATTTTCTAATCGGCACAGACTGCTTGTTTTGCATGGGACAAAATATCCTACACAAGAAAATCCACGAGTGTTACTGGGCTATAAAACCCCATTTTATACACAATTGATATCAACCAAAATCTCCAATATCCCAAATTTCCGTTTGCCAATCTCTCCCCCCCCCCCTCCCACGTTCTTAAAGTAAGACTGTTACTAATCCCCACGACAACCTGAAGACCCATAGAGCTGGCCACAGTTACACCAAGGTGCTAAATATAAACTACTAATTCTGTTTGTCCTAACCAATTGACTGACTACTCATTTGAATATTCATGCCCCGTGCATGACGTCATTCCTGACAATCTTTATTTTGTACTTAAAGTTGCACCATCTGATGGTTTTTGCATTCTGCATATATATATATTTTTTTTTTCAGAGATAAATGCATTAAGTTGAACATAATATACAATTAAACCTCTCTAACCGACCACCTCCACAGATCGACCACTCCCCTATATCGATCGCTTTATTTGGGTCCGAACAATACCATTGTAAC
Organism: Branchipolynoe longqiensis; assembly: GCA_030323885.1. Lineage (NCBI taxonomy): Eukaryota > Metazoa > Annelida > Polychaeta > Phyllodocida > Polynoidae > Branchipolynoe > Branchipolynoe longqiensis. The sequence continues at coordinate 52,860,796 of CM059199.1, read as the reverse complement.
CATATTCTAACCCCCTAAACCGACCACCTCCTTAAAGCGACCACTTCAAGTCGGTCCCAAGGCCGGTCGATTTAGAGAGGTTTTTTACTGTACTTTGCAACATTTTGAAAATACTTTTTATTTAAAAGCTATAGCTTTGGATGTATTTGGGGTGAAAACAGGCTAATTTAATATTGGTGTGCATATCAAAATTCTGGATAGCATATGCTTCAGCAGTGATAGGTTCTATTATATTGACTTAGTTGTCTTTCTATGAAGTATCAAATGTTTACTGAGAGCAGCAATGTTTATGTTAGATACATAGGCTCAAAGAGTCAAACCTAGGTAAGTGCTTCGGTTTAGAAAAGCTGATGCTTTCATAGGATTATGCAGTTCTAACATTTTGGTGCGCAGGAGTTACAAAGGTATTAAATTCGCTTCAGCCAGACGGGATGGCCGAATGAGTTGAGCGTCCGTCTCCCATTCTGGTAGATCGTGGGATTGTGGGTTTGAACCCTGGTCGAGTCAAACCAATGACTTAACAATTTATATTTGCCGCTTCCTAGCCTGGCACTCGGCATTATTAGGATAGGGCAAGGAGCAGTGGAATGAGGAAGAGCAATCGTCCACGATTGAAATTTCCCCTGCTTAGTGAACTAATCTACCCCAAAAGACAAACTAATGCTAACCCCCCATGAAGTGTTACACACCAATCCAGTCTGAAACCCCAATGTAGTGTGACACCGTCGTGCGGTGTTACACAGTGTGATACATCTATGCAGTGTGATCCATGCATGTAGTATGACAAGAGCAGTGCAGTGTGACACGGACACACATTGTTACATAGTCATGCAGTGTTACTCACAAATGCAGTGCGACAAACCAATGCAGGGTGACACTGTCGTGCAATGTGACACATCCCTGCAGTGTGACAAGGTCGTGACACCCATGCAGTGTGACACACAAGTGCAGTGGGACCTCCCCATGCAGTATGACACAGTCACGCAGTATTGCACAGTCATGCATTGTGACACAGTCTCGGAGTGTTACTCAGTCATGCAGTGTGACTTTCCGATGCAGTGCGACCTTCCAATGCAGTGTGACACTGTCACGTAGTGTGACACACCGATCCAGTGTGACCATTCGACGCAGTGTGACCCGGCCACTGCGAGTGTTTGCTGTGCGTCTCGCCAGATGGCTTCGGGCACCGAGGAGACTGGTAAACAAGGCGTCGACTTCAATTAGGAAACTGGTCATTTTGCCGGATAGTGTGACCAGTTAATGCCATGCTGTACTGACCATAATGACCCCTCTGAACCGGGAGCATACCCCCCCCCCCGCCCGCACCTCCGCCCCCCACACACATACACTCACGCACACCCACATATACACTCACACCCCCGTGCCTCTTACCTCTCACACTCTTCCCCCCCCCCCTACACACCTACACCCACCCATACAGCATCAGCTTCTCTACCCCCCCCCCCCCATACACACCAAACACACCTTCAGGTGCACCCATCCATCCGCATCCTACCCTACACCCTACACACACACACACCCTCAGTTGCTCCCACGCTCTGACAATTTGGACCTGGCGCAGTGGCCGAAATGATAGAGCGCCGGCCTCCCGTGCGGGAGATTGGGGGTTCAATTCCCAGTCGAGTCAAACTAATGACTTACAAAATTGATACGTGTCGCTTCCTAGCTTGGCGCTCGACAGTCTTGCCCTCTCTACGTCAGTCTTAGTGAGGGCAAGGACTGGTTGGCTCAGTGTCAGGATAATGTGACTGGATGGGATATCGCGTCATCGAGCTGGCAGCCTGATTTTCCAGTGGGGCATCACCATGAGTGTGCACTGTCACAAGTCAGTGTTCTCTGTGGTGGAGTGGTTAGAGTGTCTGACATTTTTCTAGGTTGCACTCCTAATCTGAAGGTCGGTGGTTCGATTCCCCGTGCCCCCATCTCTGCCAATTTGGATTTCCACTGCTGTGTATAACTTACAGCGTCATCAAAGGCCAGTTGCTCTCCTACCATGTCTATGTGGGGTGGGAGCTTAAAAATCCCTTGGGTCAGTAAAAGTGTAGGCTCAGGCTTTCTATCAACAAACTGTCTAATGGTGAAAACAAGTCAATTCAGACTTATCCATGATAGACAGTATAAATCTTCAAGGAGGATATGACCTAAGATGTTGCCAGGATATAAAACTCCAACAACCAAAGCAAGCCTAACACATTGGTGGCTTTTTACTCTGAGTATTCTTAGAAAGATGCGGAGGAGATGAGGGGGGGGGGGGGAGGGTAGGGTCACACTTCACAACATGCACCACCGTCAGGAGAATTCCACTATGCTATACTATACAGTATAGTATAATCTTTGGTGCGAGATGTATGGGAGGTGGGAGGGGGGGGGGGAGTCTGGCTCCCAACAATACCCGAAATGCAACCCTACCTCCATGTCTACCATTATCTATTCCGCACATAACACTAAACAGCACTAACAAGCAAAACAGCAAACAATGGCAGACAAGGAGCTACAAACAGAACTGAAGAGGTTAGCACCGACACCGACAGGCACCGCACAGCTGAGCTGGGCATAGTCGACACAAGATGCAAAGGACACCTCACACGGCTTTATTTGTGTGCCATAGGGCTTAATATTCAACATACAGCGGCAATGCACCCACAACGCCACAGTCATAGCAGACAAATAGTCACCGCCCAAGATTCAACAAACACTTGCTGTCCGGACGCCACCTCGTCCACACCTCTTCTATCACCTCTCCGGTTCCAGTCTCCTCCTTGATAGTGTCTTAAAGGGTTCTTACAGGGGGAGCCGGCCAGCATTTCGCCTTCTACCTCTTACTCCATCTGTGTCTCCAGCTCGCCAACTGGTCATCACAGGGCAAGGAGGCACATTCTTTTGACTCAACTCTCCCCACTTCTCTTTCTTCTATACTACCCGTGCTTTTTTTTTCTCCCGGTCTTACTCCTCCCCTTGATCAAGAGAGTTGTTGGCTTGGGTGGGGCCCTTTTCCTTTTTCACTGTTTCGCTTTCCACCTTCTTGCCGTAGATCCCACCTTTCCCCCCTCCCTTTCTCCTAACCCATCGGCGACTGGACACAAGTGCACTGCTAAAATCGGACAGGAGTCAGCTGCTTCCGCTCCAATGACTTGTCATTATTGTTGTAAAGAACCCCCCGCTTCTACAACTTCCCCTTCTGAAGTTTATTCTTCATCCAAAAAACAGACCAATTTACCAGGGCCGTTTTCTAATGCTGCAGTCCTGCAGCCTGTAATCGTCAAGGTTACGAACCACCCTTAAACAAGCAAGCAAGCTCCAACAACCTCATGAAGGTCCAACAAGCTCAGCCTTTTTCTTTGGTTTATATTCATTGCATAGTCCGATGCTTTTGAATTTCTGTATTTTTTCTGAGATAAATATATTAGATCGACCACTGGTATCTACTTTTATTTTAAATGGTAGACTTTTGAGATATTCTCTTGCCAAAACTCTGACCATAGACTTCTGCAGTAACAGGTTCTATTAAATTGACTCAGTATTGCCTTCTACGCAGAAACACATGCTTAATAAGTGCATCAGTATCTAAGTTAGATATGTAAAATCAAATCTAGATAATTGTTTTTGGTTTGAAAATTTGATATTTCATCGGACTGTGCAGCTTTAAGCAGAGGAAAATTCAATCACTCACAATCGGCTTTCCTCATTCCACTGCTTGGTTCCGTATCCTAGCAATGACCGAGTGCAAGGCTAGGTAGCGAGAGGTATGACATTTTAAGTCATCGGTTTGATTTAGTCAGACTTTAAAATCTGGTGTTAGAATCCAATGACCTGACACTTGGCAAGTAGGGTCTCAACTCTTTCGGGTATCCCATCTATTCATATTTGTTAGAAATACCGCGAATAGACCACTTGGAACCGATAAGAATGTCTGTGATCATGGATCGGTCAATATCAAACACCAGATACAATAGTTGGTGGATACGGTCCATGTCTGATGTTAACCGACTCGACTGTCCCCGACTTCAGTCTGGCCAATTCAGTCTCCCACCCAACCTTGGATAATGCTCATAGAAGGTTTGCTTCTTAGCTAACAGGGTCATAGCTCAAAGCTAGCTAGAGTATGACGTCAAGTAGGGAAGAGAGAGGTAAATTCAGATTGGTTACAATTACACTTTGCGAGGAAAAGGTCAACAAATTGACATTGATTTAAATGAGGCTTATTAGTGCTTCCCTGCTGATCTTCAGAATATTACAGATTTTACAGAGGATAGGTCACGTGTGTTGTTTGGCCCGCATATTAACATATTAATTCACCATGAGTGCGCACTGTCACGAGTCGGTACCCGTCCTGCTATAACCTTAGATGTGGCCAGGATATGAAACTCCAACAACCAACCAACTTTTTCTACGCGAATTGGAATATTCCCTCGTCATGCTATGCAAAACCAAAGGTCTTTTACACAACACAGTCTGTCACATAAATAATAACCTTAAATGCTTATATTCGATGTTGATACTTAAGAATATCCAAGGTTGTCGTGGGAGACTGAATCAGCCAGACTGAAGTCGGGGAGAGTCAGGTCAGTTAACACCAGACATGGCCCGTGACCACCAACTATTGTATCTTGTATTTGATATTGACCGATCCAGGTGAAATGCAATGTATCTGGTCCTAACCCAAGACTGCACTTGGAATCTGATGTAACGCAATGATAGAGTAAAGTCCTCCAGGTAAGATTATCCTATATCATTGATAACTCAAAGGTGACCAACCCCAACCTGGATGAATACTCTATTAAAACCAGTACACACACCGGACGCGGTGGCCGAATCGGTAAAGCACAGGCTTCCCGTGCGGAAGGTCAGGAGTTCGAATCTCAGCCGAGTCAAACCAATGATTTATAAAATTGATACTTGTTTCTACCTAGCCTAGCGCTTGGCATTATAATAAGAGAGGACAGGGACTGGCTAGCAGAGTGTCAGGATAATGTGCCAGTGTACACTCATGGTGTCTTTATAGTGCTGCCCCACTGGGTCACATGACCCGATTTCCTCGTCAGCAACATTATCCTGATATTGAGCTCACGACTCCTTGCCCTATCTTAGTCATGCCAAGCGCCAGGCAAGGTATCGACAAGTATCAATTTTGTTAGTCACTGGTTTGACACGACCAGGTTTCAAGCTCACTGGTTGGTACCCATCTTGATATGACATTATGCATTGCTAGCCCATGACTCAGTGTCAGACTAGTGCAGCAGGATACTGGGTCATGGTGCTGTCTGCGTGTGGCATCCCAGTGAGGCAGCATTATGAAGTCGTCACCATTAGGTAGGAATCCAATAATCCAGACCCAAGACAGTAAACAATTGATGCCATTGATTGGGTTGCGGACAAAAGAACTATAAAGTCGTCACCAGTACGTAGGAATCCAATAATCCAAACCCCAGATTGATGCTACTGGTTTGGTTGCGGGGAAAAGAACTCTCTCATCTCAAGCACATACTGGATGATGCTGGAAGAACTGAAGTATCTACCACCAAAGGAAGTATCTACCACCAAACCCAGTTTGTTGTTGCTTGTTTGTTGTTGTTTCACATCCTAGCAAAATCTAAGGTTCTATCAGGACGGGTACCGACTTGTGACAGTGCGCACTCATGGTGACTTTATAGTGTTGCCCCACTGGGAAACCAGGCTGCCAGCACCATTCCCTGATATCCCACTCAGTCCCATTATCCTGACACTGAGCCAACTAGTCCTTGCCCTATTCTAATAATGCCGAGTGAAAGGCTAGGAAGCAACAAGTATAAATGTTTAAGTCATTGGTTTGACTCGACCAGGATTCGAACCCACAAACTCATGGGTTCGGATCTTCCGATCTCCCAAAACAGGAGACGGACGCTCTGCTCATTCGGCCACCCCGTCTGGTCCCACCACCAAACCCAGAGCTGACTACTAGTACTACACAGTACCAGCACACTACACACTCATTGTATTCGTATGCTGGTAATGAAGGTTTTTGAATGCTGCATTTAACATTTTAAATTATCATGAATAATTAAACTGAGTAGAATTAGTTGATCTTCTAGTGAATCACCCCCTCCATCTGCCCACCTAAGCTAATCCCTACCTGACCTGGTGTAATGTGTGGGTGGGAGGGGATGAGGGGTCTGAGTGTGGGGGCCGGGGGGGGGGGGGTTACAGAGAGGACTCTAGGGGAAGGCCCGGTACCGCCCGGGAACAAGCGGCCACTAGTGGTGAAGCGGGGCTCCACCTGGTGGACAATGGAGGCGGCGAGGGGAGAGTAAGTAGTATATAGTCGAGGCTTTAATCCGGGCAACATTAGCTAGCCCGGAGGGAAGGCTTTTCTGTGGTAAGGGCAGGGGGCGGGGAGGGGGGCTGGGGGCAGGTAGGTGGATTAGAATAGAGGTATGGCAGGTGGTGTATGTGTGTGTGTGTGTGTGGGGGGGGGGGTATGGGTGTAAGGCGTGGCGGTAACTAGGTCGAATAGGATAGATTTAGTTAGGCCGACAACAAAACTGATCTAACAGTTCTCACAGGTATGATCAGCAAATCAATGATATTGATGTTCTTTATGTTAATATTGTCATGGTGATGAAAATAGGAAATATTGCGCCTAGAGCGGGACTCGAACCTACATCTCTTTGCATTCTGGGCCAGTGTGCTAACCATTACACCACCTAGGCTCCCTGATGTTTCCACACTACCTGTCTATGCCTACCTGTCTATCCGGCTCCTGGCCTGAGAGGTCAGTGCAGACCTCTACAATACTGTATACAGTAAAACCTCCCTAGCCAACCACCTCCACAGATCGACCACTCCCCTATGGCGATCGCTTTATTTGGGTCCCAAACAATCGCCCATACAATACTGTTGTAACGAAATGGAAAACTCCATAAACCGACCACCTCCCTAAATGGACCATTTAAAGTCGGTCCCATGGTCGGTCGACTTAGAGAGGTTTTACTGTATTTACATAAATCTTTTACACGATTCATATATGAAATTGAAGTGTGAAGTAAATCATGAAATTAAAGTGTACACAATGCAATAAGTAATAAATATGAGGCACATTCAATCATTTTACATTTAAATGCAAGGTTTTACTTCTTTGATCAGGGTTTCCAATTCAATAGATACTACCTAATATCCTTAAAGGCGCTGTCACACATCACCAGATTGGGGGAAATGGACAGAAACCGAACAAAGCCCGGTTTGTGTCCCTACAAGTTTTGAACATGCACAAAACTAGGAATGGATGCCGCCGGACTGACATCTATGGTTCTTGTCTGGTTTGAGTTTGTTTCATCCATTGGTTATCCATTCATGTCCATTTCATGTCCGTTTCATGTCCATTTCATGTCTGTTTCATGTCCGTTCATCCGGTGGCCTTTGACCCGATGTTGCAACACTTTGACACAATTTAATACATTTTGATACTTATCACCACTGGACTAGACAATTCTGTCCGTTACTCAATTCGGCATAGTGTGACAGGCACTTTAAGTTCCTACACATATAACCACTAGTCAGGCTGCTGGCCAAGTTAGCATGTCAATGAAGCACCCTACAAGTTACAACACTAGACAGTACATACACATGCAGATAGGAAATAATAGTCTATCTAATGCAGAATTTCACTGCAATGCAATTCAGAAGCAAAGTATGGCAAGAACCCTATCAAGCTTAGTCATCAGGAATCATGAGTTTGTGGTTTCAAAGTGACCTTGGAGGTGAGAACTTAGCAAGAAGGTCACCGCTGCTGGAACCCACACCCATCTTCCGGTTGTGTAAACACGCCGGGTCACAGCTTCAGTCCTTCCTTAGCAACCAACGGATAATCACCTATAATTCGGAAACTGCCATGCACACTACAGGTTTTACTTTTTGTTTTGGGCTTTATATTACATGAAACAATAAAAGCTTGGTTGATAGGATTAATGTTTATGTAGTCTGACATTTTCTGTAATTCGACAATAATCAGGTCAGACAGTTGACATATTATAAGGTACAAAGCCTGCTAAGAACCGTCAAAAATAATTTACTTTTTTGAATTTGTTATAATTGAATTTCTCTTTACAGATGCACAACTCTACTAATAATAACAGTAATAAAAAAACATTATGTATACTCAATTTGATTAATTCTGTTTAAAACGTATGTAAATATTGTGCTATGTCCGACATTATAATTTATATAGACATTACCTGTATCTCCCTAATGTTAAAATGACATAATTCAGACAATCAAAACTGTATTGCGTAATGTTAAAATGTTAAAATGACATAATTCAGACAATCAAAACTGTATTGCGGTGATATCAGGGATCCCATATTGTACCAATGGGATGAGTCTGTATGGTTGCTCTCTATGGGTGGGTGTGGTTGCTATAGTGGTCTGCATGGTTGTTATAATAAATGGAAATGGTTGCAGTGGTAACTAGGATTGCTCTGGTTGATAGGAATGATTTCAATTGTGAGTGGGCGTGGTTTTTATGATGGTCTGCATGGTTGCTATGTTAGATGGGAATGGTCGCATTGGTGGGTTGGCATGGCTGCTATGATGGTCTGCATGGTTGCTATCGTAGACAAGAATGTTCACAATAGTGAGTGAGCATGGTTGCTATGGTGGTCTGCATGGTTGCTATGGTAGATGAGAATGTTCACAATAGTGAGTGAGCGTGGTTGCTATGGTGGTCTGCATGGTTGCTATGGTAGATGTGAATTTCACAATAGTGAGTGAGCATGGTTGCTATGGTGGTCTGCATGGTTGCTATGGTAGACGAGAATGTTCACAATAGTGAGTGAGCATGGTTGCTATGGTGGTCTGCATGGTTGCTATGGTAGACGAGAATGTTCACAATAGTGAGTGAGCATGGTTGCTATGATGGTCTGCATGGTTGCTATGGTAGATGAGAATGTTCACAATAGTGAGTGAGTGTGGTTGCTATGGTGGTCCGCATGGTTGCTATGGTAGATGAGAATGTTCACAAAGTGAGTGAGCATGGTTGCTATGGTGGTGTGCATGGTTGCTATGGAAGACAAGAATGTTCACAATAGTGAGTGAGCATGGTTGCTATGGTGGTCTGCACGGTTGCTATGGTAGATCAGAATGTTCACAATAGTGAGTGAGCGTGGTTTCTAGGGGGGTCTGCATGCTTGCTATGGTAGATGAGAATGGTAACAATAGTGAGTGAGCATGGTTGCTATGGTGGTCTGCATGGTTGCTATGGTAGACGAGAATGTTCACAATAGTGAGGGAGCATGGTTGCTATGGTGGTCTGCATGGTTGCTATGGTAGATGAGAATGTTCACAATAGTGAGTGAGCGTGGTTGCTATGGTGGTCTGCACGGTTGCTATGGTAGATGTAAATTTCACAATAGTGAGTGAGTGTGGTTGCTATAGTGGTCTGCATGGTTGCTATGGTAGATGAGAATGTTCACAACAGTGAGTGAGCATGGTTGCTATGGTGGTCTGCATGGTTGCTATGGGAGACGAGAATGTTCACAATAGTGAGTGAGCATGGTTGCTATGGTGGTCTGCATGGTTGCTATGGTAGATGAGAATGTTCACAATAGTGAGTGAGCGTGGTTGCTATGGTGGTCTGCATGGTTGCTATGGTAGATGAGAATGTTCACAATAGTGAGTGAGCATGGTTGCTATGGTGGTCTGCATGGTTGCTATGGTAGACGAGAATGTTCACAATAGTGAGTGAGCATGGTTGCTATGGTGGTCTGCATGGTTGCTATGGTAGACGAGAATGTTCACAATAGTGAGTGAGCATGGTTGCTATGATGGTCTGCATGGTTGCAATGGGAGATGAGAATGTTCACAATAGTGAGTGAGCGTGGTTGCTATGGTGGTCTGCATGGTTGCTATGGTAGATGAGAATGTTCACAATAGTGAGTGAGCATGGTTGCTATGGTCGTCTGCATGGTTGCTATGGTAGACAAGAATGTTCACAATAGTGAGGGAGCATGGTTGCTATGGTGGTCTGCACGGTTGCGATGGTAGATGAGAATGTTCACAATAGTGAGTGAGTGTGGTTGCTATGGTGGTCTGCATGGTTGCTATGGTAGATGAGAATTTCACAATAGTGAGTGAGCATGGTTGCTATGGTGGTCTGCATGGTTGCTATGGTAGACGAGAATGTTCACAATAGTGAGTGAGCATGGTTGCTATGGTGGTCTGCATGGTTGCTAAGGTAGATGAGAATGTTCACAATAGTGAGTGAGCGTGGTTGCTATGATGGTTTGCATGGTTGCTATGGTAGACAAGACTGTTCACAATAGTGAGTGAGGGTGGTTGCTATGATGGTCTGCGTGGTTGCTATGGTAGACGAGAATGTTCACAATAGTGAGTGAGCGTGGTTGCTATGGTGGTCTGCATGGTTGCTATGGTAGATGAGAATGTTCACAATAGTGAGTGAGCATGGTTGCTATGGAGGTCTGCATGGTTGCTATGGTAGATGAGAATGTTCACAATAGTGAGTGAGCATGGTTGCTATAGTGGTCTGCATGGTTGCTATGGTAAATGGGAATGGTCACAATAGTGAGTGAGCATGGTTGCTAGGGTGGTCTGCATGGTTGCTATGGTAAATATGAATGGTCACAATAGTGAGTGGGCGTGGTTGCTATGGTGGTCTACATGGTTGCTGTGGTAGATGGGAATGGTTGCAATGGTGAATGCGCGTGGTTGCTTTGGTGGCCTGCATGGTTGCTAGGGTAGATGGGAATGGTTTGACGTGGTTGCTATGGTGGATAAGTCTGGTTTATCTGGCAGTTGGGAATGGTTGCCACAGAAGTGTGCATGGTCGTTAGCGATTTACGTTGTGATATGTGGGCATTTGGAACGTGGCTTTTCAACCAATCCCAAAATACTTTGCGTAGTTTCTATTTAGTGTCTGTGTGACCTGAATACCACGCATCGTGGTACTGTGTGGTGGTGGTGGTGGTTCTGAATGGTGGTGGTTTGTTTGTTTGTTGTTGTTTTACATCCTAGCAACATCTAAGGTCATATCAGGATGGGTACCGACTCGTGACAGTGCGCACTCATGGCAACTTTATAGTGCTGTCCCACTGGGAAACCAGACCGCCGGCACCATGACCTGGTATCCCACTCAGTCACATTATCCTGACACTGAGCACACCAGTCCTTGCCCTATCCTAATAATGCCGAGCGCCTGGCTAGGAACCGACAAGTATAAATTTTAAAGTCATTGGTTTGACTCGACCGGGACTCGAACCCACGACCCCATGATCTACAAGCACAGGAGACGGACGCTCTAACTCATTTGGCCATCCTGTCTGGTCTGAATGGTGGTGGTGTTGTGCTGGTGGTTCTTTATGGATGTGGTTGTGTGTGTGGTGGTTGTGTGTATAGTTGTTGTGTGTGGCACCATTGTGTTCAGTTATGCTTCTGGGTAGAGGTGGTTCTACATTATTGAGTGGTTGTGGAGGTTCCGTATGAATGTGGCAGTTCAATATCTCTGTATGGTTGTTGTAGCTCTCTATGGTTGTGGCGGTTCTGCATAGCTCTGGTGGTTCTGTATAGTGGCAGTATAGTTGGTTCTGGGAGGGTGGAGATTGGGTGGTTCTATATGGTTTGGTGGCAGATTTGTGGTAGTCATGTATGGTTGTTATGGATATGTCTGGGTGTGGGAGATCAGTATGCTTGTGGTAGCTCGGTATGGTTGTGGTGGTTCATTATGGTTGTGGTGGTTCAGTGAGGTGGTTCATTATGGTTGTAGTGGTTCAGTGTGGTGGTTCATTATGGTTGTGATGGTTCAGTGTGGTGGTTCATTATGGTTGTGGCAGTTCATTATGGTTGTGCTGGTTCTGTATGGTTATGGTGGTTGATTATGGGCGTGGTTGTTCAATATGGCTGTGGTGGTTCTGTGTGGTTGTGGTGGTTCTGTGTGGTTGTGGTGGTTCTGTGGGGTTGTGGTGGTTTTGTTGGATTGTGCTGGTTATGTGTGGTTGTGGTGATTCTGTGTGGTTGTAGTGATTCTGTGTGGTTGTGGTGGTTCTGTGTGGTTGTGGTGGTTATGTGTGATTGCAATATGGGTGTTTCTGCTCTGTAGGAAGTTGGGATGATTCATTATGGTTCTGGTCGTTCTGTGTGGTTGTAGTGCTGTACCAATGGGATGAGTATTTATGGTTGCTCTCTATGGGTGGGTGTGGTTGCTATAGTGGTCTGCATTGGTATCATATTATTCTTATTATTCTTATTATCTGTGTGGTTGTGGTGGTTCTATGTGATGCGTGGTGGTTCTGCTCTGTAGGAGGTTGGGGTGATTCATTATGGTTGTGGTGGTTCTGTGTGGTTGTGGTGGTTCTGTGTTGTTGTGGTGGTTCTGTGTGGTTGTTGTGGTTCCGTGTGATTGCGATAGGGATGTTTCTGCTCTGTATGAAGTTGTGGTGATTCATTATGGTTGTGGTGGTTCTGTGTGGTTGTGGTGGTTATGTGCGGTTGTGGTGGTTCTGTGTGGTTGTGGTGGTTCTGTGTGATTGTGACATGCGTGCTTCCGTGGTGTTGGATCTTGGGGTGGTTCTGTGTGGTTGAGGCCTGCGTGTCCATTGATGTTAAGCATAGCCAGTGCATGAGTGTGTTTATCTATTTGTGTACTTGTGTGATGGGGCCTTTTGGTTGTAGGTGGATGTGTTTGTAAGCATTCACCTATATTTGCTTCTGCGCAGTGGATGGGTTCCTCTATCGTTGTGGGATACTTGTCTGTGGTATTGACTGTGCAGTGTGTGCATTAGTGTGCAGTCATTAGCCCAAGTGTAAAATCCCATAAGCACCAATCCAAAAACTTTAATTAAGATGAAAGATTTTTACCTGAAGGTAATTTTAATTCTCACTAATTCCACTTTTCTTTTGATGAAATGGTTCTGGAGCAATGGACAGACAAATAGGAATGTAAAGAAATTAACTTTTTGAAGATTCGATTCCGATGTTTATCTCGATTATTTGGATCGGTGTTTATGGGGTTTTGCGCCTGAACTCCTCATATATATACATATATATATATATATATACATATATATATATATATATATATATATATATATGTGGCTATATAGATGGATTTGTTTGTTGGTTTACGTCCTAGCAACATCTATTGTCATATCAGGATGGGTATTGACTTGTGACAGCGCAAACTCAGTGACTTTGTAGTGCGCCCCACTGGGAGACCAGGCTGGCAACTCATGAGCTGATATCCCACTCAGTCGCATTATCCTGACATTGAGCTAACCAGTCCTTGCGATGTCCTAATAATGCCTAGCGCCTGGCTAGGAAGTGACAAGTATCAATTTTTACGTCATTGGCTTCACTCGACCAGGGTTTGAACCCACAAACCCATGGGTTCGGATCCCCCGATCTCCCCAGACGGACCCTCAACTCATTCGGCCACCCAGCATTCAGCAGTGATAGGGTCTATTAAATTGAGCTAGCCTTCGTTATATGCAGTAATAAATGCTTAATAAATGCACCAATATATTAAGATATGTAGGATCAAATCTAGGTAAAGGCCCTGTCGCACTACGACATAACGATGTCAGCGTAGGGAGAACGTGAAAAACGTCGAACTTCTCGGCGTAGTATGCAAATTTGGGCCAAGTTGAACGTGGATGCAGCGTAGTTGACGAGAGCATAACATCTGTAAAGCGTAGTGATAGCGTCATTCAACGAGAGAGGACAACGTAATGATGCTCACGGAACGTTATGAAAGTTATTCCATCGCCAGAACTACGTTGCTTTACGTTACCTTACGTTACTTACGTCATTAAGCGTTGGCGAAACGCTGAACGTACGGTGGATGTACGTTCAGCGTACGGTCTCCTGATGTTCTCCTGACATTCTCCTGACATTCGCATTATGCCGCGTGGACATTTCCACCGGCTTTAATGTGGGTCAACGTAGTGGAATGTAGTGAGCAGCGTTTGACTAATGTCCGTTTAACATCATTAACATTCACCGAACGTATACAGAATGTACGGCGAACGTAAACCCTTACGTTCGAGTTCAAAACAGGTTCAAAACCTTGACGCGTGCCGACGTAACACGACATAACGTGACGGAGCTCGACGTCAGTCTAATGTCATTCTGACATCATCATAACATAACCCAATGTACATCAACGTAATGACGAAAAGTGACCCCGTCAGGCTTACGTTGGCTCGTTACGTCGTAGTGTGACAGGGGTAATAGTGTCTCGCTTAAACAAATTTGATATTTTCATCAGACTATGTAACCGCAACCCAAGGGCTCTCTTCTTGTTCTTCTTGTTCTTCTTGTTCTTCTTGTTCTTCTTGTTCTTCTTGTTCTTCTTGTTCTTCTTGTTCTTCTTGTTCTTCTTGTTCTTCTTGTTCTTCTTGTTCTTCTTGTTCTTCTTGTTCTTCTTGTTCTTCTTGTTCTTCTTGTTCTTCTTGTTCTTCTTGTTCTTCTTGTTCTTCTTGTTCTTCTTGTTCTTCTTGTTCTTCTTGTTCTTCTTGTTCTTCTTGTTCTTCTTGTTCTTCTTGTTTCTGTTCTTCTGTTCTTCTTGTTCTTCTCGTTCTTCTCGTTCTTCTCGTTCTTCTTGTTCTTCTTGTTCTTCTTGTTCTTCTTGTTCTTCTTGTTCTTCCTGTTCTTCTTGTTCTTATTGTTCCCCTTGTTCTTCTTGTTCTTCTTGTTCTTCATGTTCCTCTTGTTCTTCGTGTTCTTCTTGTTCTTCTTGTTCTTCTTGTTCTTCTTGTTCCTCTTGTTCTTCTTGTTCTTCTTGTTCTTCTTGTTCTTCTTGTTCTTCTTGTTCTTCTTGTTCTTCTTGTTCTTCTTGTTCTTCTTGTTTCTTGTTCTTCTTGTTCTTCTTGTTCTTCTTGTCTTCTTGTTCTTCTTGTTCTTCTTTCTTCTTGTTCTTCTTGTTCTTCTTGTTCTTCTTGTTCTTCTTGTTCTTCTTGTTCTTCTTGTTCTTCTTGTTCTTCTTGTTCTTCTTGTTCTTCTTGTTCTTCTTGTTCTTCTTGTTCTTCTTGTTTTTTTTGTTCTACTTGTTCTTCTTGTCCTTCTTGTTCTTGTTTTTCTTGTTCTTCTTGTTCTTCTAGTTCTTCTTGTTCTTCTTGTCCATCTTGGCCATCTTTGTCTTATTGTTCTTCTAGTTCTTCTTGTTCTTCTTGTCCATCTTGTTCTTTTAGTTCTCTTATTCTTCTTGTTCTTCTGGTTCTTCTTGTTCTTCTTGTCCATCATGTCATTTTTGTTCTTCTTGTTCTTCTTGTTCTTCATGTTCTTCTAATTCTTCTTGTTATTGTAGTTCTTCTTGTTCTTCTTGTTCTTTTTGTTCTTCTTCTCCATCTTGTTCTTCTAGTTCTTCTAGTTCATCTTGTTCGTCTTTTCTTCTTGTTCTTTTTGTTCTTTTTGTTCTTGTTCTTCTTGTTCATCTTGTTCTTCTTGTTCTTCTTGTTCTTCTTGTTCTTCTTGTTCTCTTGTTCTTCTTGTTCTTTTTGTTCTTCTTGTCCATCTTGTCCATCTTGTCCATCTTGTTCTTCGTGTTCTTCTTGTTCTTCTTGTTCTTCTTGTTCTTCTCGTTCTTCTTGTTCTTTTTATTCTTCTTGTTCTTCTTGTTCTTCTTGTTCTTCTTGTTCTTCTTGTTCTTCTTGTTCTTCTTGTTCTTCTTGTTCTTCTTGCTCTTCTTGCTCTTCTTGCTCTTCTTGCTCTTCTTGCTCTTCTTGCTCTTCTTGCTCTTCTTGCTCTTCTTGCTCTTCTTGCTCTTCTCATTCTTCTCATTCAATCTTATTCTTCTTATCCTTCTTATCCTTCTTGTCCTTCTTATCTTATTATTCTTATTCTTCTTATGATTCTTATTATTCTTGTTATTCTTGTTCTTCTTGTTATTCTTGTTATTCTTGTTATTCTTGTTATTCTTGTTATTCTTGTTATTCTTGTTATTCTTCTTATTCTTCTTATTCTTCCTATTCTTCTTATTCTTATTTTTCTTATTTTTCTTATTATTCTTATTTTTCTTATTTTTCTTATTATTCTTATTATTATTCATTACTACCCGTGAGTGTCCTAGTATGAGCTATTTCTTAGATACCGAAATAGCAAACAAAAATCCATCCTGATATCACCACACATGTTGCCAGGACGTAAAACTCCAACAACCAACCAACATCAAACAAATATGCATTAAATAATGAATAACAAGAGCCCCTTTCTGACTCCCTACTGAGTACGTGACCAAAACGCAAACCCTGGTCCTCCTCCCCCGCCCCCCCCCTCCTCACCCCCCCCCCCCACCCCCCGCCAGCCCCGCGTTCATCCCCCACTCCTATACACAGTGCGTTTTTCAATTGCCTCCCCACCCACCGCAAACCGCTATTTGAATTTCTACTTATGCGTCCTTAGCGCCCCGTGCTTCAACGTATACTCACCACGCATGTTCTCACGCATGCGCAGCACACTCCAAGCCCTGCGCGCGCACCTCAACCAGCCCTGGAAACGAAGGAGGTGCGGAAGGAGGGCGGTTAAACCCACTTACCGACCGAAACACAGGGGTGGATGGACAGCACCGAAATAAAACCACAACCACAACCACAACCACAACCACATACACGTCCACACCCACCCACCGGCCCCCGTTAGTTATCAATTTGCTTAGAGCTTTAATTTGATATGTGGCGCAGTATGGGAATGTGTGGGTGATAAAGGTGACATGGAAAAGTGTTTATTCATTTGGGGGCTTGCTGATGATGGGCACCCCCGGCCTTTCAGCGTTATACATTGCCTATACCTGTATACATGTGTACACCACACACACGGTCCCACACACTCAGACTTTCACAAGTGACTACTACTAGTACTAGTACTAGTACTAGTACTAGTACCACTGCTGCAGCAACGCCCGCCAGGAGGCGAGTTGGTGAAAAGTGCACACACACGTCGCGCGTTTGGAGGTTAGATACAGAGGCCCGACGCAGTTTGCACAAACCGCGCCAACCCTGAGCCTGCCTGGTTACAGCTTATGGGGCTGTCACACTATGATATTTCTCTCCAACACGCGTCGACGTATGTCATTTTTTGCCGAAATGTCGGGAAACGTTGGGAAACGTTAGGGGGACGTTATGCGAACGTCGGTAAATGTCGGTACACTATCCTGGACATTGACAGTCGCCGGAGGACGTCGGCGAGCGTAGCAGGTCGCTAGATGTTTTAGGCATGTAAAAAAACAACAACGACCGACAGCGCACGCAAATTTATGGGTAAGGACGTTACAAGGACATTAGGCGGATGTCAAAATGCGCCCAAAGTGCGTTAGAAGAACGCTGGCAGGATGTTGCATAACGTCGATTGACGTTGATATTGTGTTGATATTGTTTTAAATGATTGGGTGCGTCCGGTCAGCGCGTCCGTAACGTTTGCTGGACGTGTGCCTAACGTGTAGTGGGCACCCTGTCAGCATTCGGGGAGCGTTTCTCAATACTTTGGACATTGTGTCGGCGTGTACGGCGTTCCTTTAACGTTGGGGGGCGTGCTGATTGCGTTATGATAGCATTCTGATAGCGTTCTGCTAGCGTTTTGTGAACGATTATGGAACGGTTAGCGAACGCGTCGTCAGCTCACACAGCTTGAGTATATAAAGGCGCAACATTGACGTAACGCTCTCCACACGCCACGCGCCCCCCTCCCCTCCCCCCCCCCCCCCGTCATTGTGACAACCTGACAATTCCAAATTGTTTTTGTTTTGCTGAAACGTCGACCCCCGTTGGCCGTGCGTTAACAACAAGCTACTCACACGCTGCACCAACGTCCAATTTCCCCATATTTCCCCTAAAAGTTTAACGTTTCTCGACGCTTTAATTTTATTTTCAACGCTGACAGGCCACCGGAAAAAGCGTTGTAGTGTGACAGCCCCATTACAGCTTACAGCTTACAGCCTGCAACTGACAGCTCATAACTCACATCTTACAGCCTGCATCTCACAACTGACAGCTCACAGCTTACAGCCTGCAACTCACAGCTCATAACTCACAGCTCACAGCTTACAGTTTACAGCCTACAACTCACAGTGCACAGCCTGCAACTCACAGCTCACAGCGCATAGCTCAGAGCTCACAGTTTATAGCATACAGCTCACAACTCACAGCTTACAACCTGCAACTCACAGCTCACAGCTTACAGCTTACAGCCTGCAACTCACAGCTCACGGCTTAAAGCCTGCAACTCACGGCTCACAGCTTACAGTTTATGGCATACAGCTCACAACCTACAGCTTACAACTCACAGTATACAGCTTACAGTTTATAGCATAGAACTCACATCATACAGGTAACAGCTTACAGTTTACAACCTCCAGCCTACAGCTTACAGCTTACAGCTTGTAGCTCACAACTTCCAGGTTACAGGTTACAGTTTACAGTCTGCAGGTTACAGCTTACAGCTTACAGCTCAAGCTTAAAACTCACAGATCAGAGCTTACAGCTTAGAGCTCACTGCTTACAGCTTGCAGCTTATGGCTTACAGCTCACAGCTTGCAACTCACAGCTCATTGCTTACAGCTTGCAGCTTAAAGCTTACAGCTCACAGCTTACAGTTTACAGCTTACAGTTCAATGCTTACAGCTCGCAACATACAGCTCACTGCCTCCAGTTTGCGGCTTACAGCTCACAGCCTGCAGCTTGCAGCTTACAGCTCACAACTCACAGCTTTCAGCTTGCAGCTTACAGCTCACTGCTTGCAGCTTACAGCTCACAGCTCACAACAGACAGCTTACTTCTTACAGCTCACAGCTCACTGCTTACAGCTCACTGCTTACAGCTTACAGCTCACTGCTTACTGCTTACAGCTCACAGCTTACAACTCACTGCTTACAGCTTGCAGCGTACGGCTCACAGCTTGCAGCTCACTGATTACAGCTCACAACTTGCAGCTCATAGCTCACAGCTCACAGCTCGCCACTACAGCTTACATGGTGTGTGGGAGAGAATGGAGACTTACATCAACATGCAGCAGTTATGACGAGTTATGGCGAGTCCACCTCCTCATCCCCACCCTCACCCCCACCGCCACCCCCACCCTCATCGTCCACCCACCACGCCCCGCCCATCACCCCTCACCCCTACCCCATTTCCATTCATCATTCTTCCATCCATCCCCCCACCCATCCTCTCAACCCACAACCTAATCACCCACTCCCACTTCCACCCCCATCCCCACCCCACCCCCACCCCATCAGCCATCCCCCATCACCTATCCAATCACCCCCACCCCCAACCCTCATCTCCCACCCCTCACTCGACCCAACCATCCATCCCAACCACCACACCCCAACCTCCACCACCCACACCCACACCCACATTCCAACCCCCACCACATCTACCCACTCCATCCCACCTGTTCCACCCCCACATTTCACACCGCCGAGCATAAAGGGCGCATTCCATATACGCGTAATGCGTAATGCGTTATGCGTTACGCGTTATGCGTTATGCGAATGCCAGCATTCCATATACGCGTAATGCGTAATGCGTTATGTGGCGCACGACTGGCTATATTTAAAAAATAAAAATAAACAATTATTCTCCATACTGCTCTGTATGTGACCAAATATTGCATGTATATCTATGTAACTTTTTGTATGTCACATGGGGGTTCCTACCTTTATTATAACCAAATTATAGATAAGTATTCATATTTCTGTGCATATGGTAGCATTTTTAGCTTTCCCCTAACCCTATGTCTCCCTGGTGCCCAGCTCACCATGTGTTTCCAATTAGCACCCCTCTGACTCAGGTTTCTATTCACATCCAGCTTGACGCATAACGCATTACGCACCGATCGCTACAGGGACCGATCGGGATAATGAATTTCTGACGCATTCGCATTCGCATTACGCATTACGCGTGTATGGAATGTAGCTCATAGGTTTCAAGGCGTTTCGATTTTTTGTTGCATTCGCATTCGCATTCGCATTACGCATTACGCGTATATGGAATGCGCCCTTAAGTCCACTAAATGTCGTATGGTGTCATTACATAACGATGACAGCAGACGATAAACACACACACTTATAAATACATCCTAAACGTTGACAACACTTTCATAATTAAGTATTCCATCTATGTTTGAGCGTTTTCAGTGAAACAAAATTTAATGACACTTTTTTTTTAGTGGAATCATTTGGAGAAAAGAAAGATAAAAAACGACATTTGCCCACGGCAGACGACAACGCGTGTTAAATGCGCTCGTGACCTGGTTAATGCCCGCCGGTATGACCTCTGGTCTTCTTTCACGGAGCGATGAGCCAATATTTGATACTGGGGAGGGGTGCTGTTGAGTTATGAAGTTAGACAGGGCTCACATACAAGGGTTCTCCCGTCAACCACATCTAAAAATAGATCTAAAAATATTGCTGCCCCATCCTCGAATACTAGGATCCAATATCCCACTCAGTCACATTATCCTGAATACTGAGCCAACCAGTCCTTTCTTGTCATGTCCTTGTAATGCTGAGCGCCAGACAAGTATCAGGTTTTTAGAGTTTTGTTTGTTTGTTGTTGTTTTACTTCCTAGCAAGATCTAAGGTGATATCAGGACGGGTACCAACTTGTGACAGTGCTGTCCCACTTGGAGACCAGGCCGCAAGCACCATGACGTGATATCCCACTCAGTCACATTATCCTGACACTGAGCCAACAAGGGGTTTTGTTAGAGCTGCATAGTCTGATGAAAGCATCGAATTTACTAACTCAAAATATTTACCTAGATTTGATATTCCATATTCAACATAGATACTGGTGCACTTATTAAGTGTTCATTGCTCTATTGAAAGGAATACCAAGTCAATTTAATAGAACCGGTTACCGCCGAAGCTGATGGGGGTCAGAGTTTTGACAATCATGCCCAAATTAATTTAGGCATTTCTACGCTTCAAATATCTCCGAAGCTAGCCATTTTAAAGCAAAGTTACTTCGAAATAAAGTAAGGAAGATTGAAACGATCAACCTAATATATTTATCTCAGAAAATGATGGAAACTCAAAAACCATTGTACAGTACAACCCCGTTAAACCAAGCTCGGTTAAACCAAACGATGGTGTTAATCCAAACTTTTTTCGGCCGCCCGGCAAAATACTACCATTTATCATCTTAAAAAGTTGGTTAAACCAAAGTCGGTTAATCCAAATTATCGGTTAATCCAAACAAAATTGTCGGACCCCAGGCCACTCCGGTATGGTTAAACCAAACTTTCATATGGTTATAAGCTCATCTGAGACCCCACATACTTTTTTATATGATAAATGGTAGTATTTTGCTGGGCCACCGAAAAAAAGTTTAGATTAACCTATCGTTTGGGTTAACCTAGCTTGGTTTAACGGGGGTATACTGTATACACATAAAAACAATAATCAAAGTGTCCACATACATTGTATATTACATGTGCAATACCCGCTTATTCAAAGTCAAAGTCAAAGCCAAAGTTTGGTTAAACCAATGATCGGTTAATCCAAACAAATTTCTAGAGTCCCTTCAAGTTTGGTTTAACGAGGTTATACTGTACTATGTAACTTTTAGGCTTCGGGTTGTGCTCAACCCGGGATTGCTCCTGTAAACTTTGTTGCTGCACGCGATGCGCATGCGTCACCCAGTCGGCCACCCCCTGTCCGGCATCCATGGAGATGGACAGTGAGTAAATAGATAATATGTGATACTAGACATCTCGTGCAATGCATCAAAATAGAGCACGGACGTACATAGCATTTCTAACCGTCTTCTAGTACTAGTCTGTATGGGTGTATGGGAGGTGTGTGAGTGTGGGCGTAGAAGTGTGAATACATAGTTATATGCGAGTGCGCATGGGTGTGAGTGAATGTGTGCTTGTGTAGGTGTGTGTGGGTGCGTAGGTGTGTGGCTGCATTGGTTGCGTGTGTAAGAATTTGTATGAATGCACGTTGGTGAGGTGGTTGTGTGGATGTGTTGGGTGTGTAGGAGTGTGGGTGCGTGGTTTGCCTGTGTAAGAGTGTGTGTGAGTGCATGTCGGTGTGGTGGTGAATATGTAGTTGTGTGGGTGTGTGGGGTGTGTAGGAGTGTATGTGCGTGGTTTGTATGTGTAAGAGTGTGTGTGAGTGCATATGGGTGTGGCTCTGTGTGGGTGTGTATCCATCAGTATATGTGTGTGCGTGGTTTGTCTGTGTCAGAGGGTGTGTGAATGCATGTGGGTGTGACTCTATGTGTGTGTGGGTATCAGGGTCTGTGTGTGCGTGGTTTGCCCATGTAAGAGTGTGTGTTAGTGCATGTGCGTGTGGCTCCAGGTGTGTGTGTGTATCAGTGTCACGTGTGTGTGGTTTGCTGTGTAAGTGTCTGTGTGAGTGCATGTGAGTGCATCTGTTTGGGTGTGGGTGTGTGTGTATTCAGTATCTGTGTGTGTATGGTTTGCCTGTGTCAGAGGGTGTGTGAGTGCATGTGGGTGTGGCTCTGTGTCAGTGTGGGTGTATCAGTGTCTGTGTGCGCATGGTTTGCCCATGTAAGAGTGTGTGTTAGTTCATGTGGGTGTGGCTCCATGCGTGTGTGTGTCAGTGTCACGTGTGTGCGTGGTTTGCTGTGTAAGTGTCTGTGTGACTGCATGTGTGTGTGGCTCTGTGTGGGTGCGTGTGTGTATCAGTGTCTGTGTGTGCATGGTTTGCCCGTGAAAGAGTGTGTGTGAGTGCATGTGGGTGTGGCTCCATGCGTGTGTGTGTCAGTGTATGTGTGTGTGTGTTTCACTTTCAGTGTCAAGTCTTTGCGTGGCTTGCCTGTGTAAGAGGGTGTGTGCGTGTGGCTCTGTGTGTGGGTGCGTGTGTATCAGTGTATGTGCATGGTTTGCCCATGTAAGCGTGTGTGTGAGTGCATGTGGGTGTGGCTTCATGTGGGCATGTGTGTATCAGTGTCATGTGTGTGCGTGGTTTGCCTTTGTAAGAGGGTGTGTGAGTGCATATGGGTGTGGCTCTGTGCGAGTGCGTGGGTATCAGTGTCTGTGTGTGCATGGTTTGCCTGTGCAAGAGTGGGTGTGAGTGCATGTGGTGTGGCTCCATGTGGGTGTGTGTATCAGTGAATGTGTTCATAGTTTGCCTGTGAAAGAGTGGGTGTGACTGCATGTGGGTGTGGCTCCGTGTGGGTGCGTGTGTATCAGTGTCTGTGTGTGTGGTTTGCCTGTGTAAGAGTGTGTGTGAGTGCATGTGGGTGTGGCTCTGTGTGAGTGCATGTATGTCAGTGTCTGTGTGTGAGAACTTTGCCTGTATAAGATTGTGTGTGAGTGCATGTGGGTGTGGCTCCGTGTGTGCACGTGTGTGTCAGTGTCTGTGTGTGAGAACTTTGCCTGTATAAGAGTGTGTGTGAGTGCATGTGGGTGTGGCTCTGTGTGCACGCGGGTGTGTCAGTGTATGTGTGTGAGCGTGGGTTACGGCGGGGCATGCGCGTAACCTCTGACCCATCCAATAAATCTAAGGTATCATGAAAGATCAACCCCTCATTCGAGCCAGTGTCCGCCCCAGGCATCCAGTATCCTCCAAATTCAATCAATGAGCGGGAAAACCCAAGATCAAATTTCCTTGATTTTTCTGCTTGCTTTTCTTTCTTTTTTCTCCCTTTGGTAGTAGCTTTCTCCTTCTGGATTCAACAGACACTCACCCATCAGTTTGTCCATTATATTATAATATACGGCCGGCAGGCCAAAGCATCTCATTATCCTCAGCTTTTGCCACTTCCTAGCCAGGCGCTGGGCATTATTAGGATAGGGCAAGTGCACACTGTCACTAGTTGGTACCCATCCTGATATGACCTTACATGTTGCCAGGACATAAAACTCCTACAACCAACCAAATATTTTCCTCAATGTTTAACTGGGTCAATACACGATTTCTGTGACGCATGTGCAGAGGGTAATCCAGACTGGACTTCTAGGTCACAGCATCTGTGGAGAGGCAATTGAGGCCTCTGTTAACACTGGCTTCATATTGAGCAACTGACACAATCATTTCGACACAAATATGGATTTATAGAGAAAACATACTTAACATTTTTTAATCATTTTTGATAATTATCGCTGTGTCCTATTGATTGATTGATTGAAAAGCTTGATCGTCAGTGTAAAACAACACAGTGACACACTGTCGACCCACAACACAAGTGTCGTTGCCTATCACCAGGTGTCATACTAGTCACGGAAATTGTGTATTGAATACAGATCCAGCCTGATCACAATGGCTGCTGACTAGCTGACCTATTTTATTACAACTGTGTAATCCAATGAAAGTGTTTGTTTCTTTGCTGTTGTTTTATGTCCTAGCAACATCCAAGGTCATATCAGGACAGGTAGGGCCGCTACCGACTTGTGACATTGCGCACTCATAGCGACTTTGTAGGGCTGAACTTACTGAGAAACGAGGCTGTTGGCACCATGACCTGATATACCACTCAGTCACCTTACCCTGAATCTCTGCTAACCAGTCCTTGTCATATCGTATTAATGTCGAGTGCCAGGCTAGGTAACGGCAAGTTTCAATTTTCTAAGTCATTGGTTTGACTAGGCTGGGATTCACACTCCCCACCTTCCGCACAGGAAGACTTCACTCTACCGATTCGGCCACCCTGTCCGGTTCCAATGTAACTGCCATCGGGGTGATGAAAATGGGAAATTTGCGCCTAGAGATTTTGGAACCGACATTCCAATGACTTTAAAATTGATACTTGTTGCTTCCTAGCCTGGTGCTCGGCATTAATAGGATAGTGCAAGGACTGGTTAGCTCAGTATCAGGATAATGTGACTGACTGGGATATCGGGTCATGGTGCCAGCACTCTGATTTCCCAGTCGGGCATCACTATAAAGTCACCACGAGTGTGCCCTGTCACAAATCAGTATCCATCCTGATATGACCTTAGATGTTGCTAGGACGTGTAACAACAACAAACAAACAAACATCTTGACATTCTGGGGCTAGCATGCCAACAATTACACTAGCTAGGCTCTCTGGTGCAATCACCCTACCCACGCCTATCTGTCTATGTTGCTCCTTGCATGAAGGGTGATTGTCTGGTAGATTTATACTGCCTATCATGGATATGTCTGAATAGACTTGTTTTCACCATTAGACAGTTTGTCAACAGAAAGACCGAGCCTACACTTTTACCAACCCAAGGGACTTTTAACCTCCCACACCACATAGACATGGTATGAGAGCAACATGCCTTTGATGGCACTGTAAGTTATACACAGCGGTGGAAATCCAAATTGGCAGAGGTGGGGGGCATGGGGAATCGAACCACTGACCTTCAGATTAGGAGTCTGACCTAGAAAAAAGTCAGACACTCTAACCACTCCGCCAGAGAGAACAGCAGTAATAGGTAGTGTCTATCATATTGATGTTCTGATTGTATCAATGATGTCACTTTGAAATAGTGTTTGTCACAGTGGGTGTCACTTTTTAATAGTGGTTCCGTAATGGTGCTTGGCAACCAACATCACAAATACTACAACAGGTCGGCTGTTGGCAGTTATTTTGCTAACATCTGGGATTGACTTAACTTACATAGAAAAACGACGGAGCAGACGACTGACATTGTGAGGAAACCATCCTTTATTCACTCTTCCACTCATAAATACCAGTCACCTCTTGAGCATCGGGTTCAGTGAGTGTATGTGACTGGTATCCATGGAGAGGCGATGATTGTCGTCTGTGTGCTCGACTACACAAGGAAAACACGTGTTGTTTCGGCGGGAAACAGGTGGGTGTTGACTCAAGGTATGCAGTTGGTCAGGCCGTGTTGGTCCTCTCACCAAGTCCATTATGTCGTCTGCTCTGAGTAAATGTTGTCTGCTGCTGAGGCAACTCACAGTAATGTGGAATTTATTACTAAAGTAAAGCTTGTTTTATTTAATGACGCCTCTAGAGCACATTGATTTTCATGTCATCGGCTATTGGACGTCAAACATATGATCATTCTCACATATTTCTTTGGAAGAAACCCGCTGCCGCCACATAGGCTACTCTTTCCGATAAGCAGCTAGGGGTCTTTTATATGCACTTTCCCACAGATAGGACATCACATACCATAGTCTTTGATAAACCAGTTGTGAACCACTGGTTGTAATGGAAAATAGCCCAAACTGCAAATGGGTCCACTGAGCAGGATCGATAGGATGACTAACGCCTTCACAAGTGGACACGCTACCACCTGAGCTACATCCCACTCCTCTGGATTTCATTACACATACATTGCTGATTTGGTATCAGGATGTCTACAACAGCTTATATTCCCTGGGCCTATATGTATGTGTCCGGGTTAGCGGTCGTAACCCTGCGTCATGCGGATTTCCCGGGTTAGCGGCGAAAACTGCGTATGTATGTGTCGGGGTTAAACTAACTCGGCAAGCGTAAAGTCACCTGCACTAACCCCAAGCGAAAGGAGGGTTAAAGGTGGGGTTAGGCACCGATTATGACCAAATCTATTGAATCTGATCATATTTAACAGAATTACAAACTCAAATCGTGAAATTTCATTAAATTAACCCTAAATTCGAAGCAATATTAACGTAGCAGCTACATCGGTGGCGTTATTCATATTGTCCAATCGACGAATGTAAAGTAAACAAATCGCCGGCTCCGCAGCGACGTCGATATCCATACTGTCTAACATCAAATAAAAATGGCTGCCGCCGTCGCCGCCGAATCAGCGGCTATATATTAGGCCCAAATCTATTCAATGCTATCATATTTAACAGAGTTACATAGTCAAATCGTGAAATTTAATTAAATTAACCCTAAATTCGAAGCATTATTAACGTAGCAGCTATATTGGCAGCATTATTCATATTGTCCAATCGACGAATGTAAACACGCACACAAGGGTTCCCCAAATCTATAAATAACTGAAACGTTAACTAACCCGGGCCCGCTTTGGACACATACATCTGCCGTGACACATTTGGAACACCGGGTTTAGATAACCCGGGACCCTCCTTTAACCCTGGTACGGTTAAAAATTGGCTCATACATATGGGCCCAGGTTGTCACCCGTCCAAGTACTGATTAGGCTCAGCATTGCTTGCAATTGTGTAATTCAATGGTTGGTAATTGTTGTTGCATATATTTTTGAATAATTATACTAGGTTGACCATTATAACCTACTCTACTTCAGTTCGGAGTTATCTTGGTGATTAATGGCTAACTTTGTAGATATTTAAAGTTGCATAGTCCGATGATTTTGAGTTTTTGTCATTTTCTTATATAAATATATTAGGTTGATCGCTATTATTTACCTTAGTTAAAGTTGCATAGTCCGATGGTTTTGAGTTTCTGTAATTTTTCTGAGATAAATATATTAGATCAATCACTAGTATCTACTTTACATTAGCTTAAAGTTACTTTTATTTTAAATGGTAAACTTTTGAGATATTTGAAGCGCAAACAAGGAAAATTAGTTTTGGCAAGCTTGCCAAAGCTCTGACACCATAGCGCTCTACAGTAGCATGTTCTATTAAATTGACTCAGTATTCCTTTCTGTGCAGAATCAAATGTTCAATAAGTGCATCAGTATCTAAGTTAGATATGTAAAGATCAAATCTAGATAATTGTTTTGGTTGTGAACATTTCATATTTCATCGGACTATGCAACTTTCAGTTTGAAGTAAATTTGCTTTAAAACGACTAACTTACGATATAATTGAAGTGAAAACATCCTAAATTAATGTCGGCATGCTTGTCAAAACGCTGACCCATCAGAGCTCAGTAATAACAGGTTTGATTAAATTGACTTACATTGCAGCAACACATTTAAGAAATGCATCAGTGTCTAAGTTGGATGTGTAAGTTCAAATCTAGATAAGTGTTTTGCTTTTGGAAATTTAATGCTTTTATCCGACTATACAATTTTAAGGTGAAAACATGCAAAATAATTTGTTCATGCACACCGAGTCTAAGCCAAACGCAGTGAACTATTGCTACGTTATCTAGGTCACACCACTGCCTCTCAAAGTTGATTAATTGATTAATTGGATACGGAAACCAGAGAACCTTTGATATTCCTGAAGGGGGAAACCTCAAAGAAATAATTAATGATTTTATTGGTAAATCAATTGGAAATATACGTCCAAATTTAAAAAGGGATTTTGATTTAGAAAATATTATGGTTACACCTGATTATGTAACTTTAACTGCAGTGATTGGACAAGAACCAGTGGCCGTATTAAAGCCACATGGTCCACTTGAAGGATGAACTTTTCAAAACCAAAATACTTGCATAGATTAAATTTTACTCTTACCTATCCAACATGGACAGTGATGTACTCATTAAAAATGCTTTGATGCACAAAAAGGAATACTAGGTTTAATTGAACCTGTCACAGCTGAACCCTAAAGCTAAGATTCCTTACACGCGGTATTCGGTATGCGGTATGCGAATGCGGATGCTGCAAAAAATCGAAACGCCTTGAAGTCAATGGGCTATATCCCTTACATGCGGTATGTGAATGCGAATGCGGCAAAAAATTGAAACGCCTTGAAGTCAATGGGCTACATCCCTTACATGCGGTATGTGAATGCGAATGCGACAACTCGATCGGTCCCTGTAGCGATCGGTGTGGCATGCGGCATGCGGTATGCGAATAGAAACCTCAGTCGCACGTGTCCATTTGTTTTAGACTAGGAGAGGTGACTGATCATTACGGAATGGTCACACACAGGGGTGCTGAGTGGAAACATATGGTGGTGGTGGTGGTGGGGAGACGCTTGCCACTTACCGCGTAGAAGGAATCCTCCCATTCGCATACCGCATACCACATACCGCATACCGCATACCGTGTATAAGGAATCTTAGCTTTATGCTGTCAAGCATTTCGATGTGCACACAATAATTATTTTATTATGTTTACACTCCAATTATCACCAAAGGTTATCCCCCTTTAAAAAAAAACTAAAGTTACTTCAAACTAAATTTAAATTAGTGTTATCAACCTGATTTATTCATCTAGAAAAGAACATGGAGACACTCAAAACCGTTTGATTGTTCTACTTTAATAACTGTGCTGACTGAGACGGTCGGTGGTCTACCTGTATAATTTACATTGCATGTCGTCTGCTATTATAACGGACGCAGACGACACCTAGTGGCCGACTATAACGTCCTATAGAATCTAGACGCGCCGAGGAATGGCCATATATGGGCAAAGCTTGGTGAGAAGAGTCGCAATAGGAAATGGGCAATGGCCATCTTGGTATAAGAAGGTTGTGTGTGGGGGGGGGGGGGGCGAAAGGGAAGTGTTTCAGGCGTTGACCGGTAGAACCGTGAATTATAATCACCATATATATATAGCTCAGCGGAGCTCGCTTGGGATTTTCAAGTGGTACGCAGACTTTTTCGGCAATTGAATAAAACGCTATACTATATAGAGCGTACACGCATTTACATCATATATTTTAACAAATTTAAATATATTTGTAATCTCAGGTGGTACGGAGCTGCGTACCTGCAAATATGGAAGCTAGGCCTCTGTAGAGTAATAATACGCGCCAACTTCTTTATCGCTTCGTGCAATGCACATGTAATCGGGGATGATAATAAATTAAAGTCACCTCAGACAAAAAGAACAGAGCGGAAGTCGGAAGTCTGACTTCCGGTGAAATGTGTGTGACTAAGCCTATGAGCGGCTGGCTGTATGCTTTCTCATGCGATAAACAACAGAACCCAGCGAAACACTCTGAAATAGTTCACCCATGTGTAATCAATAAACACTTTGTAGTGGAGAAGTCAGGGAGGGATGAAGAGGTAACTGCATGTTGCATTCAGATTTGTTTGTTTGTTGTTTTACGTCCAAGCAACATCTAACGTCATATCAGGACGGGTACCGATTTGTGACAGTGCGCACTCATGGCGACTTTATAGTGTTGTTCCACTGGGAAACGAGGCCGCCGGCACCATGACATGATATCCCACTCAGTCACATTATCTTGACACTGAACCAACCAGTCCTTGACCTATCCTCATAATGCCGGGCGCCAGGCTAGGAAGCAACACATATCAATTTTTAAGTCATTGGTTTGACTCGAGCAGGGTTCGAACGCACGAGCCCACGATCTACCAGCACGGGAGACGGACGATCTAACTCATTCGGCCATCCCGTCTGGCCTGTTGCATTCAGATGACTGCACTGAAATGTGGCCAGTAAACAGTGCATGGTTTCTGTTGCATTTGATTGGCTTTTTAGTTTATTGGAGTTTACATCCTAGCAACATCTAAGATCACATCGGTAAGACTAACAGTACCGAGTTGCTACAGTGTACATGGCTGGTGACCTTCTACTGCTGCCCCACCGGGATATCAATCAATCCATCAGCACCTGGATGTGATATCCATCTCAGTCAATGATAACCAGTCATAGCCTCACCCTCATATAGCCGAGCTGTAGGCAAGTTAAAGCTGCATTGTCCGATAAAAGCATCACATTTTCGAAACCAAAACAATTATCTAGATTTGATTCTAGATATCTAATTTAGGTACTGACACACTTATTCAGCATGCGTTGCCACATAGAAGGGAATGCTGAGTCAATTTAATAGAATCTGTTACTGCTGAAGCCTATGGCGTGCTTGCCAAAACCAATTTTGCATGTTTGAACTTCAAATATCTCCAAAGTTAGCCATCTAGAATGAAAGTTGCTTCAAACTAAAGTATGGTAGATTATACCCATCAACCTAATATAGTTATCTCAGAAAATGGCAGAAACGCAAAACTATCGGACTGTACAACTTTAAGCGAGAAGTATCAATTTTTTTTTAACTCTTTGGTTTGCCTCGACTGGGGACTGATCCCACGACCTCTGAGCAGGCGCTCCATCCACTTGACCATCCTAGGAGGTGCCGGATTCAAATCAGTGACCGGGCGTGGTGGCCGAATAAGTAGAGCATGGGCTTCATGTGCAGGAGATCGGAAATTTGGTTCCTGGTCGAGTCAAACCAATGACTTATAAAATTGATACTTGTCGCTTCCTAGCCTGCTGCACGGCATTAATAGGATAGGACAAGGACTGGTTAGCTCAGTGTCAGGATAACATAACTAAGTGGAATATTGGATCATGGTGATGGCGGCCTGATTTCCCAGTGGAGTCGCACTATAAAGTCACCATGATTGCACACTGTCACAAGGCAGTACCTGTCCTGATATGACCTAAGATGTTGCCAGGACATAAAACTCCCAACAACCAACCAACAATCGAAAGCATTGGGCCTTCACGTTGTAGAAGACCTTGATTTTTGTGACCTTGGAATGCGCAGCTTTTGTGCGCATCGGTTTGACTTTTGGTTGTAATGCCTTGTACACACCACTGCCATCTGCCTGCGTAACTCAATACGCTGCCGTGAGGGGGCGCCACCGCCGGCCGAGCGCTAGTTAGCGACAGTCACTCGGGTAACCTAAACTAGGGGTTATTAAAGGCAGTGTTGGCAAACTGGAGGTTGTGGCGACTGAAGGTGTTCAGTCAGACGCGGGCTGGATGGGGAGGGGGGGGGGGGGGACAATTGAGCGGTAGGGGGAGAGGGAATACAGGATAGGGTGAGGCGGGAAGGAGGGACAAGGGGGAAAGCAGGGGAGGAGGGGGCAGGAGGGGGAGGAGTGCCAACTTATCTGCGCATCCCAGAATGGACCGCATCCGCTCTGCTTACATCACATACACACATGCCTGGTTGTCTTACTATGTATGTATGTGTATGTGTGTATATGTGTGTATATGTGCATGTGTGTATGTGTGTGTGCATGTGTGTCAATGTGTGTGCATGTGTGTATGTGTGCATGTGTGTCCATGTGTGTATATGTGTGAATGTGTGTACATTGTGTGTACATATGTGTATGTGTGTATGTGTGTGCAGATGTGTATGTGTGTGCATCTGTATGCATGTGTCTGTATGTGTGTATGTGTGTTCATGAGTGTATATGTGTGTATGTGTGTGCATGTGTCTATATGTGTGTATGTGTATCCATGTGTGTATGTATGTGTGTATGCATTTGGATGTGCATATATGTGTGCATGTGTATGTGTGTGCACGTGTGCATGTGTGTACATGTATGTATGTGTGTGCATATGTGTATGTATGTATGTGCGTGTATATGTGTGTATGTGTATATATGTGTGCATGTGTGCATGTGTGTATGTGTTTGCGTGCATGGATTGAATGAAATTTCCAAGCATGACTGAAAGCTTAATCGAGTACTGGAATATCCAATTGAGCCTGATAAAACTGGAGATGTTAACTTTAATGCTTCATTTTGTGGTTCATTTAGTTCACTATTGTGCCGCTGCATGCTCACTCTGTCACATAACAGTCTCATAGTATAGAGCACCGCGATAAGCATTATGGGATATCATATTGTGTGGGTAGAACTAGTAGCGGGTGGGGAGACACTGTAATTTGACATCCATTGATGATGAACTTGACACTCGACCTATCTGTACCCACTAGGCATATATAGGACAGAAGGTGTTTTTTTTAACCACACACACACGAGGCCTATATAGGCCAGAAGGGTTTTAACCACACACACACTAGGCCTATCTAGGCCAGAAGGGTTTTAACCACACACACACACACTAGGCCTATCTGGGCTAGAAGGGTTTTAACCACACACACACTAGGCCTATATAGGCAAGAAGGGTTTTAACCACACACACTAGGCCTATCTAGGCCAGAAGGGTTTAAGCCATGCACCTACTAGGCCTATCTAGGCCAGAAGGGTTTTAACCACACACACACTAGGCCAGAAGGGTTTTAACCACAAACACACTAGGCCTATATAGGCCAAAAGGGTTTTAACCACATACACTAGGCCTATTTAGGCCAGAAGGGTTTTAACCAAACACACTAGGCCTATCTAGCCTAGAAGGGTTTCTAACCACACACACACACTAGGCCTATCTGGGCTAGAAGGGTTTAAGCCATTCACCCACTAGGCCTATCTAGGCTAGAAGGGTTTAAGCCATTCACCCACTAGGCCTATCTAGGCTAGAATGGTTTAAGGCATTCACCCACTAGGCCTATCTAGGCTAGAAGGGTTTAAGCCATTCACCCACTAGGCCTATCTAGGCTAGAAGGGTTTAAGCCATTCACCCACTAGGCCTATCTAGGCTAGAAGGGTTTAAGCCATGCACCCACTAGGCCTATCTATGCGAGAAGCGTTTAAGTCATGCACCCACTAGGCCTATCTAGGCTAGAAGGGTTTATGCCATGCACCCACTAGGCCTATCTAGGCTAGAAGGGGTTAAGCCATTCACCCACTAGGTCTATCTAGGCTAGAAGGGGTTATGCCATGCACCCACTAGACATATCCAGGCTAGAAGGTGTTAAGCCATTCACCCACTAGGCCTATTTAGGCTTGAAAGGTTTAAGCCATTCACCCTCTAGGCCTATCTAGGCTGGAAGGGTTCAGATCATGCACCCACTAGGCCTATCTAGGCCAGAAGGGTTTTAACCATGCACCCACTAGGCATATTTAGGCTAGAACTTAGAAGGGTTTTAACCAAACACACTAGGTTTTTCTAGGCTGTGAGGGTTTTAACCACACACACACTAGGCCTATCTAAACTATAACTAGAAGGGCTTAAGCCATGCACATACTAGGCCTATCTAGGCTAGAATGGTATAACACATGCACCCACTAGGTCTATCTAGGCCAGAAGGGTTTTAACCATGCACCCACTAGGCATATTTAGGCTAGAACTTAGAAGGGTTTTAACCAAACACACTAGGTTTTTCTAGGCTGTAAGGGTTTTAACCACACACACACTAGGCCTATCTAAGCTAGAACTAGAAGGGTTAATCCATCACATACTAGACCTATCTAGGCTAGAAGGGTATAACACATGCACCCACTAGGTCTATCTAGGCCAGAAGGGTTTAAGCCATGCACCCACTAGCCCTATCTAGGCTAGAAGGGCTTTAACCACACACCCACTAGGCCTATCTAGACTAGAAGGGTTTAAGCCATTCACCGACTAGGCCTATCTAGGCTAGAAGGGTTTAATTCATGCACCCACTAGGCTTCTCTTGGCTAGAAGGGTTTTAATGATGCACCTACTAGGCTTATCTAGATTAGAAGGGTTTTAACCATGCACCCACTAGGCCTATCTAGGCCTATCTAGGCTAGAAAGGTTCTAATGATGCACCCACTAGGCCTATCTAGGCCAGAAGGGTTTTAGCCATGCACCCACTAGGCTAATTTAGGCCAGAAGGGTTTTAACCAAGCACCCACAAAGCATACATAGACCATAAAAGTAAAAGTTGCAGCCATGAGTACTCCGATTAAACGCTGCTGCACTATTTTAGTCAATTTGACGTCATTCCGATTGAAACCAACATCACACCGATCGACCATGCAGTGCGGATGGACACAATCTTTGCGCAAAGGACAGCATTATAAGGTAACCATTTCTTGCGCCTCTCTGCCTTTATATATATCTAGTTGTGACAAATGAAGGACTAACGGGTATTCCCCGAACTAGCCCCCTCACCATGACTGGATTCGACTGAGATGGAACTCAAGGGACATGACAGTGAAGACATCAACACACCTTCTCAGCGCAAAATCTGGGAATCTGCGTAATGGCAGGGAGGAATGGGATTCTGGGATGGCCGGTCAGTCAGCAACCCAGAGACGGCAATCAAAAGAGGACATCCAAAACGGGCAAGGCTGGGAGAGGGTCAAGGAGCATGGGCTTCTGGAATAGAAGGGTGGTGATAGGACGTCAGGGTAGAGGGGCTAGTTTGGGGAATACCCGCCAGTCCTTCATTTGTCACCACTAGATGTATATAGAGGCACAGAGGTGCAAGAAATGGTTACCTTATAATGCTGTTGTTCTTTGCTATCACTTGGACCTTGATGCAATCTGGTTTAATGTATTCTCACTAAAAATGCCTCCTGGATTATAAAATAAGAGTAAAATGCATAGCCGCCATATTTGTGTAAAATCCTGGTTACAAACTACCTCACACTCAATGCCAGTAGGCGATAACAAACACAACAGAAATTACGCCAAAAAATAAAAGATGCCAAAGTCCCCCTTTCTTGTGCCCAGCGTCCATTGCGTGGAAGCAGCGCTCCCTCCCCCCTCCCCCCCCCCCCCCCCCAACCCAACCCAACCCAACCCACCCCATCCAACTCTGCCCACAATGCCCCGCGGTACAAGATGGCGGCGCGATATACACGATCCCAATGTTACTTTACGGCCGGTTAAATCCATCCCTGCACGTCGATATGACAGGAGACGAGCGATAGCAGTTCGCCGACGAGTGAGTGCCCATGCAGTGCGTCTGACGCATGCGGATGCGCACGCACTCTTGTCTGCGCGTAATCACAGATTGCTGCCGCATTCTCTAGGCTATAAAGTAATTTCCGCTTGCGTCACGCACCTTGATGAGACTCTTCTCATTGTGTTACCATGTTGGTTTACTTTTTTCTTTTGCATTTGTTTCGCTATGAGTATGAGTCTTTGCGACAATGACACAAAGTGTCGATGTTTTCTAAATTGGCACTAGCTGTCATATGATGTGTCATACTACCCCCTCGTCTATCTTGGGTCTCCTTCAGGCGGATATAAAGTGGCTGAATCTGACGGTTTCGGCCATTTTCATTCCTTTCTTTGTTAGATTAATATAATAGGTTGAGTGTGATAATAAACCTTAGCTTAGTTTTAAGTGATGTTTATTTTGAGTGAAAAATTAGAGGGATGGGGGAATTGGGGTGGGGTGACAAATTGGTAATTTTACTTTTTATGTGCACATCAAAATGTCGGACGTAAGCTATTTTTACCCATTTTGGGGATGAGCAGGAACGTTATTACTATATTGTACCAGACACGATGGCTGAATGAGTTGAGCATTCGCCTCCCGTTGTGTTCAGTTGTGGGATTCGAAGCCCTGGGTCCGAACTCTGACTGAGTCAAACCAAGGACTTGAAAATTGATACTTGTCGCTACCTAGCCTGACACTGCGGCATTATTAGGATAAGACAAGGAGCAGTGGAATGAGGAAGAGCAATTGTTCGCGATTGAGATTTCCTCTACATAAAGCTGCATAGTCCGATGAAAACATCAATTTTTCAAAACGAAAACAGTGATCTAGAGTTGATCCTACATATCTAATTTAGATACTTGTGCACTTATCAAACATTTCTCACCACATATAACAGACTAAGGAACCAAATTTAATAGAACCTGTTACTGCAGAATCCTATGGTGTCAGAGTTTTGGCAAGCTTACCAAAATTAATGTTGTACACTCTTGCACTTCAAATATCTCTAAAGGTAGCCTTTTAATATAAAAGTTACTTAAGTACTTGAGTAAGGTAGATTATAATGATCAATCTAATATAATTATCTCACGACGTGACAGAAACTCAAAACCGTGGGACTATGCAACTTTAATCAACTAATGTACAACAACAAAGAAGAGTGAAATGTTGCGACGCTTCCTGAAATCTGACAACTATGGCGGCCGTGTCCATAAGCCATAACGCAGGAGACAAGTCCTTCTGATTGCGCCGCCGGTAATTGAATAAGCTTCCTGTGGATCAGAAGACGCAGATGTTGATTTGAAGCTTCATTAAATGCTGTTTGTCATGCAGTGATTTGTGCAGGCTTTATCCCAGACTTAGTTCCAGACGTTGACAAGAATGCCACAGCCCATAGAGATAATGCCCGTCACACAAATCTTCAAGGTATTTAAAATAAATATATATATGTATATATAATATCAACTAAATAAAGTCACTAAGTAAATTACCGCTCACCCAATTTTCTTCTCCTTGCATTTACCTGGAGCCATAATGCATGGTTATATATATATATATATATATATATATATATATATATATTTATATTAAATACCTTGAAGATTTGTGTGACAGGTGTTCTCTGCCAAAACCAAAACCAAAACAAAACTTATCTAGATGTTATTCTACATACCCAACTTAGATACTGGTGCACTTATTAAGCATTTGTTGGTGCAGAGAAGGGCATAATAAGTCAATTAATAGAAACCGTTACTACTGAAGTCTATGGTGTCAGAGTTTTGGTGTGCATGCCAACATTATTTTGGCATGTTTGGACGTCAAATATCTCCAATCTTAGCCATTTAAAATTAAACTTACTTAGAACTAAAGTAAAGTAGATTATAACGATTAGTATAATATATTTATCTCAGAAAATAGCAAAAACTCAAAAGCATCGGACTTTGCAACTTTAAATACCCTTAAGATTTGCGTGATGGGTGTTCTCTGTATGGGGTGTGGCATTCCTGTCAATACACGGGACTAAGTCTGGGATAAAACATGCACAAATCACTGCGTGACAAAACAACTCTTAATTTATCTGGAACCATAATGCATATATATATATATATATATATATATATATATATATATATATATATATATATATATATATATCAGTGCTTTAACAAATTGTAAAAGTTGCAGGTGCGGTTCCTTTGGCACCACGGCGCATGCAGCACTATTGAGTATTGTCTATGTTGCGGAAAAAGCCTCCCTCCCTCACTCCCCCCTCTCTCCCTCCATTCTCTCCCTCCCTTTCTGTATCTGTCGCTGTTCCTCATTATGTCTCTATCTTTGTCTCTATAACTGTCTTTGTCTCTCTCCCTCTCTCTTCCTCCCTCCCTCACTTCTCCCCCCACCCCCTCCCTCCATTCTCTCGCTCACTCTCTGTATCTGTCTCTGTTTCTCTGTATAAAGTGTACGTCTCCGTATTTGTCTCTCTCTCTCAGTTGAGCCTCTAGACGACACTGGCACTGACAATGTGCGTCGGCTCATCTTGAAAGCATTGTTTATTCTATGTAATATATGTTATATACTATGTGCTATATAGTATATACTATATGATATATAATATATATATATTATATTATATATACATATGCATAATTGTGAAGGAACCCTTAATACAACAGAAATCAGAAGTGCGAATTCTTGACGCCTGTTACAAATTGTCGCCTCACACGCGCACACACTCACACACGCCCACACACATGGCCCACACGCATGCACACTCTCCAGGGTGTAGTCCTGGTCAGTCATCGGACAGTCATGCCATTGACCAGTCAGTGTTGACGTCACCCCCTTCCAGTATTGAATTCTAATTGGCGCCCGCCCCTTCGCGACGCGTGGATCGGGCGGCCTCAGGGCCGTGTCGGGCCGCCGGCCGCCCGGGGAATCCCCGTCACGGCGGGGCGGGGCGGGCGGGGGCGGCTAGGCGGGGCGGGCGGCCGGGAAGGCCGGGAAGGCCGGGCGGAGAGGCCAGGCGGGGAGGCCAGGCGGGGAGGGGAGGGCGGCCGGGCGACAGATGCTATCAGAGGGGGCTTTCTGAGCGGAGTGAGGAAGTGTGCGATGCTGTGATATTGAACTAATTGTGTGTGGAGGGTTGAGTGGTAGTGGGAGTGGGAGTGGAAGTGGGAGTGGGAGTGGGAGTGGAAGTGGGAGTGGGAGTGGGAGTGGGAGTAGGAGTGGAAGTGTGCTCGGGGCGTGGTGGTGTGGGGAGGTGGAGGGGGTGTGGCGGGATGGGGGATGGCAGGGGTAATGTGCGTGGTGAAAGAGTTGTGGATTGTGAATGTGTGGGTTTTGGTGTGCTTGTGTGTGCTTGTGTGTGTGTGGTGCGGGTGGTGGTATGGTGGTGTGGGTGTGGTGTGAGTGGAATGTGGATGAGGGTGTGGGTGCTGGGGGATGTGAGTGTGGGTAGAGTATGGGTGGTGGTGTGGTGGTGTGTGGTGTGTGTGTGGTGGTATGGTGCTGCTATTAACTAATATCAGCACACACCATCACTAACACCACCACCCACACCACCATGCAAACCACCCACACCACCCACACCACCACTTAAACCACCACACACCATCACTAACACCACCACACACACCACCATGCAAACCACAGCACCACCCATACCACCACACACCACCACTAACACCACCACCCACACCACCATGCAAACCACCCACACCACCCACACCACCACTTAAACCACCACACACCATCACTAACACCACCACACACACCACCATGCAAACCACCCATACCAATATACACCAGCACCACCCATACCACCACACACCACCACTAACACCACCACCCACACCACCATGCAAACCACCCACACCATCCACACGACCACCCACACCACCACCCACACCACCATACCACCACCCACACAACCATACCACCACACACACCACACACACCACCATACCACCACCCACACCACCACACACACCACATGTGGTGGTTGGGGGTGGGTGGTGGTGGTTGTGGTGGTGAGGAGGTGTGGTGGTGTGGGTGTGTGGGTGTGTGGGTGTGGGTGGTGTGGGTGGTGTGGGGGTGTGGTGTGTGGGTGGCGTGGGTGGTGTGGGTGGTGTGGGTGGTTTGCATGTTGGTGTGGGTGGTGGTGTTGGTGATGGTGTGTGGTGTGTGTGGTGTTAGTGATGGTGTGTGGTGGTATGAAGTGAGTGTAAGTGTGTGTGAATGCGTTGGTTTAGGTGTGGGTTTGGTTGTTCATGGAATGTCCGAGTGTGTGTGGGTAGGTACTACATATGTATGTGTGGTGTGTATTGGCGCGTCTGTGTGTGTGTGAAGGGAGGGAGGGGGGGGGGGTCAGGTAATAAACTGATCAGTCGGCAAACCCGGAGGTGTCATGTCGACAGGTCAATCAGTTTCAATAAAGAATTCTTGTTCTTTACAATCAATATCGCAAACATAGCTTATACTTTTCCCCAATTAGCAATTCCACCGAACAAGTAATTAATTCCCCGCCGCGTCTTTATACTCGCATAATACACTATGCCTGGCACATTTATATAAAATTGGGAAGAGTGTATATATATATATATATATATATATATATATATATATAAGCATATCTATATGTATATATCAGATCAATATACACCAGTAATCCGTTCAAGTTTCCCTTAAAAGATATCCCGAGGATAAATATGATATATGTGTGGATGCTAAACACGCAGAACCACCTGTGATATAGCACGTGATATAACTAATTCATATATACATGTTCTATCACATTACAGAATGTGTATTATCTTACTGTTGTGTAGCCATAGCCTGCAGCGAATGCACAGTTGTCTATGTCACAGTCACCAATATATATATATATATATATATATATATATATATATATATATATATATAAATAATGGAGATTTGGTTACATAATGTTTATTCGCATAATTAATTACACAGTATATATAAACACATATATATATAACATAATATATATATATATTTAGTGATCGTTTGTTTATTCTGCTCATAATGGGTAATTACACGCACACCCACACCCACACCCACACCCACACCCACACCCACACCCACACCCACACCCACACCCACACCCACACCCACACCCACACCCACACCCACATTGTCTTTCCTTTTCACCATTCGCAATTCTCACCACTCATAATTGTCACCTTTGACAATACCCCCTCCCCCCCCATCACACACACCACACGTCCATCCAATCCCAAAGCAGGCGTTAAGTAACCAACCATCTTATCCAATCACCATCACTACAGCAATTCCACCAAACAAGTAATTCCCCTCTGAGCCTTTATACACACTTATTCTTTATTTATTAATTGGGGCCATGAATGTGAACATCGATTATAGTTTGTGTTGTAGTGGGCTCCATATTGAGTTTCACTAATTTCCACATTGCTCCGCTCTCCCCCACACCGTCCCAACACCCCCCCCCCCGGCACTGCCCCGCTCTCCCCCACACTGCCACACTCACCCCCGCACTGCTCCGCTCTCCCCCACACCGTCCCGCGCCCCCCCCCTCCCCCCGCACTGCCCCGCTCTCCCCCACACTGCCACACTCGCCCCCGCACTGCTCCGCTCTCCCCGTTCTCCCCCAACTCTTCCCCGTCTTCCCCGCTCTCCCCCGCTCTTCCCTGCTTTCCCGCGCTCTCCCGCGCTCTCCCCCACTCTCTCCCACTCTCCTCCACTCTCCCCCGCTCTCTCCCACTCTCTCCCATGCTCTCCCATTCTCCCTCTCTTC